>JAODYD010000012.1:418385-498963 GCA_026262445.1 Bipolaris bicolor | reverse complement strand
TCTGTGTGTGTGTGTGTGTGTGTGTGTGTGTGTGTGAAGGAAGGTCTGTACAGAAAGTCTATTGTTTAGTTTGATGAAACAGAGTGTGTGTGATAGACACAAGAGAGAATGAAAGATGAAAAAGTTTTTAGCATTAGGTCTTTGTTTTACAAAAAAATTTCCCCCTCCCTCCCGGATATAAGACCGTCTTTGAGCATTAGTGTTTTGTTTTGTCCTTGTTTCCTATCTTCTGACGGGATTCTAATGGTTCCAGGTGTATTTGTCAACTTATGGTTTTGAGCTAGATGGGGCCGGTCGGTTGTCTCGACCTCTTGTTTTTTGTTTGTTTCTTCTCCTCTCCCCTTCCCGTCCCCCTCTTCTTGTCTAGACCCTCGTAGCATGGCCCCAGGATCTCGGTTGTCGGGTATTTTCTTGTTTTGGTTTCCCAGCGTCTCCAAACCCACTAAGTCTCCAGTATACGAAATGTTAATCTGGAGTCATGATCTTCTGCCACACACGGAACTGACTCGATGAACAATGCGGACATTTTATCCGCTTCTTCTTCTTTGTCCCGTCCCTCCTTGAACTAGGATACCCACTAAGAAAAAAAAAGGGACGTGACGTGCTAATGTACAGGTTTCACACTATTTTTTTTTCTGGTCCGGATAATTGAACATTAATGTGCTCATCTCTTGGACAAATCCAGATCACCCGACTAGCGGCATCTAGTTCCCTCTTGACACCCCCCCTCCCCCCCAAATCCCTCCCGCCCAGCTTCCCCCCGCTAACCCCTTTCCAGTGATTTATATGGGCAAGCTTGGGTTCGTGGCCGGGACCTAGTGAATTAGTCCGGGGTACCTTGCTATAACGATACCAACTACAGGCCTACACCAAGTACAAGCTGATATGCATGTTGTCGATGTACATATGTACTAACAGACACGTGAGTGAGTTTGAGTGGGTGTGGATATGCGCTATCACACAGTATTTCAGTACTAGTAGGGTGTGGGTAAGTGTCAAAGGGACAGGAGGGGGGTGAGGGCCCACTACTATGTAGAACAGCGGCTCAGTAGAGGCATCATGACATCATTTTTATGCACGCAGTGGCTTGCTGGTGTGGCTACGTATCTTGCAGCAGTTGGCTGAGTGGCTCGTATTCTCTGGAATTCGCAGCTGCCATGGTTCGGCGAAGAGTCGTGGCTAGCTTCTCGCTTTCTCGCTATTTTTTTTTCAGCCCAACTGCTCGGAGTAGGGGCAGAAGGACTGCTATAGGCTATTGTACTATTCGTATTCTCTATTGTAGTTGGAAGTCGGTCTCGGAAATCGATCTCGGACTGTCGGCAAATGGTTCTTGTTATCTTCCTTGTTTTTCTTGTTCTCGGTTGCTTTCCCCCCCTTTTTTATCTCCGATTTCTTCACTTATTTGACGTGGAAATGTACTTATGATGTGAAGGTTCGGAGATGATAATTTCGACCAAGCTCGACATCATTTAGTCTGAAAAGTGACTGTATACTTACTGCACAGGCAGATAGAGGGACAAACACCTACTAAACGAGACTGCATTTGCACCTAGGACCAGAAGCGCCTAGTGTAAAGTTTGCTACTGAAGCGGCCATATTATCCGACAAAACCCCCCTTTTCCACAGGGATTATGCATTGATAGTACTGGAGTACACCGCTTTGTGCTGCATCCAAGTACACAATAAGTAATCAGGAAAGGGTTAAACCTGTTGGGTACTATAGGGTGATACTAGTCGGCAGAGAAAGTTGGAGACTACCCCTCTTTCTCAGCAGCATGAAAAATCACCGACGGGTCGATAAAAAAGGTTTCGGAGCAAAGACACGTATTAGTGCGCCATCGGGATTGCAAGCGATTAGCATATTGGCATCGAATGGGAAAATCTTTTTATCGTAAAACTAGTCTCAACGCGACTCAGGGCCCAGGCTAGTGGGCGATCTTGTGGGGGGGAAAAGGACTTTGGCACTAGGAGTATTGAGAGGAGTCCGTCGACGACAATTTCTAGAAACGACTCGATGGCCGGTCCGAATGTTTCATGGTACGAGACGCTTTACTTGGGAGCTTTTTGGGCCGCGGAACCGAGGACTAGAGTACAGTACAGATGTTATGCACGAACAATGCAAGTCAGAGTATCTTTTTTTTTTACCATCGCAGTTTTTCCAAGTATCTCCTCTTTTGGGACAGAGGCGGGGCTGAGTGTAATAATTTTTCCTCTCGGGCATGCCGCATGGGAGCTGGATTTCTGTGTAACGATATATTGGCAATATCAGCAGATGGAAGGTCTGAATGAGACTATGGCTCGCATGATGTAAGTGGATGCAGCAGATGCAAGCATGTGTGTATATTCGGGCAGAGAGCCGAGTACTCGGAGCAGACATGTGGACGCCATTGGCTAGTGACGGCAAAGAGGACATGTGGTTCTTGTGTCGCCAACCACACCCGTGGGTAACATTTGGTCCCGCGCCAATAGCATGACTTGAAAAAAGGCTTTTAATAGCCATGTGCCGACGGGTGGAGAGGGGTTGTTTGCAAGGTGGTGCAAGTAGCATGTGGCTTGCAGACAGCTGGAAGAATGGAGACAAATGCGGGTTCGGGTTTACAGGGTCATTGGCGGGCCTGGGACGAGTGTGGCTAGTAGTGTCTCGATTGGGTGTTACGGGGCCTTGTGGTTGCACGAAACCATGGGTATTGGAGACGTCATTGTGTACCATGTTCATGTATAGAATTTGTCAATTGCCTGTTGCGGTGGGCGGGAGGGCTAGGGGCCGCGATGTCGAGCAGACAATGGAGAGGAAGAGAATAGTCAAGGCGAAAATAGGCTAGGTGCAGAAACCCCAGAGAGGGCATGGATGAGCCGAGGTGCATTGCTGGCTCTGCAAAGTTGTTAGGGTAAAGAGAGGTTAAAGCTAAGAATAGCCTTTATGGTCGGTGGCTAACCGGATTGGGATGCTAGGGCAATTGTGGCTTTTAGCAAAGTAGCCGGAGGCCGTGTAGGTACGTACTACTCTACCGAGTGATGGGCTGGGAGTGGCTTCGAGGAGGCTCTGCCCGAGCGTGCAAAACGGGCCAGGTAGTAGTCGGCGGGCAAAAGGGTAGTAGTCGACGGGCGCTACAGTGCTAGTGAGGTGGGTGTGGCCTCGTATCTCGCGATGGCCGTTCTCGTTTCACCAGGAGGGCAGGAGAGCGCGAGGGGAGGGGAAGGGGAAGGAGAGAGTCAGAGGCGTGGATGAACAGCGGTTAGTGCAGGCGGAGGGTGCAACGGGCGTGGGCGCAAGCTCATCAGCATGTTCGGCGAGGGCGTGGTCTGGGAGGGGAGGGGAAAGGGCTTGGATTGGCGGCGGCCGTTGGGACGACATGGGACAGTGGGATGGAGAGTACACACATGGTCAGGCGCTACGGCGGGCGGGCTCGCCTAAGTGGCAGAGTGGCAGGGCAGAGAGGCTCGCTGACTCATCTGGGCTGGCTGTGGCGGCGACCAGAGGGACGTGAGATTTGTGCCTGGCCGAGCCACTAGAATAGAGCCGCTACTCGGATGGTCTGGCACGACTCGGCGCCGCGCGACGCAAATATAGCGGCGAGGGTGCGACGAGTGCGCGCGCGCACAGCGTAGTATCGATAAAAAAAAAGTGAGGCCAGCGCGGCGGCCGTGGACAGGCTGAGTGGCCGACAGACCCTTTGTGCGTTTGGGCAGATGGTGCAGAGTGCAGGCAGAGTGCAGTGTGCCGTCATCAGCACTCGCGTGATGGCAGGTGACGCACCGAGGGCTATTTTTGACCTCGAGATATTGGATGGGCCCTGGCGTGGGCGCGCAGAGTTGTAGCAATGGCTGCCATTGGCATCAGCAGAAAGAGGGCTGTGCTGTGCGGTGTTTTGAGCTGGAGGAAGCGGGAGCTGGCGCTGGAGCTGGGATTGGGAGCTGTGCTGCGCAGAGGATGGATGGCGACCCACGTCCCGACAGGCCCTGGATAGGAGGCAGGCGGCGGGATGCAAGCAGCCAGCCAGCCAGCCAGCCAGCATGGCGCGCAGGCAGCGGCATCATGACTATCGCGGCGATGGTGATGCTGATGATGATGATGATGATGAGCATGAGCATCAGCCCTTGAGCGTGGTGCAGGAAAATTTAGCAACGCGGGCCCCGAGGCTGACCCGGGGCCGATTGGGACTGGTTGCGCCCTGGCACTGGCAGTGGCACTGGCGTAAGTAGAGAGGGCAGGCACGACAGGCAGCAAGGGCAGACAGGGCAGGCACGACGGGCAGGACAGGGCAGGACAGGGCACGCAGGGCACGCAGGGCACGCGGCTTGTAGCTACCCGTTGCAGCTTGGCCCAGCACGCTATCCGCCTGGCTACTGGTCGATCCTTCTCCACGCACGGCCCGCCACAGTGTTGGCCTGCCACAGCTCGGCGCTCCTCAATGGCCGTTTTTCACGCCTCTTGCGCGCTGAGCACCCCCGCTGCAAGCGGCTCATGCACCCACTCCTGCCACCGCCCACCGCCCACCGCCCACCGCCCACTGCACTAGACGACGCCCACCAGCACCCAGCACCAGCGTCCGCACCAACGTCCGCACCAGCAACCGCACCAAATGCTCCAACCGCGCCCAGCCTGCCTGTCTGCTCCTTCATCGGCACCGGCATCGGCACCACGGCCGCTCTGCCCAAACGTCGCGCGCCTGCTCCTCACTCTCTGCCTCTCCTACCGTGCTCACGGCCCTGCCAGGGGGACCGACGCCCGCCTCGAGCACCACACCAGAGCCACCTCTTGCTGCAACCCCAGCTGACAACCAGACCTAGAGCCAGACCACACCTGTTACATGCTCCTGTCCCTCGCCTCAAGTTTCGCCGCGCAGGGGTCCAAATCAATCCATTCCTGATTCTCACACTCACTAACCAAGTCACTCACGCACTCCCTCACCCTCTTTCACACACACACACTCACACGCCCACACCCCCTCCCCACTCTCCACCCACCCGTAGCTACATACATACGTAGTTGTACATATCCGTCCACGCTTGCATCCGCCCTCTCCCACCTGTCCCGCCCCAGGCTGGCAGCCCTCGGCTCAAGCCAAGCCATGGCGCCTGTCATGTATGTACGTACATAGTCCATGTAGCCATGCCGGAATCTCTCGCTGCTCGCTACAGGCGAGGGGTCCATGGCCACTGGAAACAGAAGCTTAATCCCCACGGGAGTTACACCGGGGCCATGTCATACGAGCATGAGCCAGCCGGTCCCATACTGTGTGCATCAATCCATCAACTATAGCTCCCGCAAGCTTCGCTGTAGTCCCTGCTAGCCTCCCTCCCCTCTGGTCGGCTGCTACCCAAATCCCTCCCACCCCCCCTCCCCTCCGCCGCCCGTGGCGTCACTGCTATTTGCGTGGCCGCCATGTCTCTGCTAATCCTCCTTGGCCCCGTTTCTTCGTCTCCGTTGTCGTTGGTTGCCGAGCACAAGTCACCCTGCGCTTTTGCTCACATACCACCTCCAGCCTGGCGACCCTCTAGTCTCGTAGCCTTGCCCTGATCCTGCATGGTCGCGGTGCAGGGGGCAGCGTGCAGACGAGCTTGACCCCATCCGCTGTCACCTCGTCCTGTCGTACCCTCGTTGCCTGTCCGCCGAAGGCATCGCTGGCTTTTGCGTCAATATCTGGGCCAGCCCTAAAGCTATCTAAGCTTATCCATCCTATCTGCACTCTGCACTCTGCACTATATATCACCACAAGCCCATCACAGTTACCCTGCCCAAAAACACCCTGTCCAATTTATTCACCGGTTTCGACCCCATTACCCTCGCTTTGTCAACTCTGCGCCACATCTACTACACCTGGGACACACTTGCTGTCCCTCACACACACACACCATCACCACCACCATTCCTCAAGCCATCTCCAACCGACTTGTCCACATCCTAATCCCACCTACACTGGGCCTCTGCAAACCTAAACTGCGCAGTCCCACTCCATCTTCTCTCGATTCCTCCTCCCACTCGCTAAAAAACGACTCTGTCGACCTCCACCAAACCTAACAAAATGGCTGGACCTGGTGGTGGCCCTTCAAGGCGCAGCCACACCAAATCCCGAAAGGGTTGCAAAACCTGCAAGCGAAGGCATATTCGCTGTGACGAGACATTTCCCCAATGGTAACCCACATAGGCCTTCTTTTCTTCCTCTGTTTTTTTTTCAATGCCCCATTCACAGACTAACAAACCACTCTAGTCGCAATTGCACGAAGCACCAAGTCCGCTGCGACTACATGGACAGTCCCACTGCCATGATGCCGGAATCTCCACAGTCTCCTCAACAGCCTAATCTGCTCTGGACACCCGAGATTGAGGCCACTATCGAACTCTGGAGACAGACGGGAGAATTCCCCTTTCCAGAGCTTCGAGTCTACCCTCAGCCACAATGGCGTACTTTGACGACGGTTGATCTCCGTCTCATACACCACCTCTCTTCGATTTCCAACGAAATGTTCAGGAACAGGACCTCGAAATCGACTCTCTGGACAGACATGATGCCCAAGTACGCAATTCACTGCCCCCACCTTTGCCAATCTGTCAAAACACGACTGACTTGTCTAGATTCTTGAGCATTGCCGCGTCCCATCCATTCGTTATGCATAGCATTCTCGCTTTTTCTGCCTCGCATCTTGCCTGGATCTCTCAGTCAGCTGAAACACGCAACCTTGCCTTCCACCACGCAAGCCTTGCCCTCAAGGGCCTGCACGACGGCATCACCAACTTTACTAAACACAACTCAGACGCAGTACTTGCGTCTTCTCTTCTACTCGCCTGGCAGGCGACGGACTGGTGAGGATACTTCCCTGACCAAGTGACTGATTCAAAGCTAACAAAAGCCACACAGGCGAGGCTGGGCTTCTCTGGTCACCGGTACAAAAACAGTAGGTTTCACCCTGCGGGCCTGCAGATGCACAAGCTAACAGTAGAATCAGGTAATACAGTCCATGCAGCCCTGGAGGCACGAATCTCTTTTTGCAGACTACATCGCAGAGCACACCCCTATGCCTGACCGACATTTCATGAACCCAATCAGTACACCAATATCGCCAGAAGCACACAGGGAGCACATCAACACTCTTGTCGACATCCACGCTTCTCTACAACGCCTACAACCCTACTTGGTTCACAACGAACAAGAGTCCAAATGGGTGGAGCAGCTGAAGGGTTACCTTGACCGCCTGAGATCGTCGGGCCAAGCACAGAGCCCAGAAGAACAGTTCAATCAGTTGTATGCCCTACGCAAGTGGCTATTCTGGGTCCCCATTTCACTTTTGGCTGCAAAACGCGGAGACATCATTGTACTGGTCATCTTAGCGCACTTCTACGCTACCGCATTGGCCTTGGAACCAATGTTCCCCGACGTTGCGTCTGTGTTTGTTGCAGACCTGTCTGTTCGCCCACTGGAAGAAATCACTCAGCTTGTCCAGGCATTCCAAGACCCACGATACGATTCACACGTACAGACAATGTCGTACCTGGTACGGTTCCCCATGGACATGGCAACAGCATACAAAGGGAGGCGCGAATGGGCAAGGCAACAAAGCATGGCCATGCCGCCAATGCAGCAGCAATCGAGCTATCCGCTAGAGTCGATCAACCAGGATCTGGAGAACCAAATTGCTCAGTACAGCTACGGCCAGAGCCAGAGCCTCTCTCCCGCTTTTGCACCGTCGCCCCTGACGTTTCTTCCGGCAGGCATAGCCTCGACGCCCACATCACCATATCTCGAAGTACCTCGGTCGTCGACAACAGCGGTGGATGCGTACGGAACGGGTAGCAGCTATGCGTCGTCAAACAGCTACGCGTCTCCGCTCGGGTCACCGGTAGCGCTGCTGCCGCCATACTCAGCCCCGCAGGACCATGCAATCTCATTCGGAATGCCATCGGGCTATCCCAGCGGGTTCGTGGCTACACCTATCTGGACGTGAACGAAGGCACGCTGAACGAACCCCCAGGAACCAAATGAATGCTGCTCCACTGCAAGCGACGGCTTCCCAGGTGCATTATCACATTCCTTCGCCCAATGCAGCAGGCCGGCAGGAGCAGACACCAACTGCGGGGTATGCGCCAAACCAATACAGTCAGGCCTGAGCACCGTTATTTCCCAGATTCGAGAAATCGCACCGACAAGATGAAACGCGACATCCGCCCGGCCCGTTGTCGTCATCTCCACTGGTGCATGGGACGGCGAGGACAATTTCCGATCGATTGGCCTGGGGCCATGGAAGGGGAGGTGGGGTGGAGGTGGTGCATGGGACCACACGGTCCGATGACATGGACTCAGTTGCAAGTTGCAAGCTGTCGAGAGCTTTTTGCAGTAGACGGCTTTGGGCCTGGCGGCGGCGGGGCTTCGGCGCAACAGCTGGGGGAGCGCAAGATGGAAAGGTTTAGCGAGCCGGCATATTCTGCACGGGCATGCGACAAGGCCGCCCTATCCTGTTACGTCAACGCAACTAGTAGTCCGGCGTTCGCTTATGTACGTGTGGGAAAGTAGGCACATGGAGCATGCGGGCATAGGCCCAGCAAGGCAGAGGCTGTGGCAGCAGGAGCGGGAGGAATAGGAGCAGCAAGGAGCAGGGCAGCAATTGGCGGCGGCGATTGCTGTTTGGACGCGGAGTTGAGCGCAAGCTCAACATCATCTCAGACAATAGACATGTGTAATGAAGAAGAATGTGTATCATCGCAAGTGGAGCGGCGGCTACAAGCAGCCAATTGCGCAATGTCCCTTTTTTTTTCTCTTTTTCTAGATACCTTGCTGTGATGCACCCCACCGACATTTCCCCCGAAAGAGGATATTTTGCACACGGTTAGTACTTGGACATGTCGGTAAAGAGTACAAAGACAAGCAGCGTGGTTGCAAAGTCCAAGACTGGCCAGCGGGATGGCAAGCGGATTGCGGGATACTCAGTTGGGAATAGATATAAGAATTAAGGTTGTGCGGTGTGGTGCTAGTTGCTCAGCCCTAGTGGCTTTTTTCCCCTTGTGACGGTCCTGGTTTGCCCTGCGTTTTCGCGTCGAGGATTGGCAGGCCACTTGCCATATATAGTCATTTCGGAGCCAATGGGCAGTAAGCGGCACACGAACCCTTGCTACGCCTAACCCAGCGCGCCGGCTTTACGTACTAGCCTGGTGGCAGCAAAACAGGACCATGGATGATGCATTACAACAGCTGTTTCCCCCGACGCCAAGGTTTGGCGTCGAGGCATCGCCTAGCCTGGTAGCCCTACTGGCACTTATCGCCATGGCGCGTATACAGCCATGTACTACGTGCATGTCCAGGTCCAAAAGCGGGCGTCGTACGATGCACAAAGGCAATCGCGCGCTAGCGTATGACCTACAGCAAGACCGGGATCGCGCGTGATGTCATTCCAGTCGGCCGGTTCGGTTTGGGCGGGTAGTGGAACCCCAGCCTGTTCGCGCGCGCACCGCCACGCGTCGACTGACTGGTCCTCCATCCTGCCCTCGTCGCCTGCCTGCTTCGGGGCCTTATTGCGAAAGAGTCAGTGGCACACTAGCTGCCAAACTGCCACACTCCCAGCACCGCCACATGCCTCCAGCCGAGTCTCGACGTTGTCGTTGCCCTCCACCGCGACGATCTTCTTGTCGCGTAGCTTTTTCCTCCTGCACACATGCGTGCGTCAAAGCTTCAAACCCACGCTTAGCAAATCCTTTTGCCCCCGCCCAACCAACCTTCCAACGCGATACGCGAGAATCCTCCTGTCCGGCCCTGCCCTCGTAGCTGCAACCACCATACACTCACTGTGTCGCCCATGTGCCTCAGAGTTTGAACTGCGTCACATCATGTACTTTACCTGTACATGCACTTACCCCAACAGCTTTTTGCCCACATGGCGCCCACATGGCGCCCACATGGCTAGCCATTCGGCACCAAGTGCTTAGCTCACACACCATGCCCAACCCTAACCAAGTCGACCCATTGCCTCAGATCCCCGGGATTCTTGCGTCTCTTCGGAAGCAAAAAAGAGACAGACGGAAAGAGAGAAGATTGTGTGTGTGGTACATTCCGTAGCTGCCCAAAGCACATTGCGCGCTGACCTGCATGGTCTCGGACGCTCTTCACCAGGTACTGTGTAGTGTACTACACATGTGCTAACATGACAAGTCCTGCAGATACCCAATCCGCCCCTGATGACCTGTTGGTCTCCTCATTTTTGGACAACGAGGTTCCAAAATGGCAGCCTCCCAACCGTTTTCGTGCGATCACAGACGGGACATCTGTATGTCAGACCCACAAGATATGTCTGCCGTTGAGCCTCAGGCCTTCCGCTCCGTTGCTGGTTTGGGCTCCGTCGTCTCCTTCCGAGTCTCTAAAATTGCTTGTTTGCCACAACAGACCCATCAGCGAGCATGTTGGGAGTTCCACCGTTGTCGCTACATCCCGCGGCCCCTCATTGGAGCCTCAAGAGGGCTGCATGGGTGTCGAGGCTTAGTTCCGCACCGCAGTTGTGGCCAATTAGTGCGCTGTCTGCGTAAGAGTTACTTAGTGTCGGACGGATCATTCCGTCACCTTGCCCTCTCTTTTTTAGTATGCATTCTTCACATCTGTGTTACTATCGGTGCTCAGATGAAGACCCAGCAGAGAGTAAGAATCGCGAGTGCGTTGTAAAAGTAGAGTTGTGAATGACTCGGTACCCTATCCTTCCAGCTCACGTGCAGGGGACCGCCTACTCATTGACCGCTACTCAGCGATCTGTACATCTTTACTCGGCCGAGTCTGCATCGTGATGTGCTTTGCTTACGTGCGTAAACTATCTTTTCCGAACACTAGCACTCTTCAGGTCATTGATAATTTTCTATTTCTGGGGCAGCAACACGCTTCCACTCCCTTTGCCAGAGGCCGCCGTGCGGCACTTCGGGTTTTCGCATCAGTTCCCCCCGAAAATAGTAATGCTCGGCGTCGAAGGGCGGAAGAAGCAATCTGACAATATGATATGCCCATATAACCTTTGCCTCAAGACGCTTGCGTCCAAGGCAAGCACAATCAGTTGATTCACTAAATGCCCTACCACTGACTGAGAGTTCGTGTGGCGCAACGGCTCGCTCGTCTCTGGGTGCCACCGCCCGAGTCCCAAGTTTTTCCCCCGGAACATTTCTTTCTCCCCTTCCGCCCGCCCGCACGCACCCACCATCGCACGTTCTGGAGCTGCCCTGCCAGGCTCATCAAACTCCTGAGGAAATCTGCGCTCACACCGTCATACCGGTTCCCCGGAACATAACCACGTCCATGCACAGGCATGCGATCTGACCGCCCGAATTCAACTACCGATATGTGCGTACATATGTGTGTGCCACGATTCAAGCAACCTTTTTCTGAGTCCCCACCCAGGTCTCGGTACAACCTACTGCGCCACGGCGAATCAAGATTGGCCCTAGTCGCCCCGCCATCAGAACACTACTCCCGTTACTGTCACCATCACCACTACTGTCATGCACACGTGCTGTCGCCGGAGAAAAAGTTACATCTCTAGCGGATGCGGAGATGCGCACCTCACAGCGATCGTCAACTTTTCAATGCACAAAGTCGCTCAATTCTGCAACGCGTGGCACTAAAAGTTTCCAGGAAGAATGTTTTTCCTAGCTAGCCTTTTACAACGGGGACCAGTCCATCAAACTGCCTTGTATGGTGGCGATCTCACACGTCGAACCACACCTTGCCTCGCTGTCCTGCGATAGCCTCAACCTACTCGGCGTCCAAGGCTTAGGGCGCCGGGATCATAAGCCCGAGCATTATAGGGGGCTAACGTGATAGCAGATGCTAGCGTCTGTACCGTAACGACGAACCATAGCCCTCAGAATTATAAGCTAACGGGACGTGCCGCATGCCCGCAAAAGAAAGGGAGATACGAGGTCGGAGACTTACCATCTCAAGATGTGTATACACGTGTCTGCTGCAGTGAGTAGTGGCAATTCCTGTCACTTGCCGGCCCTGCAACTTGCAGAACCTGGGGTTGGGGACTCCTTCTCGAAATTCTTGCCTCTTTGGAGCCTGCTGCTTATATTACTCTTACAATCTGGATCGTCTAGCTCACGTAACGTGCATTCATGTCCAGACGATCGCGCCTGTAAAGGTCTCGCCCTGAGCTCGGGTCGCGTCACGTGGATACCTCCGAGAGACTTGGTACACCTTCTTGGAAAACTCCAGCCGAGTGATATCTTTTTCTCTCCCTTTTCCTTATCCCCTGCTTCTCAAAAGGTATAGGAGGCCTGAAATTACGTGTACTGGGGTACGTGTTGGCTATGTGTTACACTCTTCGGCCCGGTTTTTGAGGGAGAAACGTGGTCAACTGTACCGAGCCATGCTGCGCAATATCTGCAAAATGGTCGGCGTGGTCCTTTGTAAATGATTCATGCACCAAGGATTGCTTCGCGAATATCCCTGCTTCGACACTGACCCGCTTGGTATCTTGAGTCTGTCAAGGGAGGAGAGGAGATATGACAAGGTTTGTGTGTGGCACAATCGCTTGCGACGGATGATGTTTCGTTTCGAATATGATAACTACTCTTTTCCTTTTACCACTGTCAAAGCACGTAAGCCCAGGTTGCAAGGATTCCATTATCCCAGTCAACCCGGCAGTTGCCTGCTCACAACCCAGAACTCTGGCTGGCGCGTCTGTAAGCAACCGATGATATCCAGCGTTTGTAATCAAGGAGTCGTCATCCCGGATTATACGCTGTATTTCTGACAAAGCCTTTTTTTTCTCTTCACGGCATATACCAAGCGAAGTATGATAGTCCACTAATGCATTGTTGACATGCATTCGACCCTTGCAGAGTTTAAAGCCAAATTGAACAAGACGGGCGTCAAGGCTAATGTCAATTTGTGGCCCGCCCAACAGCCTAATACCACAAGCTGCGCTTACAACAAGGGAATTTACAAGGTGGCAAAGGATTCCGCTCTGCATCTATGTACCTAGCGATTGCATACAATCGTGTATCTAACTCCTCATATATATATCACGCAAGAAATATACTTAGATGATATTCACTCAAGATTAATCCCCATACCATATAGTCCTATCAACAATCCGCCATCATCCCGCCTTACCCCTCTCTATCTCTTTTCTACTTACTGGCCTCCAGTCCCACGCCCTTAACTTGACCAAGAACGGAACGCAAAATGGTGTCCGGGATTCCACCAAAGTATGAAAAAATTACCAATTAACAGAGTGTTTTGCTCCCGCTAGTCGCAGGTCGGCACATCTGCGGATTTACCGGACTAGCTAGCTTTACTTGAATCAACACAATATACGTTCTGTTGAAGATAATGTATGGTAGGCAATAATTTCGTTTAGGTATCTTCATGTAAGCAACCAGAGAAACATAGAATGTGACATGAAGAGGAAAGCACCTTGTATATCATTTTCCCTTCATCATCATAGCCTTACCCGATAAAACGTTTCAGTTTGTGGGGGACCTTATTGACGATGTGAATGTAACTCATGTCGGCTAATAGAGCAACCTATTCAGTGCACATATGTAGGAATGAAACTTCCCATGTTTTCGTTCTTCATATTTGGATTGAGCTATAGCGTTGGGTATGTGGAGTAGGGACAATGCTTTGAAGCCTGATTTATTCTTTCTTCTTGACCGAGGGAGATGCATGTGCAGTGCATGGGAGAAGAAGAAATATAAGCACACGACGGTAACCCTGGCTGGGGATATCCAAAGCCTACGTTGAGCATTGTTCTGGCAGAGTTTTTTTTTTCAAGATGGTGTTGCTCCTTCGGTGGCTTTTTTTTTGGTAGAGAAGTGTGTGGTTGGAGTTCGTGATTCGAAAGGTAACAAATCGCAGCGAATTAACCGGAACGCGGAATGAATGAGAGAAGAACTCGAGAACACTTTAGAGTAGCTATGAGTAAATTCACATCTATATGTATCTACATATGGAGATAACACCAGGAGAGCGTACTGTGGTTCACCCACCTCTCTCTCTCGCACACATATACGTTTTACGCCGCAATCGTTAGGAATACTTTCCAATTTACTTGACCAAAACTTTTAATGGTTGAGAGATATACTGTATGCCGGATTATGCAACGAATTTCTTGATCACCAAGAGTTCTGATTGCGCACCAATGCAGCTGTTATGCAACTTCCAGAAACCATCGCTAATTGGTTGACCCCCTGGACCCTAGCAATAAAAAACTTAATCCAATGAAACTGGCGGTGCATAAAATATCAATGTATAGCAATCGTAAGACACCTAGTAGCAGGCAACATGCCTGCAATTGCGCCTATGTCCGTGGACCACGACACTACAAGACAGTGATCTTTGTATAGTTCAATCCGACCAGGTCGAAACTAATTCAAACCGCCTTTAGCCATGATAAGTATACGTAATTCACGAGCAAAGTTCCGGACTACTAGCGGAGATACAATTTACGCCCCATTAGTAAAGCGTCGTATGTGGTTTTGCGAAGTGGTCTGATGCTCCACAGAACCGAGAGACCAGCCCTGATGATCGACGCGGGATGGTAAGACGGCCTAGCTGGCTTATTTTATCGATATAGGATAGCACAGACGGCTGGTTCTTGATCTGCGCATAAATGTCATGATGCCAGTCTTGAGTCAGGTCAAGCTATAGCGCCCAACGCCAACCTTTTGCCATTAGCTTGGAGCGAAACAATCGTGCCATTTTTGATTTCAACGTGTGCCGATGACGATGTGCATAGAGCGATACATTAGTGTAGATTCGGAACGGTCTGTGCCCAAAAGGAGAGAGACCTGAATATAGATGAGACTACCACGGTATCTAGATATTTCCGTCTCCATTACGTACATGTATCACCTTCCTCAAAAAGATCAGGCTGCAGGTAACTTGTAACACCCATGACCTTGTTTCAGCACGGCCATCGCTAATATCCGCAGCAAAGCTCAAATTTTTCTGCCTGGGCATCTGGACGCTTTTCTTAGTTCGAATTAAAGTTTGGGAATGCCCAGAGGTCCTGGCACGTGATGCTGAATAAGGAACAACAGCGGTAAATAGTGACAGGTCTTGCATAAACTTTCAAGCTACGGTAGATGTGACAACAAGCAAGTGATAAGGCACGAAGTGTATACCGAAAAAAGCTAAAAACCTTAATTGCACGACAAGGGCTCAGCAAAAGTCGACCCGAGACGTGCTAGGCGCCTGGTACGATCTACGCAGGATAGACATGCATCACTTGACATAGCGGGGTTCTCGGAACCGTTCCGACCACGGGCCGATGTGATCCCGGCGGTAGGCGCCGATGGCGTAAGAGCCATCAGCGACAACACATTACCAGCAAAAGCAACCTTGCCTTCAAAACGCAGTCATGTCTGGAGGCTGGAACACTATAGAGTCCGATGCTGTTAGTGCACCGCCACCTGCGCCAGAAAATCCTCTTCACCTACTGACTCGCGCAGGGCGTATTCACCTATCTGATCGAGAAGCTCGGTGTCAAGGACGTACAGTTCGAAGAGCTCACCACACTCGAAGCATCAGACCTGCAAAACCTCGGTACAATCTATGGCGTCATCTTCCTCTTCAAATACCCTACCGGCGAGAAGCCCAGCGATGTACCCAAAGACGGCACCTACGACTACGAGGCGGCGAGCTCCATCTTCTTCCCGGCGCAAACCATACAGAACGCCTGCGGGACACAGGCGATAGTGTCGCTTCTGTTGAACAGAGAAGAGGAGATTGATATTGGCAAAGAGCTGAGAGAGTTCAAGGAGTTTGCGGGTGACTTTCCACCAGATGTACGTTGAATTGACAAAGATGTTTCGCGACACATGCTAACCCAGACAAAAAGCTCCGTGGCGAGACTCTCTCCAACTCCGACCTCATCCGCGAAACACACAACTCGTTCGCACGCTCCTCGCCCTTCATCGATGAGACGCAGCGAACAGCGACCGAAGACGACGATGTATTTCACTTCATCGCGTAAGCATTCCGCCCTTGCTCAAGCCAAACCTTTGAGCGCACAACTAATGCATAATTCCACCAGCTACACGAGCATAAACAACAAACTCTACGAACTCGACGGCCTCCAACCAGCACCCATTTCCCATGGACCATGCACTTCTTCCGAATTCCCCCAGAAGATCATCCCCGTACTCCAACGCCGCATCGCCCGCTACCCCGCCACGGAAATCCGCTTCAACCTCATGGCCTGCTGTCGCGACCTACGTATCCGCGCCCGAGAGATTGGGGACGAGGAAGAATTGGAGGAGCAGGAAGATAAGCGCGCAAGGTGGCTGTGGGAGAACTCGCTGCGAAGGCATAACTTTGTGGGCTTTGTGGGCGAGCTGCTGAAGAGTGTTGTGAGGGCAAAGTTGGATCAGGGTGGCGATGCGTATGACAAGTGGGTTGAAGAGGCCAAGGGAAGGTCGGCCAAGAGGAGGGAGGACCTGAGGAAACAGGGTATTGCAGAGGATTGAGGAGAGTAAGAGGTGGCACTGTCGTTGTGTGGTGGTAATGCAAGCAGGGTTGGGTGTTGACGTATGACGACGCTGCATGCACATGTTTGAACGCATATACAGCAGCTCTGATGATTACTCAAACCTACCATTTCGGATAGCACGATACACAGATGAAATAACACATGCAGAGTTATCTTCTTGCAAGTCTTGCAAGAACTCTTCACAGCCCCGCTTATACTCTGTCATGGTGATGATTCCACTTCTTGCCATGGGCAATGCACACATCTTCACAAACACAACAAGATGCAAGATAGAGACGGAAAAGGTTAACGATGGGATAATAATTGGTATTAGGATCATACAAAGCCCTTCAAAGTCTGTCATCTACTAAATACCCTCCCTCATCTCGCATCCATTCATCCTCATGATCCAGCAACAGTGGACACCCTCAATTGAGATAAATATCAAAAAAAAGACAACTCCAGCTAGATCCCTTAAACGCCATTTTTGCTATGCTAGCTCGATAGTCTGATGGGAGGGATATATACGCTTCGCTACATTACTTCATAAACGTGGTATGATATGGTATCGGTAAGGCCATGGGATAGTGAGAGAAAAAAAAAGGGAAAACGTGAAAATAAAACGGAACAAAGGAAATATGAGCTCATGTCCATGTCAAAACAAAGACATTTACAGCTCGCTTACTGCGCAGTAGGCAGGGGCAGCCTGGAGGACAACAGGCTCCATGGCACATGAAGGGCCTTTGGACAAAACGTAGTCGGTGGTGGGAGTGTCCTGAGTGACGGGGGCAGCTTGCTCCACAGTCTCTACAGTCTCTACAGCCTCTACAGCCTCTACAGCCTCTACGGTCTCTACAGACTCCACAAGCTCGATTGCAGGGCTTGTAGGCTGTGCGTCCTCAACTTCCAGAACTGCTTCGACAACGACGTCTTCAACCTTCTCCTCAACGTCAGGTACAGGTGCAAGCACAGGTGCAACAGGTGCAGCAGTCTCCACCATGCTGATCACAGTCTGAGACTTGGTGACGGTGAGAGTGGAGTAAGAGGTAGCCGTCATAGTTGCGGTAACAGCACTAGGCATTGGAGCGGCCATGACGACGTCAGTGGGCAGCTGGAGCATGTGTGCGGTTGAAGACTCTTGTTGAATCGCATGCATGCTCATGGCCAAGTACACGACGGCAGCTCCAAGCATGGCAATGATTATGTTACGCTTGTCACCCAGCAGGACAAGGGCATAGTTCTTGAGAAGGGTGCTGAGTGGGACTTCCGACGATGAATGTGA
Organism: Bipolaris bicolor; assembly: GCA_026262445.1. NCBI lineage: Eukaryota > Fungi > Ascomycota > Dothideomycetes > Pleosporales > Pleosporaceae > Bipolaris > Bipolaris bicolor. The sequence continues at coordinate 481,238 of JAODYD010000012.1, read as the reverse complement.
GCGGGCAGCCTCCTGGAGAGCAGCCTCAGCTCTTTCTTTCTCCTTGACAGCGTTTTCCAAGGCACGGAGACGATCAGCGACGGCATCGGACTCGGCGAGAGCCTTAGCCTCCAACTCCAGACGCACAGCTTCTTTGGCTTCCTCCAACTTAGCCCGGAGGTCTTCCTCAAACTTCTTCTTCTCTGCAGCCTTTTCTTCAATGCTTCGTCGTAGCGCTGCAGCAGCCTCTTCGAAACTCTTTTGCAACTCAGCCTCTTCCTTGCGCTTCTTCTCATTGGCCTCCTCTTCTAGGATCTTCGTCTTGGCAGCGGCTTCTTGTATTTGCCGTTGAAGCTCTACAGTGTATTGTTGCTTGCGCTGGTCTGCCTCAAGTTCCTCGCGTGCTCGCTTCTCCAACGTCTTGCGAACTTCCTCTGGAATCCAGGGGTGGATCTCAACATCGCAACGTTCCATGTCGTTCCAACACGCACCCCACGCCGCGGAACGCATCAGTCCGTTGGCGGCGTAAATCTTGATATCCCACTTCCTTGTGCCTGCACCGATGCCCTTGCCTGGCTTCTTGAGTTGGCGGTGGCAGTCGATGCACATGCTGTGGTCGCCGTTGGCAGACGTGTTGCTGCCCTCAGTAAGTGTTCCTCCACTCATCCGGCTGCCCCGTCCGGTATTCTCATCACCAATGCTGGCTGTGTCGTCGTCATCTTCCCGGTCATCGTCGTCTTCGGGTGGAACAAAGTGTCCACATGGAAGTAGTCGGGGCGTCTTGAGCTCAAGGCTCTCCAGAATGCGTTCCTCGAGCAAGTCGTACTCGTCTCTTGGATGCGGAATGAGAAGACCACGGCGCATCAGGATGATGTCCTGCAGCTTCTCCTCTAGCAGCTTGTAGTTCTCGACCAGCCAGTCGGGCATGATCCTTGCCATGATGTCGTGCGAGTAGGGTAGCTGCATTGGCAGGATGGTGACGTGCAGCAGAACCAGTGGAGCCTGCTGTGGAGCCGGCATGGGCCTCGGGCTGTGAGGTTCGCGTATGCTTCTCCTCCTGGAGCCAGAGTGCCTTGAGCCTGGCGTCTCAGCTCCCGCATTTCGATTTGGCGTAGTCAACTTGTACGAGGCCTTTAACCGCTCGTGGGAAGACTGGTGCGCTAGCAGAGGCGGAGGCGAGGACATCTGCATGGCGCGTACAGAGTCTGAGTTGCGGAAGCGAGGGCGCTCCTTACGAGCTCGTGCACCAGCTTCATTCGCTGGCAAGATGGGCTTTGAGGATATCGAGGTTTCCGAGGGGATAGCCGAGACGAAGCTGTAGTGTGAAGACATGCGTTGCTGGGAGCCGGGCCGAGATGTGTAGGAGCTTCGGTAGGGCTGGGGCTCGTCGTCGGGTTCCTGGGACTGCTGCTGCTGCTGGAGCTCGATAGTGTGGACGACGTCGTTGGGGAATGAGCGTTCAGAGTGAAAAGAGTCGCCTTCTTCATACATGTCCGAAGGCGACAAGGGTTCGCGATCCTGTGGGTCCTCGTAGACGGCAAAAGAGGTAAGACCTGCCGGCGGCTGGGGGGCGGGGTGGTGCATAGTAGTCATAGCGGCGGGCCTCTGCTCAGTTGCTCGTACGACGGTCGTGGAAGCGGATGCAGTAGCAGGCTCAGCAGTACCGTGGGAGTGAAGAGATGGGAGAGGGGAGAGAGGGGGAGAGGGGCACTGGCGGTGTTGTCTACGAGAAGGATGCGAGGCAACAGGTCAGGGATGCCATTGTGAATTTCACAGAGGTGGTCGTCTTGGTGCGTGGTCACCCGCCCGCGTCTATCTGGCGAGGTTGGGACACTAGTGGGATGCGCTGGCGACGTGTCAGAAGAGCGCTGGTGATTGTTTACCTCACCGACACTTTTGGCGGGGCGTTCGCTGTGCGCGTAACCGGATGTGTACGGTAACGGCACGTAGCTTCTTGTCAGCCCCGTCCTTTCCCTGCCACTCTGCAACGGCTTCATGCTTCCCACTGGCCCGCCCGCTGCATCCTCTCCAGTGTACCCATCTGTTTGCTGGTCACGCACATGAACGATTGGCCTTTGACAGCGTGCAGCCGCTTTCAATATGCAGGTCTACAGCCTCACCTTGTAGCCGTGAACCTTTGCACCCGCGCCTGGCGACGGCCTTGTACTTGCAAGTACTATCAAGTACTATTCTATCGGGCCGTGCGGGATAAACCCCGAAGCGTGTTCGTCACGTGATGCACTCAATCACCTAGTAGTATCGCCGCACACCGTAAGGTGAAACTCGTCAAATTCCTTTTCCCTGCATCTCCTCTAGTAAGTGGTCTAGATGCTCATCATACCACAACCTAATACACCGCTCGCCTGATCACGCACACATGCTACACATATTATCAACGCAACAAGCGCAACCTTTGACATGGGAATGCATGGTTTGTATAGCCTACATGTTGTAGCAAACAACAAGTGACCCCTCGCACAGTAAAAAACTCCTCAAAGCGAACATCACCTTCTCTTGCTACTCATATACACATACACATGCGTCGCAAACAAATCTCTTCTTCTATTTCTGTCTCATCCAAGAAACTGGCCTATACACATTCCTTTACAACTCGTCCTTCTCCTTATTCTGCTCTATCGCCTTGTTAAGCGCTGCCAGAATCTCCTCTTGTGTTGCATCCTCGGGGACATTCAGTTGCTTCAAGATGCTCCCCTTATCGCCTTTGCCTCCAAAGTTCTTGAGCTTGATCCCATCGGCATCCACGCCCGCCTTCTTGAGCGCCTCCTGTAGCTCCTCGTCACTCGGACCCTTGCTTTCCTTCTCAGTCTCCTTGCTATCACCCTTGGCCTTGTTAGCCTTCTTAGACTTGCTACCCTTAGTCTTGGGCTTGTTGGTCTTGGGCTTTTGCTGGTTCGGCGGCTTGAAGTGCTTCATCTTCTTCATCATCATGTCCATGATTATATCGTCCATCTTCTTCTTCTCCGCCTGAACTTCCTTGACCGTGAACGCAGGGTCGTCGGTCTCGCCAAGCTTGCTCTGCTTTGCCTCGTTCTCCTCGAGCCAGGCTCGGGCCTTGGATGCAGCATCCTGCACAGCCTTTAGGTCGGACTCTGTGTAGATGGTAGGCACTTCGGTGATTTCGGGCTCAGCCGGTGTCTTTTCCTCGTCAAGCTCGTCCATGGGGTCCGTGGATGGAGATGCAGACGCTTGAGCTACAGCCTCGCTGCTCTTGGAGCTCTCTGCTATCTGTGTCTTAATCTGCCCGTCAACAAGCTGCTCAACTTCCTTGATGTGATCAATGGTATCCTTGAGCTCCTTGAGGGCCTCTGGGCGCTTGGAGGCTTCGGTTTTGCGGTTAAGAACAGGCTTAACGAGGTCCTCAAGTTCCTTGAGCTTGCCTCGGAGCGTCTGCTCATCCGCATCTGCACCTTCCGCGTAGAGCCAATCCGAGGTGGTACCGAGTTTCTCCTCGAGAGTAGAGCGAACCGCCGAAGTGGAAGCGCTAATAAACGACTCATCCTCTAGGTAGTCGCGTGCGCGGTATGTGAAGGCTTCCAGTGAGTTAAGAACCTCTTCACGAGCGCGACGGGCCTTGTCTGACGCATCAAAAGCAGCGAGCCTGTCTCTTGTTAATTTACTGGAAAATTAAATGGGTGCATTCCGCAAAGACGGATCTTACCTGTCTTGCATCCTCTTGAACTCCTTGCGAGTAATCTTCTTGTAGCCTAGCTCCACGACATCAAAAGTGTGAGCGGACTTGACGACCTTGACCTTCTTTTCGGTAGCTTTGGCGGCATCAGTGCTCTCGGCATCAGCAGATGACGACGAGGCAGAAGAGGAAGAAGAGGATTTGGATGCAGATGATGAAGAACTTTCGTCCTCTTTCAGGGCTTCCTGGTCCTTCTTGCCACCCATGCCGAACAAGTTCTTCACACCATCAACGATACCAGCCTTAGGCTCTTCAGACTCGCTTTCGCAAGTGACCCAAGCAGAGAGAACTTCAGGAGTACCAGTGATAGGGCTCAATCTGACCTTGACGTAATTGTTGAAACTTTCGCGATCACACTTGTCCTCGTCAATCATCTTGGTGATAACTCGAGTCAAGTTACCACTCTTGAACTGCAGAGTAGGCTCTTTTGAGATGGCACCCTTGGGTCCAGGCACAGCTTGGTACATGGAAAACTCGAACTCGCCCATCATTTGGAAAGGCAGATCCTTGACCATGCCGATTTTGGTGTTGGGTGTGAAGATTTTCTGGTCGCGATCCTTCAGGTCAAACATGTACTTGTAACCGTGGTTGTAGCCCTGGGTGTCCAACTCGCGAATCTCCTTGACACGGAAAGAGGGACTCAGGCTAGCAGCCTTGAAGGCAGCACCGAAAACAGCGGCTTCATCAGAGTTAACGTTAGCCCTGATCTTGCCCTTTCCAGCAACCGCCTCCAGACGAGCCTGAACAAAGGGAGTACGGCTTGCACCACCATGAACAATAACAGAGTCGATGTCAGCCAGAGTAAGACCAGCAGCTTCAAGAGCTCGGTTGATGGGGCCATCAACGCGTTCAGCATAGGTTGCTGCAAGCTCCTCAAACTTGGTGCGAGTGAGCTTGTACCTGAAGTCAACGTCCTCGTAAAAGCTTTCGAAGAAAGCAGATGTGTCCTTGTTGGCGCTAAGCATCTGGCGAATCTTCTCTGCCTCCTTGAAAAGCTTGGCGGCAGTACGTCCGTGAGTCTTAACCTGTTCAGCTGTGAAAGATGCGCTCTTGGCCGCAGGAAGCTCGATGAATGTAGAAACCATATCATCGACGATGAGCGAGTTCAGCGCATCACCTCCAAGCGTCCTGTCCCATCCGGTGCCCATGACTTGAACTTCCTGGATAGTCTTGGTGCGCTTGCCTACATCCTTGACCGAACGGCCCTGGAACTTGACAATCGTGGCAGACGCTGAACCAGCGCCCATGTCGAATACCATGTTGATTTCTGGCTTACCATCCTTGGTGATATCGGGGAACGTCCTACCGGTGGCATAGTTGAGACCAACAGCTAAACCATCAGAAATAACGCTGAGAACCTTGAGGCCTGCCAGCCGAGCTGCGACCTCTAGTGCGCGCCTTTCGGACACAGTGTAGAAGGCTGGAACGGTGAAAACGACCTCTTGGACATCGTAGCCCTTGCCTGCCAGCGCCTTTGCGTTCTCTCTGACATTCTTTAGTTCCATAGCCAATAGCTCCTCAACCATGTATGATTTATCCTCGCTGAACACATGACTCTCAAAGCTGACTGTTGGGCGTCCCTTTGTGGCAGTAACCTCGAGGGCTGGATACCTCTCCTTGTACGTGGCGACTGCATCGTCCTCATTCGAGATGCCCAAAAGGTGCTTCAGGTTAGGGTACACATCACCAGGGAACCGCGCCTGAAGCGCAATTGCATCGCCACCGTAGAAGCGTTCGGGATAAGAGCCTGCGGGGAGGGCGCCGCCTTTGGATGGCTTGAAGGCAATGGCCGCGGTCTCCTTGCGCTTCGAGTCCTTGGTGAGGACAATCTCAAGAGGGTTTCCTGGCTTCACAAGCGCAGCCTTGATATATTCGGTACCGAGATCAACACCGATGATAGCTGACGCAGCGGAGGCGGTCGACGAGAAGAGGAATGCGAGGCCGAGGAGGACAGCTGCGGGCGAGAGATGGCCTCTCCGGCGTCCGGGTGGCGCCATGTTGTGTGAGGAAAGAGGCAATGTGTCGCTAACCGCAGGCGCGGGACACTTGTCGTGGGATGTGCGGGCTCCGCAGGGCACAAATAGGGTATATAGCGTTCAAGAACAGATGAGGATGTAGAAGAGAGGAGAAGAGCAAGGAAAGAAAGGGAATCAATCCCAGTAAAAAAAGCGGTGAGTAGGGTGTTGGTCGGGATCGTGATTGACAAAACGTGGAAACGTGGAATGGTGGTGGTTTCGTAGTAAAATGCGGCCAAGAACTACCCTGTTCTGACACTATTTGACACCTGGTCTTTCTCAAGAGGCCAGCTTGACTTTTGAGCACCAACCCACGTCACAAATTAAACAGTCATCTTAAGCAAGGCTAATTTAACGGCTGCCTGGATTATTTTGCAAAAAGACATATCTGGTCTTATCCTCGTCTACCAGGTCGACACTCGATGTGGCGGCTCTCGAGATCCTGTGCTTACTCTAGCTAAGCCAATCACATCGCCAGGAAGCATGTCTTCGCCGCATTGTATGTCAAGCGACGCTGTTGAGCTCGCAATCTGAAGCTGCACTCTGTCTTCAGTTGTGCTCTACATAAGCATGCATTGAATGACTTGCATCAATGCCTAGACGTCATGGACCCGGTCGAGCAAAGATGATAGCGTGTCCTTTCGTTGGTGGGTGGTGCCGGTCCATCATATCCCACGGTTAAACTCCACTAATCCATCCTTGCCGCCTCGCTCATGAAACTCGGGCTCCAAAGATTTTGCGCTAACAGCCTGGCGTTGCGGAAATGCAGCGAGCGCAAGCGGGAGTGCAAAGATGGAAGTGGTAAAAATAAGGCCTGTTCGCGCTTTAGCGGGTGCTGTGGTCATGTCACTGCGTTTCACTTTCGACTCACCCAAGTTGATTGGAGTTACCATTCTCGGCCTCTGTTTGAGCCACTCTGTCTTCTGTAATCGGACAAGGACGAGAGGCGGCAGGACCATGATGGGTGTAGCGTTGAGCACTCGACTCAGCGCCGTCTCTCCCACAGCAAGTGTTGCAGCTTTCTTGCTTTTACCTAGGGGCTTGACCTCGAGATCGCCAGTCTCCACCCTATGCCTGTCGATCTCCGACAAAGCTGGGTAAACATCGATGCCCTGCCTAATCTCCTCACCGCGCATGAGGAAGACATTGAGCGCACCTGCTGTAGCGACAGCTGCGAATGGCACCAAACGCCCCGCGATGAGTTTTGCATTTGGCGATAGGCTCTTGAGGCGGGGTACTAGTGCGTTCAGGCCAACGGCAACACCACAAGATGCGCTGACAGCAAGGAGGTATGACTTGACAATGGTCGAGGTCGAGAGGGGAATCGACTTGTTCGCGTTGGAGAAGTTGATTCCAACATTGACCGACTGGTTCGTCACCTGCCATCCAAGTGTTCCTCCCGTCTGTTTCTGCTCAGCATATTGTCTACCTAACACGATGCAGAGTTGTATACCCCAAGGCCTGGTGTGAGCATACCAGCCGTGACAACCAAGTTTGTCAATACGAAGCAGGACATGCGGAACGGTAGGAAGACTGGCTTTCCCGTATCTTGGAATCCGTCAGCATCTCCCCCTCATTGTGCGCCTTCCCAGAGCAAAGTACCTGGGTGGATTGTTGAATCAATTATCTTCTTTGCATCCCAGAGCTCTGGTGTCATTTCTGCTATCTTGCCCGTCTTGTAGGCGGTGACGAGCTTCTTCGCATTTTCGAGACCAGCGGCGGATGTGAGTAACGTCCTGCGTTATGCATGGTCAACCCAGGCTTTGCTAGATGAATGGTTTGCGCTGGGAACAACAAAGGTGCGGTCGAGAAACTAAAGGTAGTGGTACTCACTACACCAAAGTCGCGCAAACAAATCTATTCGGTGCGCAATGACTCTCACCTCGGGTCTGAAATATTGGCAGAGTGTCGCACGCGACCCCAGTAGGTGCTGAGGTCGAATTGTGACACAGGCAAATCGCGGTTGCCAGGCAAAGAAGATGTCATGTTGGCGAATGCACAATGCACCAAATCGCAATGGGAGCGAGCAGAGTTTCAAAAATAGGTGAACTGGGCCGGAGAGATGTAATCGTGCGGGTAAGTGCAGACGCAACGATATCGGCAGCGATACGCGCGGGAACTAACCACAAACGTCATGACTGCATTTTTTGGCGCGACTTCAAGCCGACTCCGAAAACCGCCCCTCCCCTATAGCAATGATTGTCTAAAATGATATAAATCCCGAATGCATATAAATGCGACAACGCGACAAATATTACAAAAGCCCGCCTATGCTATTCCATCATGCATTTATCAAACATTACGCGGTATCAACGAACAGTTTGAAAAAGGAAATCAAAACCAAAACTTTACATGCTACATTCCCCTGCCATGGTGGTCTCTCTTGTCATTGTCTGCTCATTTCTTCTTCTTCTTCTTGGACTGGGGGCTCGAAGGCGAAGTACCCAGTATATCGTCAAATGTCTTACTCGGGTCACTGCTCGATTCGGGTCTTCGCGAAGGTGAACCGGTCGACATGGGTGGGGCAACACCTGGAGGTAACGGTAGCGCCTCAAGCCCCAGATTCATGACGCTCTCACGGCGTCTGTCGGGACTCTGAGACCGGTCACGGATGCTAGTTCCCGAAGGATCGAGCAGTCCAGGAGGCGGCAGCAGCGAGGCATGCCCGTTCAATTCTTGCATGGCGGCATTCAACAGCGTGTCGTCAGCCGCCCAAAGTTGCGCCTTCTTCCAGCAGTGGGATCGCCGGAATACACCTTCGACTCCGTGTTCGACAATGTCCGCGGGTAAACTAACCACCTGCGCGCCTCCCGCAACGCCGAACCACGTCCGCGTCCGTAATGTATCCTCACGGGCCCATGGCACACCGCTTCGAGGTACTTCACACAGAAAGTACTCGACGCCTTCGGTGAATCTGACACCAGGTGCATCGACCACTAACATGGGCAGCGATTGTATAACGGCATAGAGGAACAGCCATTGTCCTGTCCGTAGATCCCAAAGATCGTCCAATGAAGAGCCTGCGGCGTGCTTAGATTCAAACACACGGAATGCATCCAAAAACGGCGTCTGCTGTTCAGAATCAGCGTTGTGCGATTCTTTCAGCAGCTTGGCAATTTCGTCTTTGTGTATCTTCTTTCCTCGCGCTTTTGCATCCTGCTTCGCGTTTCCAGTCATGGCGTTTGGCAATGTGGGATATAGCGGTAGATCGAAGGGTATGGGTGGCTGCACAGGCGGAGTACTGCGGTCGTACTCGCTCAGAACTTTCCTGAGCGTTCGTGAGACAACCGATTTAATATCTGTGCCCTCATCCTCAGCAATGAAGCCGTCGGCCGTGCGATTCGTCAGGTTCTTCCTGTCTACGAGGAGGTCGTAGAGACTAGACATGTCGCGATATATCTCCAACAGTACCAGTCGATTGAGACCACCCGTTGTAAGATCGTTCTTTTTCGACTTGGCCTTGGGTAGCCATGAACCGTATTTGTGCCTATAATAATCGAGAATGAACGACCGGGTCGTGTTGAAAGCAGCTCTCCACTTCTTGAAGCTTATGACCTTGCCTTCGGAGGCCATGGCACTGTTCATGATTCCGGAGAAGATGGCTGGGAATTCAAAGTCTTTGAGCTTTCCATTAATGGTGGCTTCTCGGTTGTCGAGATCCATGGCAGCCCGTTGGAGTCGTGTCGCCGTCTTGGCGCTGATCATGGCGAATTTTGGAGAGTTGTATTCCTTAATACTGTCGTATTTCCCAGCAGCGTGAACAAAGCCTTCAGTGAAGAGTCCCATGGAACGGAGCTTTTCGCCAAGAACAATGGCTTCAATGGTTTTCTCGCGGCTGTGCCGCACATCGGCCAGTGCCAACTCGTCAACATAGCAGTCAAAGCTCGAGGCAGCAACTTCGCCAAAGGTAGAACCGTCGACGTTGGAGAAGGCATAGTGGGATAATATGTCTCCTATCCGCAGGAAAATGTCAAAAATGTCTGAATGGCGTTCAGTGGCAACTAGCGATTGTCCAATAAGAAAAGCGAAGAAATTGCGGTAGGTGACCAAGGTATCGGTGTCCTGGGTGTTGAGCTGGGGCTGTTGCGGCGTGATGGCGGAGTCTGAACTTAGTGAGATGGGCATATACAAATGCTTCTCTGAGTAGTCATCTTCTACAGCATCACTGAGCGCTCTTGAGCCTTTAGACTCGTCGGAACTTCCTATTTGGCTCTGCTCGGGGGATGCAGCCCTGGAGTGGTCGGGATAGGGTTCGCCAGAGACGCGGCGTGACGTCCGCTCGGCTAGCTCGAGAGGAGGAATGGCGCTAACGTCACTGTAAAGGCTGCCGTGCACGAGGCGTGTGAGCAACTGCGAAGCTGCATAGACAGAAGAATCGATACGGAAGGAAGCGCCTTTTTCAGAAGTCCGGGGAAAGAGGTACACAAAAGTATCTCCTGTTTCGTCCCACAACTCGGGCACCTGTCGTCATGTCAGCGCACTCGATACCGCTGCAATAGCCAGCACCAACAGCCTACCTTTTCGCCGTCCAGCAACGCCTTCAGGTCATATGGTACCTTGCCCTTGTGTCCGACAATCCATGCTGGCGGGTTGCCATTGGCAGCACTCCCTGATCCGGCCGGATCGGCTCCGTTGGCCGGCCCGCCGCCAAACAGGATGCTTTTTCTGCGCAGTTTTTTCAGCCGCCCCTCGGAATTTGGGTCTAAGCCCGGGGTCGAGGGGCGGCTATTGGACGGAGTGGATGGATGCGAAGAGACGTCGAGCAATGGCGGCGGCTCAAGGGGCTCGAGATCAGCGGGGACGGCAGGGTGGGAGCTGGGGTTTGTGTGAGCAGCCGGGTTGGGCGACTTGGGCGACTTTGGGGCAGCGGGCTGCGGGGGTTCTGGGGCGAGGAGATTGACAGAGGAGATGCGGTTGCGAACTTTGGAGAAGCGGCTGCTCGATTCTGACGACGGGGCCGGGCTGCTCTTGATAGAGGCGGCCGACGACTCGGAGGATGATCCGACGGAGAAGAGGCTCGACAGGCGGTTGGTCGCCTTCTTCTTTTCGCCCAACATGGTGACGGCAGGTGCGAGAGCAGCGGTAATAGGTGGCACAGAGAGCCGTGGAGAGGAGCAGGCGGCGGAATGGTCGAGGTTGGAGAAGGTGCTATGTGTCGAGCAGCATGGGGGTCAGTGAGGACACAGTGAGCAGCAGCAGCAACACAAGTCTCGATGCAGGTAGGGCGCCCGGCTGATGGGTGAGGTTTATAACGCACGGTAGGCCCAAAGCTTTGTGAAAAAGACTAGGTGATCTATATTTGATCTGTCGCAGGTGCGGCAGTGTCACGACCACGCTCGTGCGTGCACCGGCAGCGTCCCGGGGCCAGTGGCCAACAACGTGGGTCATGCAGTGCCGGCTCCCATTGGCCTCGAGCCCTCAGCTGTCACGATGCCTCTACGGTGTGCGGGTACGATGGCACCCCAGTCCCCCACTGGACAAACCCCCTTTGCGCCCTGTCCAGGACCCTTTTGCGCGTGCTGGTTTAGGCCCTGCGCCTCGTATTGCCGCCAAAGGGCCCGCCTCGTCTCTCGGACAGGCCCATGCCCATTCGCATTGTCGCTGCCACTGCCACTGCCACTGCTACCGTTTCGCCCTCTCTCTCTCTCTCTCTCCCCGCCTGTTTACGCCGAGCAGCTCCCGCCAGCGGCTCACGGCGGCGCCTTTGTTGCCTGTATACAGCACGGCGCCTGGCTGCTGATGCTGAGGCGCAAGACACCAGGGCCTGGGGGAACGTCCGCAGGGAAATTTTAGCGATGCGGATGACGTACCACTTCCCGTATCGATAGCGTGCATCATGAGCGTGTCACACACACGCACCTTAAGCCGCATCCCCCATGTCAGGCCTTTGTAGGAACGTGGTTTGGGTTCAACACACCTATGGCACACGCAACACACACACACACGCCCAAGACAATTGATTCCTTCTTCACACCCTCCTCTGACACGCCTTGTCGGGCACTGCAGACCACGTTGCCCCGCCCAGGAACAGAGTCGTCCCATACCTGCACGCTAGCCCCTTCGGTCCCTGCCTGTACACCCCGGCGCCTTACTCACCATCGCTCAATCCGGCGCCATCAGCACTCGATACTCGTTCCAACATGGGCGGTGGCGAAACAATTGCAGATCAGATCCTGAAGACCTTTGTGCTCCCTGACGTGGCCGCTTCCAAAACTAGCTCCAAAAAGCTCATCAATCTTTTGCGAGGGCACGTCCATCTCTGTGCCCGCCTGTTCACTTTCGGACAAGACGCGGCCCAATAAGACCCTTTACGCCCTCCGAGTCATTTGCTAACGGCACCAGATGGCCTAATCTGTCTTTGCTCCCTACACAATTGCTTGACAGAGCATCCCACAATGTGCTCCAGCATAAGCCTACTGCCTACCCAGCTCTGTGCTACGGGCCAGATGCCGGTGACCCGCGACTGCGTGAAAATGTTGCGCAATGGCTGACTGCCTTCTACAAACCGGCCGACCCAGTGTCCGCAGAGCGAATATGCATTTCCGGAGGTGCTTCGCAAAACTTGGCCTGCTTGCTCCAGGACTTCACGGACCCCTTGTATACGAGGAACATATGGATCGTAGCACCGGCCTACATGCTGGCTTTTCGCATCTTTGAAGATGCTGGCTTCCACAAAAAGCTTCGGGCCGTTCCTGAAGACGATGAGGGCATCGACATGGACTATTTGAGAAGTGAGATTAAAAAAAGTGAAGACAACGCAATTGCAGAGAAGAACGATGAGCCGGTGCGTGTGCTTTCTTTCCCTTGATTTGTAGTATGGTCTACTTGCAACCTCTTTTTCTCTCTCTCTCATCCAACCTCCTGGCCAATGTTGATTACAAGCCCGTGGCATCTCACAGGCTGAATTACATTTGCCTACCTCCACTGACAACATCACCAGCTTCTAAAGCCTCCGCGCCCATTCAACAAAATATACAAACACATCATCTACGCTGTGCCAGGCTTCTCTAATCCTAGCTCCAAAACAATGAGCTTGCGGAGAAGAGAAGAACTCGTGCATTTGGCGAGAGAGTATGATGCTCTTATCATCACAGACGACGTATATGACTTTCTGCAATGGCCATCCAGTCTCACCCCTAGCACTCTCTCAATCGAAAATGCCAGTCTGCCTCGCATCGTAGATGTGGACAGATACCTCGGTGGCGGCGCCGAAAGGCAAGGTGCTGATGGGTTTGGCAATGCCGTTTCCAATGGCTCCTTCTCTAAGATTTGCGGTCCAGGCCTCCGTACGGGTTGGTGCGAGGGCACTCCAAAACTGGCCTACGCCGTTTCACAAACGTAAGCCTGCCTTCTCAGGAATTTCATACAAATATATCCTCTTGTTTTGTCGTAGGATCTTTTTTTTTGAAGTGGACTTTGTCTGTGTAAACCAAGACGGATGCAATCCTATACGGGTTAGTCTGCACAGTGGCAGGCTAGTACTGATGAATCCGCGTCTCGCTATAGGAGTTAGTAGTAATGGCTAACGTTTTTGTAGAGGATCGAGCCGCTCAGGTGGATCACCCAGCCAGCTGACAGCTTGTTGCGTAGCCGATACGTTGGAGACTGGCGAACTCCAGCGCTACGTGTACGATACGCTTCAACCCGCGTATGGTGATCGGTACAGGCATATGATGGAAGCCATCAACAAGTACCTCCTTCCTCTAGGGGTTCGTGTCCCGCAAACTGATCGTGAAGTTGTGGGCGGATACTTCATCTGGCTCACACTGCCTCCGCCACTGAAGGGCGCCGAGGTAGCACAACGCGCAAAGGAGGATGACAACTTAGCTGTTGCACAAGTAAGCCTAAGCCTCCATCATATTCCCGGTCCACAACATATGCATGGCTAATGATGATGATTGCATAGGGCGAAATGTTCGAAGTGAGTCGTCTTGTCTCCTGCCCTGTCCTCGTGCTAACTGATACAGGTCCCCGGCGACACTAAACACAAAGGCACATCTTTCAGCAACGACATCAGAGTCTGCTTTGCGGTATGAGTCGATAGCTGCAACTTGGGTTTGGGCTAACTTGTTGGCAGTGGGAGGAAGTAAATATGCTCGCAGAAGGCATCCAGCGACTTGCCGATGTAATTAGCCGCATGTTGAGCGAGGAGGCTAACGGCGGACATAGCACCAAGCGGCCCGCTAGCCAAGAAGAGGACGCAAAGGCCTTGTGGTGAACGATTGGTATATCCTGTTTGAGTAGTGTAAGAGACTTGCTGAACTGGAGAGGTGTTTGCTGAGGCCATTGGTAGGCTCATAAATGGCCCTGGATCTCGTCTGCACGGTGACATGTACACGCGATCCAGACTCGCCTATTTGCCTCTGAATAATTCTCGCCTGGCGAAGCAGAGTACAATATAACTACCGAAGGCGATATGATAAGATGTATATCAAGGTTCTGCTAAGCTCAAGGGATCTGCACAGGCGTCGGGTGATAGCTGGCTAAACTTGAGCGTTTCATGCAAACAATACCCATGACCCACCGCTCCACTTTGGTTGAAATGAAAAAGCACCATGCCCGGTGGCAGCGCGAAACAAAGAGGCCGTTTCGTGTGAGCCTCAGGCGGCGATTGGCATACCACGGCATGCAATAATCTGCGTACCTGCATCATGTGGTGCTTTCGTGGGGCATGGCGCAAAGCCGCGACGGAGAGTGTTTCTTTGATCTTTGTTTTGCACCCGCAAGGCTCATCCAACGTCGCGCACAGCGTTCGTCACCGACATGACCAGTCCCTTCCATGTCGAATTCACTGTGTGGGGATATACTATGCACAAGCAGGAGCAGCAACAGCAGTTGGCAGCCTCGCGGTCGGGTGAATTGCTGCCCAGGCCCATGACTCCTGCTGCGGGCCCTTGACGTGGATGGGCGATTAGCAGCACATCGGTGCACCCACATGGGATTGTTCCCGGGGCGTAGCGTCGAATGGCGCCTTCTTTGCATGCGGCGTTGAAGCGCTGGCATAAGGCTTCATCTCCAAAAACGGCCAACGAGGGCCTGTCGATGGCCTGGCGTTTCAGTGCCGTCGCACCTCCGACCGTCGGGAGTGGCGCTGCCAACCACATCCCTGTCTTCGATCCAGGGACAAACGCTCGCCTTCCACCCTCAGAACATCCTCCACCACTCACTGGCCTACAGCTTCCGCTTGTTTCACGCGGAGAGAGCCTTCTACGGGAATATTGCCGTCTTCTCGATTAGTGCACACCCTAAGTAATTTTGGATCTACGCCACCGGGACTGGGCTGCGTTCAGGCTACGCGTTCCGAGGACAGCTCTAGGAGGCGGCCATGCGGCTTACAGATGCGGCCACAAGGCCTCATCATGGAATATCAGAGAGCCATGAGCTTTTGTACGAGCGCGATGGCGCGCAGAGGTATGATGAAGAGGCTATCAAATATAGCTGTCGTGGCAGCGTCCAAGAACGTACAACACATGTATTCAGGGCTGGGGAAAATGATGCAAGACCAGGACAGCGAACACCACACGCCCCTCTTTCCAAACATGAAACAAGTCGTCTCCAGAAACGCGATTGGCCACACGAATCCTTTGTAAGTCCCCTCGTGAACTCATCGCGTACTTATACAAGGCTGCAATGCCCCCTCCCTGAGCCTCTCCCCTTCACGCAGGTTCGCTGTCACGCCCTTTCAGCACTCATTGTGTTGCTTCACTTCTTATTGTTCACAGTCATTCTTTACTGTTATTGAGAGTCTTTTTTCATTCACGCTCACAATAACCCTACCCATTACCTTCTTCCACATTCGTTGCTAGCCAACCTCTTACTTTGACACAACCACTTGCGCATTTGTGCACTTTCCCACTCGATACAACAAAAACAACATATCGTCTTTTGCAGGTCAACTGACGACCATTCTTCCAGTCCTTTGGATCATTCCTACCACACTTTACAACACCGAAACTCACACTACGCACTGTCATCATGGTGGCTTTCGGCGCCGGAGCGTTTCTCCTGACGCTGCGCGTTCTTCTTTCCGCAACTCCATCTTCTGCCGTCCCTGTTGCTCAAGCACCAGCTGCCCCAGCACCAGCCCCAGCACCACCGGCTGGTGGTTCTGGTTTCTGGATGCAGAGTATCAAGCGTCAAGGCCAGGCTGCTTTCAACCCTAACCCCCAATCCTACCAAGTCTTCCGTAACGTCAAGGAGCTGGGAGCCAAGGGCGATGGCGTTACCGACGATACTGAGATCATTAACAAGATTATTGCTGACGGCGACCGCTGTGGTGAGGGCTGCGACTCCACAACCACTACCCCCGCTCTCATCTACTTCCCTGCCGGTACCTACATCATCAGCAAGCCCATCATTCAATACTACTACACCCAGTTCATCGGTGACCCATTGAACATGCCTGTCTTGAAGGCCACTGCCGACTTCGAAGGTATGGGCTTGATCGATGCCGACCCCTATATCCCAGGTGGCGATGGAGCCAACTGGTACACCAACCAGAACAACTTCTACCGTCAGGTCCGCAACTTTGTTATCGACATCTCTGCTACAAAGGTCGCTGCTGGTATTCACTGGCAAGTCTCTCAAGCCACCAGTCTACAAAACATTGTTTTCGAGATGGCCAAGGGCGAAGCTGGCAAGGACCAGAAGGGCATCTTCCAGGACAACGGCTCTGGTGGTTTCATGACCGACCTGACCTTCAACGGTGGTGCCATTGGTGCTTTCATGGGTTCCCAGCAATTCACCATCCGCAACATGACTTTCAATGACTGCGGTACCGCCATCTTCCAAAACTGGAACTGGGTCTTCACCTACAAGAGCATCTTCATCAACAACTGCAAGGTTGGTCTCGACATGGCCAACAGCCCTTCTAACCAGACTGTTGGTTCCGTTCTCCTCCTTGATAGCAAGCTCACCAATACTCCCATTGGCATCAACTCCTCTTTCACTGAGAACAGCATCCCTACCACTGGTGGTACCCTCATCTTGGACAATGTCGACTTCAGTGGATCCGAGAAGGCTATTGTCGGTGCTACTGGCAACACCATCCTTGAAGGCGGCCGCAAGATTGATGCCTGGGCTCAAGGTAACGCCCTTGCTGCTGGATCCACCCAGGGCCGTGTTCAAGGCGATATCAGTGGTGCACCTGCAAAGCCTAAGAGCCTCCAGGGCGAGAATGGTTGGTTTGAGCGTAGCAGGCCCCAGTATGAGAATGTTGATGTCTCCAAGTTTGTCAGCCTCAAGTCCAAGGGTGCCAAGGGTGACGGTGCGACTGATGATACTGCCGCTCTCCAGTCTGCTATTGATGGCCTTCAGGAAGGCGAGATCCTCCATGTCGACCACGGTACCTACCTCATCACCAAGACCGTGACCATTCCTGCTGAGAAGAACGTCAAGATTGTTGGCGAAGTCTACAGCACCCTCCTCATCACCGGCGAGTTCTTCTCTAACATGAACGACCCCAAGCCTGGTTTCAAGATTGGTGCCAAGAGTGGCGACAAGGGTACTTTTGAGGCTTCTGATCTTATCATCGGTACCCAGGGTCCCGCTCCTGGTGGTATCTTGATGGAGTGGAACATCAATGCTGAGAATGGTGCAGCCGGTCTCTGGGACGTTCACTTCCGGGTCGGTGGCTACGCCGGTACCAAGCTCCAGTCCTCTAACTGCAAGAAAAACCCCGATGCCGAACATCAGCCCAACCCAGAGTGCATTGGTACCTTCATGCAACTGCACATCACCAAGAACTCGAACGGCTACTTCGAAAACGTCTGGCTCTGGACTGCCGACCACGAGCTCGATCAGGACGACCACGCTCAGATCGACATCTACAACGGTCGCGGTATGCTTGTTGAATCTCAAGGCCCAGTCTGGATGTACGGAACTGCCTCTGAGCACTCTCAAATGTCGCAGTACCAGTTCTCCGGCGCAAAGGACATTTTCTACGGTGCCATCCAGACCGAGACTCCCTACTACCAGCCAAACCCCACTGCTGCCGTTCCCTTCACCAAGAATGACAAGTTCTTTGATCCGGATATGAGCCAGGCCAAGGCTGCATGGGCCGTTCGCGTCACTGATGGTAGCGAGAGCATCTGGAGCTACGGCGCAGGTACCTACTCGTTCTTCCAAAACTACGCACAGGATTGTGTTGTTGGCCAGAACTGCCAAGAACACATGAACGAAGTTGTCAACTCGACCAACGTCAATTGGTTTGGTCTTTCGACAAAGGCCTCGGTCAATATGATCACCTCAGGTGGCAAGGGTCTCGCTAAAGATGAGGACAACCGCTCCAACTTCTGCGCTACACTTGCCATCTTTGCGCAAGCATAGAGTGTTGCTCATATATGACATGATGATTGGAACCATTTTTACCTTCTTGCCCCCCATCTTTTGGAGGGACCTATTCTTTTCTTTTTTGTACAGCGCGTCAACAAATACATATGCCCTTTTGTCTTTGGTGTCTTCCTCGGGTTTTACAGGAAGCACCTCACACTCGCTTTGGGAGGAAATTGCTTCGATTGATATCTATATATATACCCCAGGGCATTGAACAGTAGACGAAAGGGACTTGATGAAAGGATATGGGAGTTTAGGACCGGCTCCTATGTATATTTTTTTCTTTCATGTTTGAACCAAGTTAGATGCAAATCAAGTAACATTTTTCATCACGATTTCTAGTTCCTTTTTCGTGCGTGATACGTGATTGACAATTGGGCGAGTATGGGTGTTGCCTCAAATTTAATCGTAGACGTGCTTGGCGAGAAGTGAGACTAAGATGGGGGAAATGAAGACGGGGCGACGATCTGTTAGAAGGTGGTCGCATTTGCAGGAAACATTTCATCGCGATGGACACGTCCCTGCTGATCCAATGCAAGGTGGCATCGTGCGTGGAGAATTGGAGAAACGGCCAAGGCACTTAATAAAAGTGGGTGGATCACGGAGGTGTGCGGGGAAAAAGGTCGGAGCTCGGTCTCAACGCCAAAAAGTTCCTGGGCGGGATTTTTTTGGTTTTACGCGACAAAGCCTCCATGTCACTCTACTACGAGGCTGCGGCCATTCTCGCAAATTCCGACAACGTCGGCGGGTCGCTCAAGTCGCGCATATACAACAAGAAAGATTTGAAGAGCACACCTGGGCAGCTCTTTGCGCTGATTGCAGAAACGTCGAAGTGGTCGCTCGTATTGAAGGATGTGATCGAGAAGTGCAAGTTACTCGCAGAAGAGAAGAAGGTCCATACCTCAAACATATTCGTCTATGAAAAATAGCTTACGAATCTCAGCTGACTCCAATTCTCGCCCTTCTGCTTTCACATGATTTACTCCTCGCGAAGAATGGCGTCGCAGCACCCGCCAACCACGTACTTAAGCTCGCCATTACCAGACACAAAGCCCGCTTGAGCGCCGAGCTCACGAAAGCCCGTATACGCCATGGGTTTGCTACTCTCGAAGCGTTCAAAGAGGCTGTGAATGATGGTGGACTGGATAAAGAAGACGGTAATGCTTCGAAGAGCAGACATCCCCGCTGGGTGCGCGTCAATACTATTAAGACGACACTACAGGAACAGCTTGCAACGACATTTTCTGGGTATACCAAGACAGAAGTCCTAAAGGATATTCTCATTGCGCCAAAGAGCTCAAAAGTCTACTACGAAGACCCAAACATCCCTAATTTGCTCGCGCTGCCCTCTAAGGTTGACCTCAGCAGGTCTGTTGCTTACACAAAGGGTCAGATAATATTTCAGGATAAAGCATCTTGCTTTCCTGCGTACTTGCTGGATCCGACCTCAGACGATGGTGATGTCATCGATGCGACCGCGGCGCCAGGAAACAAAACCACACATCTTGCCGCCATTGTTTCCGACAGAAGGCAGCCAGGCGAGGAACAAAAGGTCATTGCTTTCGAGCGCGACAAAGGCAGAACTTTTACATTACAGAAGATGGTCAAGTTGGCGTCGGCAGATAGCATTGTACAAGTAAAGGGTAATAGCGACTTCATAGCCGCTAAACCTGGGTCAGACGAGTACGCCAACGTTGGAGCCATACTTCTTGATCCAAGCTGCTCAGGTACTGGTATTGTTGGACGCGATGATGCGATCAAAATGCATCTTCCTGATGCACCTGGCTCCCAAACAACATCACATAAGCCAGAAAAGGGGAAAAAGCGAAAGAGAGGTGACGAGGCAACAAAGGCCGACGCGCAACCGACACTGAACCTGGATATGGATGATTCGGCACCTGAAGAGACACCAATACAGGGCAAACTGACAGAACGGCTGGCCGCCTTGTCTAGCTTTCAACTTCATATTCTCACCCACGCCATGCGGTTCGAGAGTGCGCACAAAATTACTTACTCTACATGCTCGATCCATTTCGAGGAGAATGAAGGCGTCGTTTTCCAGGCGCTGGCATCCTCGATCGCAAAGGAGCGGGGGTGGAGGATACTCAAACGGGATCAGCAAGTGGAGGGGTTGCAAAAATGGCACAGAAGAGGCATTTGGGAAGAGGATAAGGTACACGGTGACATGGACGAGCCATTCAAGAGAGACGTATTGGAAGCATGTATTCGTTGTGACAAGGGTACTGAAGAAGGTACAATGGGTTTTTTCGTGGCTGCCTTTATTCGTGAAGGTAATCAGCAGCCGGCACAAGTAACCGAAGTTGCGGTTTCTGAGGATGAGGAATGGGGTGGCTTCAGTGATCATGGTGATGTGGAAGAGGCAGTAGTACCGGTGATAGAAGAGCCCGAAAGCCGCAAGAAGAAAAAGCGAAAACATAGCAAGAAGTGAAGTGAATAGGAAAAGGAAATAGCCAACCAGTGTGCATGATGGTTGGAAAGTATAATTCCATGTCCCTCAGATGGGCAGGAGTCCTTGGCCCTAGCGCGAAAACCTGCAGCAACAGCTACCACTCCTGTCAATTCACTCAGCCTCGGTCTTGCATTATCTGCGTCACGTATCCTTTGGTTTTGCTCTCAACAACGTTAGTGCTCACGATATGGCACCCGATTGCGCATCAAACGTGTCGGTCCCACTCACTGTGTCTTCTCACCACACCTCCGCATCTCCTAGCAACCCTGAACTCTCTCGATCTAGGCTCAAGGAAGTCACGAAATGGATTCGCGATGAGCTGGACTTACGTGTGGCTCGCGACGGCTCAGATGTGCTTCAGCCCGACGACATCATAACCCTCCACGAGATCTTTCTCGCTCTTCAAAACGCCAAAAACGTCACCTTATCAGATTTACGAGCGAGTGGCATTCATAGAGCGGTAAAGGACATCGCTGGAGTGGCGACCCGCTGGCCTGGCCGGTTGTGTGATGACTGTGATACGATCATCGATATCTGGACCACCAAGTTTGGTTCTTTGAATGCGATTCACCCATTCTTGTACGGCAGAGGGGGCCGGCTTGAGGGAATTGCCAGCGTCCACGAGCAATCTCGCGACGTAAGCAACTATTACTACTACTTCGTGTCTGGACTAATCTCTGCAAACAGGCGTTACTCAAGCGGTGGGCCAAGACATGTCCCCAAAATATTCACCCCAAGCGATCTCATAGACTAGGCGACCTAGGCTTTGTCGCTGGAAGGTAAATTGAGCATATCACCTTGGCCAGATTCTTGTTGACAACCTCTGTAGCTGGTGGATCAATCCTTTATTCGCACATCATGCCGGCATTATTGGCCTCGAGTCCTGTGATGGTGGCACAACTTACGATAAATACGGGGCATATGCCTTGTTGCTAAAAGACACTGGTGAACTCGAAGCCAGCTGCGAATCGCGCTTCACCTACCGGGTTCCACAGAAGGATAAGGGCAAATTTCGACTTACCTCCGCTACTCCAAGAAGCAGAGATCCCGTGCGGGTACTTCGTAGCCATAGTATCAATAGCATATGGGGTCCAAAGGCTGGAGTGAGGTATGAAGGCGTGTACAGCGTCAAGGGTTGGTCTATCAAACAAGCAAAAAGTGCAGACACATCCGGCGGGCAATGGAAAGAGGGCGACATTCTCTTCGACGTCAGGTTCGAGCGTGCTGACCAGACACCCATGGATGTCGTTATTAACCGGCCTACTGCAACTGAAATCGACGATTATGCAGAATACAAGCGCCTTCGCAAGCTGAGCCGAGACGGCAAAGAAAAGGAAGCAAAAGCAGCACATGACAATCCAGATCATTATCCTACATCAAAAGCCGTGCACCCCATTATGCCTCCACCTTCTCCGCATGCGGCACCGAAGTCACTAGCTTTCGATCTTGCCCCAAACGCACTACGTAGAGACATGGTTAAACGTCTTCATTTTGACGAAGAAGCACACGTTCGTGTTATAGGAGATGATGAAGCACTCTCGCCAAAGACTGCTCCTGTTGCAGACCCGTTGGACTTCACAGTAGTGGACAAGAATAGCACATTGGCTATTCCTTCTCGATCCAACCGAGGAAACATTTATGCAAAAGCCGACCTGACATCCAACGGCCCAAATGGGCGTTCAAGCCCGGTAGGTTCCAATGCAAGCAGTGCACATACAACGCAAACGACCCATACTACTGCTAGCACTCTACCTAAAGTCAACGTCCGAGAGGTGGCCCCATGGATCGACTTCGATGCTGACCTGACCATCCCTGAGCCGTCCGAAGAGCCGCTGATAATCCATCAACGGCCCATCATTGCTCAAATGAACACCACCCCAGCAGGCTCACCTAAAGCTCACAATACTGACTCGCCCAAAATCCAATCTAGAGAGCACCTGCATAGTCCAATTAAAAACACTCTTTCGTCTATTCTTACTGAGCGCCTTTCTGACGACCGACAGGAGAAGAGGCACGAGGGTGAATTCAAGGGCATGCTTGGGGAAGTCCTTAGTCTTCAGCATGTATCGAAGAAGGAGAAGAAAAAGAGTGAAGCTCCTCGCAAAAAGAATCTGATGACCAAGCTATTTGATGGTATTCTGGATGACGACGACAGTGAATTGGAGAGATCATCAATGGACACGAGGACCAGTTCCTCCAAAACCGACCCACGCATACCGAGACACAGGTCGACAGATCTTTCTACATCTTGGAAGCAGATTTCGCAACCCTTTTCTCGTGTTTCACTCAAACCATTCAGCGCAAATAGCCATCTCAAACTGCATCGTAGTGACGCTATCGGCTTTGCCAAAGGGACAGCTCACCTTCTTTCTTCTGATACGACCTCGAATAACACCAATACATCTGTTTCTACCAATGTTTCTAACGAGGAACCCTTCATTGAGAATCCGACTACACGACGACAGAATGCAATGCCAATATCGATGAAGATCCTGGTCTCACAGTCTAGCTCTGCAACTACTGTTAGTAGTGCGGTATGCACACCTATTTTGGGCCGCCCTAATTCTCCGCTCAGGTCCACTGATGAAAGGTCACTGGCGGAGACTAATTTGAGGAAAATGATAGAGTAGCTGCGAAATCTGGAAATTGAGACAGAGTCAAAATGCTTTGTTGTCTTGGAAGAGATTGGCAAGAAAGTAGTGTAGAAGGAGTATCAGAGGATGTTGCGATAACAGCCTCCATACCTACCTGTATGTGTGAGAGGAAGTTTTTCGCTTCAGTAGAAAATCCCTAGTATCAATCTTACTTTTCCTGCACCTAACTACTACTACCAAAACACCAGTGACGTAGCACAACAGTGCACCTTCCGCTTCTGACATCATACCCTCTTGTTCCTGTCCCCACTCA
The DNA here is from genome assembly GCA_026262445.1 of Bipolaris bicolor. NCBI lineage: Eukaryota > Fungi > Ascomycota > Dothideomycetes > Pleosporales > Pleosporaceae > Bipolaris > Bipolaris bicolor. The sequence goes on along the minus strand of JAODYD010000012.1, from coordinate 457,825 downwards.
CTCCCCATCTTCTTACTAACAGTACGCCTCTCCTGGGCCTATATTCCGCTCTATCCGGCCCTAGACTATGGCCACCCACGAGTACGCCCGACAAACGACCGAAAGGAGGAGAGAGAGGAGAAACCCGAGGCCAGGAAACGCGTTCCGTGACATACGCATCCGACGAAAACGCTATTGTAGTACACAAGACCATTTGTAGACATAAGTATATGTAGTCGTAAACACCGTACATGCATACAAATACACAGTCACACATGCACTCTTTACTAGAATCACCTACTACGTAGGCGGCTCATCCGCGCCTCTCTCAGTCTCTCTGCTCCCTCCTCGGGTACCTTCGCGCCCGCACATATGCCCAGCCCGTCTGTGCACAAGGAAAAGCCAACTAACCGCAGACCACGCTCGCTCGCGCGGCTAAAGTACGCATGCGGTCACTGCTGCATATGCAATGGAAAACATGTGCATGCCGCTTGGAAACGTCTACGTTTGAGGCTGAGCCTACTTCTCGCTTGTCGTGAGCAATTTGACCAATGGATCCCAGACAAGGTTTCATAATCGGAAAGAATTTTTCTGATGTCACCCCTTCTCCTGCGTCTTTTTATTTTTGCAGGTTAAAAAAAGGGAAGTACGAATGAGGTTTGCTAATTGGTTGATAAATGCCTCTCTGTCTCTCTTTCTCTTATCTTTTGCGAACAGGAATCAAAGGAGCCCATGGGATGGTCCGTGTTCTGTGTGCGACCGTGCGCGCTTTTTTTTCTTGCTACAATGACTCGCTGTGTGGATCGGATTTGTTGGGGCTGGCAATGTTGCAGTTTGCGGTGTTACTCTCGGCGATATGGGGGAAACTTCTCTCACACATACTACCAGGTCGGAATCCTACGTACTGCATTGTCTCTAGTGCTTAGTGGTGAGGAAAGGAGGCTGTGTAGTATGTACAGGAAATCGAGGGGGTATCAAGATTGCATTACTGGGAAAAAATAACAATAACGTCTTATACAATGGATGCGCTCGATATCTCATTGCAAAGTCGAGATTGGAGGACAGCAACTCATGGAGTTTCGCCCTCTTTCATACTTCTTTGGCGTGATGCTATCATCTTACACATTAGAGCATCTCTCTTAGCGACTTGCCATGCTGGCTCTCCTAGCCTCAAGTATAGCGTCCTCGTGCGTTGGGGGTCCCTCGTAGTTCTTCTTACCCCAAACGAAATACCAGATGGTTGAGACGACGACGACGGCGGCAAGTACAACGGAGGCGTAGTTCATAGTTGCGGGGGTGACTTCGCGGAAAGTGGGCATGCAGAAGAGAGGAGTGGCAAGGGCAGACCAGGCTATAGAGATTGTTAGTTTCCACTTGACTGTGGGCATATACAGTAGAACATACCAAGAGCGACAACGTTGCAGAAGGTACCGAGCATTCCGAGGTGGAACTCTCCAGTCTTGACTTGCTTGCGGCCGGTAAGGAGCGAGACAAGGATAGGGGCCGCATAGCTCAATGTCAAGCAAATGACACCAACACCAGAGAAGGCATTGAAAGCGGCAGCGGCACCGAAGTAGATAACACCAAGGATGATCTGAATTCCCATGCTGAGCATCATGGCGTTGAGTGGGACGTCAAGCTTGGTGTTGACAGTCCTCCACAGCTTGTAGCCTGGGATAGCGCCATCACGAGAGAAGGCCCAGGTAGCACGAGATGCAGCAGTCGTGCATCCGATACCACAAATCAGTCCTAGGACAAGGAGGGGAACGAGCAGTCCAATAGTTCCACCAGAAGATCCTACTGCACTCTTGATAATGACGGGTACGGGCTGGCCAGAAGCCAAAGCTGCGAGGTCGGCCTGGTTGGGGAGGACGAATACGAGAGGGATGAGGAAGACAAGGCCGCAGATAGTGTTCAATGCAACGGTGGCGACCATGGCTTTGGGGACTTGGGTGGCTGGCTCTCTGACTTCTTCACACATCCTATGTCAACTGTTAGCATTTGACTTGGTTTGGGTGGGAATTACTGCATATGGACAAGGCGCATGTCGTAATGGTATATGGGCTAAGGGTGTGTCGCATAGGAAGTGTCGCATGGGAAATGTCGCTTGGGAGTGTGCATTGGGCAGGAACAAGCTGTTTCAAGTTGCTTGGGCAGGCAAGGGGAGGCTCACGAGACGATCATTCCGGTGGAGGAGGTTGCGTAGGCAGCGTGGAGGAGTCCGACCATGAAAGACCATCCAGGGACCCATCCAGAGTTAGAGGGATCGAATTCAGTAAAGACGTATTCGGCGCTTCGGCGACCATTCTTCGCAATGGCAAGGACGCATATGACAATGGCAATCACACCGGCAAAGGTCCAGAAAATGGCAAAGGTCTGCTCGGGTGTAAGTGATGCATACAGCAAGGGAATGAAGGGTGCAATCTCACATCGAGCCAGGGCAAGTACTTGTTGCCAAAGGCAGACACGCAGTTGCAGAGGAGGGTGATGGCAAGGAAGATGAGGAAAACTTGGTAGGGCGAGCCTGCCAGTACGCCAACACCTGGAGAGGATTCGTAGACATTGACGCATGCCACGACGAAGAGGGCGGTAGCAAAGTTGACCGAGAGAGTAATAGTAATGTTGCCGACTACGAAGCACCAACCACATATCCAAGAGGCGATTTTGCGGTAAGCGGGGGGCGTAATCATGAAGGTTTGGTAGTAGACACCACCACTGGTGGGGTAAACGCTGGTAATCTCGCCGAGGGAGGCGGCAACGGCGAGGATGATGAGGGATACAGCGAGCCAGCCCCAGATGATGTTGGTAGGGCCACCACCAACTACAGGATAGTAAAAGGTAGTTGCCAAACCATAAGGGACGGAAGCCAGGACGAAGGACATGAAGGCAACTTGGGCGGTTGATCTTGAGCGCACCAGTTCTGCCTTGTAGCCCATGGCAGCGAGGAGACCATCTGGATCGTTGGAGCCAACAACATCGTCTCCAGAGCCCGAGTAGGTGTTGCCCAACTTGGAGTCCTTCTCGATGCCATTGGGTCGCAGGGCATGGCCGTGGTCAGCGGCATAGGCATCCGACTGGGTGCCGTAGCGGTAGTCGGACATGGTGGGCGTGTCGCTATCGTCTGTGAAGAGGGAGCCTGGAGTCGGAATGGGCCTGGGAAGTTGTCGCAAAACAAATGTCTGTGGCATGTGCCAGACGGCGGATCAGCGCAGGCTTTGAAGGGCTGCAGAGGAACGTCAGTGGGCGCATGGTCCAAGGCGACTAGACAGTTTGGAGACAAGTCTTGTCAGGCTACCCACACGAATGTCGGATGGCAAAAAGTGTGCCGAGCTTGGGATCCAATTGCTGGCGGGACGGGTTCGGATAGGGCTCCCCAGAGGGTCTTGGAAAAACACCGAGCATGTGGAAAGCAGGCCCTAATGCATCCACGCTCCGCGCTCCACTGCCTGGGTAATGAGAGGGTTTCTAGAAGTGGGCCAGACGTGGCGCTGCTGCAAGCCGATGATGAGCCGGCCGCCTGACGACATGCTTCAAGGAGAGTCCCTGGCGATGGCAATGCAACGCTGACCCAGGGCCAGCATCGAGGAGAGGCATGCGCTGATGATGAACGTGTGGGGGGTGAAGGAGGCATTTCGCAGCGCGCGGTGTTTGAGTCCTGCGCCGAGCCAATAGGATATGTCCGAGTGCATCTCCCAAGAGGGCCATGGCAGCCGCCCGCTTCGGCTCACACTCCAGATTCTGGCAGCGATCCGGGGCCACGGTCGCCCAAGCTACTCTACGTTACTAGGCTGGAGCTGCATGGGCTCGTATCCGTGGAGCAAGTGTATGAATAAGGGGGGACAGGTCAGTAGAGAGACTGATGCATTGATGGTGACAGTGGCTCTGCAAGACTTGTTCAGCTGCCTCGCCGGCCGAACGCGCCCTATAGTGTCAAATGCGGTAATGGCTATCGGTGGGGGGGCACTGGAGCCATGGTGTCTATGTGTGGAGCAGCGCCTGGTATAAAGCGGAGATGGAGAGAAGGGGAGGCAGAGCATACTGCATATTCATACACAGATTCATGATGCATCACGAGATTGTCGCTCTTGAGAAGCAGCACCAGCCCCTCCCCGTTGACGGCTTCGCTTTTGCTCCGGGCACTACCTACAACCTCACAGCCTACGAATCAACCTCGTCGCGCGACCAACTTCACGAACGCATCGGCAATGCCACCATCATTATTGTGACAACAATTAAATTGGATGCCGAAACTTTACACCCCACCATCACCCCCAATCTGCGCTACATAGCCGTCTCCGCAACAGGCACCGACCCAGTCGACCTCGATGCCTGTCGGTCACGCAACATTCGCGTAACAAACTGTCCGGGGGCTAATCTGGACGCCGTCTCAGAACACGCCATCAGCCTCTATTTCGCTGCCAGGAGGCGCACCGTGTTGCTCGACCGCATAACGCGAGCACAACCGAGCGAATGGAAAGACAAGGGTAGTGTCAACCACTACATGCGCCTTCCGGATGGCAAGCCACCCATTACGTGCAGGGACGAGGTCATGGGCGTTATCGGATACGGTGGTCTGGGTGCGTTTTACTCGTTCTCCCTGCCCTGTTTAGGATGCAAGATCCTGGGCTGATCATAACCAACGACCACAGGCAAAAGGATAGCCGCATTGGGCAATGCACTCGGCATGCGCGTACTGGTTGCGAGTCGCAAGACACCCGCGACACCTGCACTCAGTGACATTCTTCCGGCTCCCGATACTTCTGATGGCCGCATTCCTTTTGAAGATGTCCTCTGTCAGTCTACCGTACTCGTCTTGTCGCTGCCCCGAACCTCTGAGACGCTCAATCTTATCTCCACACAGGAGCTCGCCAAGATGCATCCGTACTCTGTCATCATCAACATAGCGCGGGGTGGCATTGTGCATGAGGCAGCTGTCGTCCAGGCTCTCAAGGAGAAGCGCATCGCCGGCTATGCCACCGATGTCTATCAAGTGGAGCCTGCTGGTGGACCTGAAGATACACCATTACTCGAGGAGGAGACGAAGGATCTGAACATCACCATGAGCCCGCACTTAGCGTGGTTCTCGCAAAGGACTATTAAGAACCTGGGTGACATATTGAAGGAGACAGTAGAGGGGTGGGTAAGTGGCAATGAGATCAATGTCGTTGTATAACAAGCCCAATACCCAAGGGCAAGACATCATGTCTGGTTTGTTATCTTTGAAGCCGATTAGATTCAGATCTCAACCCAGCCAGACTAAAGATGACAAAAAACAATAAACTCTGGTACCGAGTGTACGGGCATATGCAAGACCCCGCACCACATGCCTGGGATGATGTTGATGTTGTGGCGTTGAGGCTTGATGGTTGGAGTGTCGTCGGATTGGTGCAGGCCACGTGACTAATGATGAAACCCTAGGACCCCTGCTTGGCGGTTGCAAGGCAGCGGCGCATCGCCTCGGGCCATCAACTAACATCACGTCGGCTCTCTCTACGCGTCAGAACATCACCAATAACACCCTCCGCCCCCTCGAGCCGTCAATTCTTCCGCGCACTGCCATCCCTCGGTGGGTGTCGCGCGCACCTTTGCGCCCGCCCTTTGTATCCCGCAACTGCAAGCCTTCCAGCCGCCGTCGGCTCTGGTTCCCCCGGCGGCAAGCCCGTCCCACAGCCGCCCCACCGATATATTCACCAGCTCCAGCTCCGTCACCACCACCATGTCGGGCTCAGTTGCAGTTGCACGCCCGTCGCAACCTCCACGTTTGCGTCGGGAGTCCCAACGGCCCGGAGTCGCGCGCACCGCCACCCGCCAGTCCAATATGGAGGACGACAGCGCGAAGCCAGAAGAGGCCAGGAAATTTGGTATGTCCTCTGCCAAAAGGAGCATATGCCTTGCAACAACTAACACATGGTCTAGTATACACGCAGCAAGATATCCTGGCCAAGTACAAGGGAAAGCCGCCTTCTCTCCGCGTATACCTGCACCCCAAGCACTTTCGTCTCAACGACTCCCAGGAGACACTGTCCTATGCTTCGCCCATGCGCGAGCTTCTCCAGGCTATCAAGGATAAGGTGGTGCCCCACAATATGGTAGAGGAGCTGTATGAGTTCAATACACCCTGGTACGATAACTGCCTCATTGTCGAAGTGCACGACTACCGTTCGAGCGGTGTGAAACCCAAGGACGATGCCAACAACACTGGAGAAGGATCCACCAACGCTTTCTCAATCCACAACTATAACAACTTCATCACTCCATCCCCTTATGCTCCCTTTCCAGTCAACAAGCCTGAACAGAAGCCTACACAACCCCCGGTTCAGAGCAAAGATGGGGACATCAAAGAGGACAAAGAGAACATGCCTGCTCCTGGCCAGAACGGTACACCAACCAAGCAGGCAGGACTCGGCAAAGTCAGGACTGTGGTACTCTTCCCAACTCCGCTGTCACACTTGGCCGACATACAGCTATTGGCCACGACGCCTGTTCCAGACATGGCCGCCTTGAAAAGGATGCAGGCTCAAGGCAGAGCTGCAGGTATGCCGCCAACCCCGATGACCGGTGTCCCTTCGACGCCGACCTTCCCCAACGGCCCGAGCCCGAAGCGCCAAAAGATGGTCCTTGACGACAGCAATCTCCACGAGTTTGAAGCCGAAGTCTTGAACACTACATGTCCGCCGTTATACTTGGAACCCACTAAGAGTTTTGGAGAATCGCTAGCGCTCATGGATGCTATTACGCACCCGAACAACAAGAACCCTGCGCCTCCTCGCAAGACCCGCAAGAGGACAACCGCTGAATTGGCCGCCGATGAAGCCGAAGCCCAGGGTCTACAGCGCTTTATGCTTGCTGGTGACGAATTTCAAAGTGTCATGGCAGCTGCAGCTACTGGAAATGACGATAACGCAGTGCGTGCAGCCGCCAACTCGCAAACATTTGCACGTTTCAAGACCATTGCCAACATCAGGGCCAATCACGAAGAGAATGACCGACGGAAGAAGGAGGAGGACGCTCGTATCGCTCAGGTTAAACGGCAGGCACAAATGGAGGCAGAACTTCAGAGGAAGAGAGAACTGGAGAGCAGACAACAGGCCGAAGTTGCTGAGCGTCAACAAGCCGCTCTTCGGCAACAAGCACAACACCAGGCGCAGCTCCAGCAGAACCAGTTACAACAGACTCAACTGCAGCAAAATGAAGCCTTACGGGCAGCTGCGGCAGCACAGCACCAAATGGCCAATGCTGCAGCTGCAGCACAAGTTACACAGACGCCTCAATCAGCAACACAGTCCCAATTTTCGCCAACGATACGCCAACAGACACCCATGACTGCCACTGCGGCATCCCCACGGGTCGGTGGTCAGGCCTCACATCCCATTGGGGGCACTCCAATGGTGCCGTCGGCTTCCAACCAGGCCATCAACAGTCCAGCGCGACCGCCGTCTTCTATCTCCCATCACCAGAACCAAATGGCCCGATCAATCAGCCAGCAACAAAATCCAAGCCGCACTGGTACACCCCATATTGTTCAGGGTACGCCAGTCATGAACCCATCAATGCCGAATCGTAACATGACGCCTACGCCGAGTCGCATGAATCAAAATAGCCCGTCTATGGCGATGCAAGGCCAGACACCAATGATGATGCAGACACCCCAGCCCGGTCAAAATATGACACCTGAAGCAATGCAGCAGCTTCGTGTGCAACAGATGCGGATGCAGCAGTTGCAGCAACAAGGAGGATCTCCGGGTAATCAACAACAACAAATGCAGCAATTGGCATTCCAAAAGGCCCAACAACATATTCAGCAAACTGGTGTCCCTCCCAATCAAAACCCGCAGGCTTACCGCCAGCAGCTTGCACAGCACTATTTTCGTCAATTGCAACAACAGCACCAAAACCAACAGCAGCAGCAACAGCAAATGGGCATGCAAAATATGTCGACCCAAGGGGCCATGCCACAAAACGCTATGCCTCAACAAGGCATGGCTTTTGCTAACATGAGCTTGCAACAGATGCGACTACGGTACCAGCAACAAAAGGCAACGGTTATGCAGAACTACAGCAACACGCAGAGCATACCCCCACAGATCATGCAACAGATGCAGCATATGGAGCTACAAATCAAACAGCGGGAACAACGCGAACAGCAACAGGCGCAGATGGCACAGATGCAGAATGGCATGGGCAATCAAATGAACGGGGGCCAAATGGGGGGCATGCAGAATGCCAACCCTGCCAATCCAATGCAAATGCAGCAGTATCAACAACTTCTCCAACAGCAACGCCAGGCAGCCGCAAATCAGAACCGAATTATGCAAATGCGCCAGCAGGCCATGGCAAATGGTGGCCAGCTACCGCAGGGTATGATGGGCAACATGAATGCCATGGGCGGCATGCAAGGCACGATGCAAGGCATGAACGCCATGGGCAACATGGGAAATGTCCAAGGCATGAACATGGGCCAGATGGGCCAGATGAACGGCGGCATGGGCGGCATGCAAAACGGGCAGATGAACACTGGTATGCAAGGCATGCAGAACATGCAAGGCATGCAAGGCATGAACCAGATGAACCAGATGAATCAGCAGCAGATGCAGCAGATGATGATGATGCGCCAAGCACAGCAGCAGGCTCAGCGGATGGGGCAACCAGGCGGCCAACAAGGCGGCGACATGGGATGGACTGGTTGACCAACGTGAGCCTGCTTAAGAGGAGAACTCGGTCGACGAGTACCGTTATACCCTGCCGTTGTTTTGTGTTTCGTTATCCTTTGGCGTTTTCTTCCAGGAAACGGAAGACAATCCGAGATCTGGACTGGATACCAATGGGTGTTTTGGGAGCATTTGCTGGGCGAAATGAAAAAAAAGAAAGTTGCTTCAAGATACCCCTGGTCTGGGATGGATTTCCGTTTTATGGCATTTATTGTACTGTTTTCTCACTAGCGCTGTTGATGTGGTGCGGTTTGGTGCCGCGCATTTTATCTGGAAACGTCCATAGTTTTACTTTCTTGTAGCGATTTATAAGTAGCATCTGAAATGACATTGTTAGGAAGGAAAGCATATGTTGGAATGATGTTGGTTCATGAGTGTATCTTGTTGGACTTCAGTGACAAATACACTATTCTTCTAGTCTTGGCGAACGTGTTCCGCCAGCCATCCAGTTTCTTCTGCATAGTGACGTCTGGCAAGTAGAAAAAACAAATATAATGTGCATCAACTATTTGAACCATTTCTCAATCAACCCTGTTCATCACTTTCAACTTAGCAGTGGATACGAAGTGTTTGTGTCGTTCATTTCCTTTGACGCTACTACTATCATACAAGACAATTTCCATCCAGTTTCTAGCATACGCTGACATTTACTTTTCAGCAGCTACAGGGCAACTTTGGCAGCTATGCGGTAAAGTCACCCACGATAAAGTCACCCGTAAATGTAAAGTTCTGCGGACTCGATTCGCCGCAGTGCCTTGGTTTCGAACACTATTTCTTCGAAGCGGCCTGAGCAAGGTCGGCGAGAGCCTCGCGGCGCTTGAACTTGGCGTCTTGGATCACACCTAGAGTATGTTAGCCTGGAAAGCAAAATCCAAAAAAAGCGAGTACATACTGGCATCAGCGTCACTGCTGAAGTTGCCAGACCATGTGACGAAAGTCTGTCCCTGGTGCTTGCCAGATGTGACGGGGTATGCGCGAATGGTAGAGACGACCGAAGAGTATGAGAGCTCTGGCTTGGAAGTAATGACGGAGTACGTAATGAAGTGGTCGATGGACTAAAATTTTCCAAATTAGCGACTTGTGAAGAAAAAAAAAGAAACCACAGAAAGGAGGAAAATATTACGTACTGAGTGCTCCTCCTGCTTCACCTCGAGCTCAGTGCCGTCCTTGAATGTCCACTTGACAATGTCGGTCTCGTCGGATGTGCCCTTGACGAACTCGCTCTTCTCAAGCTTGGTCCAGAACTTGCTGAAGTCCTGGAGCTTGATCAGGTGCCAGACATCGCTGAAGGGCGCCTCGATGACGGCAGATTCGTGGACGGAGGTGGAGGTGGGGATGGCCGAGGACATGGTGGCTAGATTTTTCCTTGGTTAACAATTGAAGTTGGAGAAATTGATTTCAGTGGAGGTGAAAAGAAGACGCGAGTGGAGATTAGAGTGGATGGTTGAAAGCAGTCGAAAGAGAAGTTTAGGTGGGGCACCATTGCTTGTTGCAAACCTATAGCGTCATGGCAGAGCTCGCGGCAGAGCTAATGGCAGCTACCCCTCCCCCGCGCCGTTCCTGCTTGGACAGTCTCGCCACCCCAGCCTTGTGCAAGACGAGATATCATCGAATCATGCGTCATCAACTTGTTGTAACTGGTTCATTTGGTGAGCTACTCTCTTGGCGCCTTGACATACTTGCTCGTCGCGACTTGTTCTAGATCCAGCTCAATGAATCCAAGTAACATCGAATGATTGACATAAACCAAACTATCTAAGGAAAGTGATACTATAAACTCACAAAAGGAGCGGTTACCAGACAAAGGAATATACACTCTCCTAGTCAAGATACAGCCTCATCCATATCGTTGACGATCAAGCGCCTTCTTGACACACTTCCCCTTTTCTTTCCTGTTCTTCTTCGCCCTTCCTTATCATTCTAATAACTTGATCATTTAACATCCAACTCGGATAATAGAAACTACCGACAGTCTTGTCAGCCATGCGTTGAGCACACCCTTATTGTAGCCCAGGCAGCCAATCATATCTTCTTCGCTACAGCCACCGCCACATCGGACGAAACTAGCCTCCGGTTTCACCGACCACTCGGACGCGCAACACCCTACTGCCTACCTATAATGCGGTCAGACAACGCTCTAGACACTGCATAGAGGAGCTTGTCATCGATGATCCTTCTCGTTGTTTCTGTATGTTTCCGAGGAAACTCGAAATATAGCATGCCATTGGCTTTCGATATCGATGGCGTATAATGTGACTGACTGGACGCTGTGGCGATAACAACGAAGGGGGGTCGCACGTACGTACGCTTGCACGTGCAAAGTGATGCCTGGAGCCTTTTGTTGTGTATAATATGCTTGAAAAGGTAGGTGATATTCCATATCAACCAGACACTCAGTCTACACCTTCTCATCAATCCATTATCACAATCTACAAACTGTCAATATGCCTTCAGTTGCATACATGAACCAGTCGGCGCCTTTCTGGGACTTTATCGCAAGTCTTGAACAGCAAGGCGCTCAGCAATCTCGCTCTGGCCAGAACCGCGAAGACGGTGCTGAGAATGAGCAAGGACCTCAGGGTCCCCCAGATCCATTTGCCCCTTGGACTTGGGGTCATGGATTCTTCGGTGACGGTCGAGGAATGCCTCATCGTGGTGGCCCTCCTCATGCCCATCATGAACGCCAGCCTGCAGGCGAAAAGGATGCAGAGATGAACGATGCAAACAACAACGGGGAGGGTCCATCTGGAACCTCCGGCTCTGACAACGAAGCCCGTGGTGAGGACTGTTCAAACAGACGAGAACGCCACGGTCGTTGTGGTGGAGGACCACGCAGCCGCTGCGGACCTGGTGGCAGGGGTGGCTTTGGGCCTCGCCACGGTCCTGGACCGCACCATGGATTCGGTTCCCACCATGGCCCTTACCATGGCGGTCGCCGCGGAGGGTGGGGCCCATGGGGACACGGGGGTCCACATGGAGGCGGTCCCTTCGGTTTCGGAGGCAACCCTTTCGACCCATCCACCTTTGTCACTCACCTTTTCAACCAATTCAACGACTCAGGCCCTTCGAATGACGACTCTGGGAACAAGGCCAGATCATCTGGAAACGAAGACCACACTCCTGAAGCCGACATTTTCGACACTGAATCAGCTTATGTCGTTCACATCTCCCTTCCTGGCGCTAAGAAGGAAGACGTCGGTGTGAACTGGGACGCCGAGAAGAGCGAGCTAAGCGTTGCTGGTGTTATATACCGCCCCGGCAACGAAGAGTTCTTGAAGACACTTGCTGTTGACGAGAGGAAGGTGGGCGCTTTTGAGAGGAAGATTCGTCTAGGAACAAGAGTCAACCCTGCAAGCATTGATGCTGATGGCATCACTGCCAAGTTGGAGGACGGTGTGTTGAGGGTTGAAGTACCCAAGTTGGACTCGGGCTACGTGGAGATCCGCAAAGTGGATATCGAATAGTTTTCTCGAGGAGCCGGGCGAAGTAGTAATGGAGTAGCATGTAGCGGTATGCAAGGGATGCTCTTTTGCGTTCTCATACGGAGAATAGGTACTTGTAATGAACATGATAAACATTATGCTATTGCGTAAGCCATTCTCATCCATCTCACAACGAGTGACTTGCCATCTTACCCACTTCCATCCATGCCTTACCGAAGACTCAGGCCTTCCCAGCAACGAGATCAGCACACAACTCCGCCAACGCATAGATAGTGCAAGAAGGCATAGCAGCAATCGGTTCCGGGAAAACACTAGCATCGCAAACCCTCAGCCCCTCCACTCCTTTGACTCTGAATGCATCGTCCAACACTGTTCCCAACGCACATGTACCCATGGGATGACAAATAGTACCTGTAAACTGCTTGATCCTCGCATCAATCTCCTCATCGCTACTCTTCATCGTCAGCGCAGAGAACTGCGCACCCGTAGGCGGAACCTCGCCCTCGATCTCCGCAGCCAGCGGCGCCGTCTCCACCAAGCGCAAGTTCTCACGCACAGCGCGACGTAGAATAAACCGATCGGTGTTGGTGGACAGGAAACGCGGATCGCACACAGGTTTATCATTGGGGTCCGCCGAACTCAACGTTACACTACCGCGAGACAGCGGAAGCATATGGAACGCACACAGCGAAATATGAGCGCCATCTTCCTTGACAGTAGGGAAGATAGTTGGATCAGCAAGAAAAGGGTAGTAAACTACTAAACTAGCATAGTGGCACCGATTCGGTCGCAGTAGCACATCCTCCTCTTGCGGTTCATCAATGCGGATACCATCGTCCTTGAGGTACGGAGAAAGCTCTGTATCGGGGATATTCGCGAACAGGCCAAAGTCAAAGGGGAGGCCTTGGCCGTACGATGGTACTGCGAGCCCATTGAATGGGCGGGCGTAGCCTTTTGAGGCGTCTTTGAGCTTGAAGAACATTGTTATGGCGTTGTGGTCGCAGAGGTTCTGGCCTACAGCGGGTGAATCGACGGTTTGGGGGATGTTGTGTTTGGCTAGTTCGTCGGCCGGGCCAATGCCGGATAGCATCAAGATCTTTGGGGAGATTTGAGTCCCGCATGAAACTATGACTTCCTTGTTCGCCATGATGCGTTTGCCGGAGGTAAGTTCTACTCCAATTGCTCGCTTTGAGTCGTTAAGGAGAATGCGAGCGACGGATGCATCGCACAGGACGTCGACACCGCTCAGGTCGTATACTCTGGCACTGTGTTGTCGTGTCGCGGTAGACTCGGAAGTAGCACGCCAGCACTGGGTGATATCTCCCAGACCCGTCGGGTCTCCCCTGGTTGGATTGTACTTGTGGCCCAGGTTCTCCGCACTTTCCTGGAGAATATTTCGGATTGGATACTTTCTTCCACCTACAGTATGAATTTTACCCTCGAAGCCATACCGCTCTTTGTCGGCCGTCGCATCGAAATGCGTCTCTAGGTGTTTGTAGTACTTTTCCATGTTGCTATATTTGAATCTTGCATTTCCCGCTCTTTCAGCCATGACGTCCAGATCAGCAGCAGAGGCTCGCATCCACAACCCAATGTTGACACCGCTTGATCCTGACAACAAACGGCCTGCAACATTCATGATATTTCTGCCACCCAAATGCTCTTGTGGTGTGGTTGAGTAATCTATGAGGAAACCTTTCTGGAATAGCGGCATCCAGTTGATTGGGTCCGCGACATTGTCGATAGTGGGATCGTCTACTGCATTTGGACCTGCTTCGAGCAATGCGATACTAGATTTGGGTAGGTATTCTTTGAGACGAGAAGCAATCGTGACGCCAGCGGTGCCTCCGCCTGCGATGATGTAGTCGAATGAGGACTCCATTGTGGCTATGGGATCAGCAATGACTGGATTTAAGCATGGTGTGGTGGGCCATGAACACGAAGACTACTTATATGCATTTTTGAAAGAGGTCTTATTCGTTTATTTGACCAATGTTATACCTCATGCCCGACTGCGAGTGTGAGCTTTTAGGCGTTGGAGGCCTTGCTGGGCGCTTACTTGAGCTTGTCTTGACCAGCTTTTTCTCCTAACTCGGCAGTGCAAGGTGTATTGATCTGCCAATAGATTCTACAGGGCGTATTCTGCTTGCAGTTGCCTCGGTTAGACAAGGAAAGATGATTCGTTGGGTAAACAAGAACGAAGGATGTTAACGTAAGATTGGTGGTCGAACTAGGTTAGGTAGAATACGTTGTAAGACTTCCACCTCCACATCTTTGCCAAAATGATAAGCGTCTGATCAATCTTACTCCAGAGTCTTGTCATGCAATATCTTTGAGGGATAAGCGCAGTCGCCATGATAAGCGCGAATGAGATCTGCACTCAAAAGTGACAGTAATGAATGTTCCCTTTTTCACCACCTTGGTTCGCTCAAACTGATTCAGAGGCCTGCGTACATGAGAGCTCAATTGGTCAATGTTGACTAAGCACCTTGGTCGAGATGGCAGCAGGATAGTGTCATTCGCTTCGACATGCATCTTTATTCAGGCATGTTCCAAGAGGTATGAACTGACAAAGTCCGTTTGACCCCTTGTTTAATTTTGGACTGGGTCGTAGATTGGGCGGAGAGGATATAACTTGTTAGAACATGAGTTTGCAGCCAGCAGAGTGCTGAAAGTGGAATATGTTTGTTATTGGATCTTTGGGATTGCTCTAGCAGGTGGTTGACAGGTATTTTCGGGGTGAATGTGCCTAATTAGGGCTAGAATATCGCTGTTGTTGATCCATGAGCTCATCTGGCAGGCACATGCTGAGACTGGCAGTGGTACCTGAGCGGGCTACACTACATCTGGTATAGAGGATTCCTAGCAATGATCCTCGAGTGTATTTCGGTAGTACATATATTCCCAATGTAGCGATGCATAGGTAGATGAAAGGGATTTCCATTGGTAAACATGGAGCTTGTGACGCTCCATTCACTCCGTCAAACGGGTCTCACCTTCCCAATTACGTCAACGCCATCCCTAAAGCTATTTGAACCCACCTCTCACTCTTCACTGTTTGACAGCTACCAACTAACATTCAACCGCTACGATGTCTCCAACTCGGAAGTTCCCTACAGTTGAAATTGAGGCAAAAGACGACATGGCGAATGAGCATACTACCAACAGTGCCCGCGCAAACAATACATCTGCGCCTGCACCACCCAGGCTGGTCACTCCCTCTAATGCCGACATGACCCTGTCGGACGTAAACATCGCGAGCAACACCCCGCGCCTTGCTTCTCCCTTGCACACACCCTCAACGCCCGGCCATTTCATCAACCAAGAGCCAAACCCGACGTCCCTCTCCCGCTCTCCAACTCTCGTTTCTAGCATCTTCCCGACCGAGCTACCTCTCCGTACCCCGCCTCGCCCTTCACTCATCAGCCGTGTATTCAGCCTATCACCACCGCCTGCGCATGCAGCTCGCGGTGACAATCGCGAACCTCGCACTTTTCATACACCAGATATCGAGATGGGTGGGCAGGAGCGCTTGAACCGTGTCTTGCAGCAAGATGAGAGGGCCAAGAATAGTAAGAAGATCGAAATGGTCAAGTTCGTATTGCTGCTGATGGGTGGGACGACGCTTTGTTTGGCAATGGGTACAATGGTGTATTTGGTTGTGAAGTTTGCGGCAGAGGATGATGGACATTAGTGCTTGTGGGAAGATGCAGGGATGAATGATTGGCGTTAGTGGATTTCAGGGACAACGGAAAAGAGGTAGTGAGATTGCTTCCCTCCGTCTTTGTAGGGCCTGTGGAGTCGGGCAATGAAGTCTGTTTAGGCTGGTCAGCTCCTTATCTGACGCGGACATGATGGTTTGTCGAATGAAAACCAATGTGTCGATTCTCAGAATACAAGCCGATCGTATATGTGGAGACATGAAAAAATTACCCTATTTGGGAAACCATTTGAGCATCCGCACAAGGCATGCAATATCAGGAACGCCCTGTAGCCAAAATATACAGAAATATCAAGAGAAGATTTTTTTCACATCGAACAAAGTGCGATCATTCAGTTACTGTATTAGTGATTATAGTTAGATATTACAATATGTCACTAAATTATCGCCTTCGCTGGGGGCCAGACAGAATGCATCCATCCGCACAAGCCGGGTCGGTGCTGTTATACGCAATCTCGCCCACACTCGCACCAGGCTCCACGCTAGGATCTCTGGGAATTGAAAACATGCGTCCATCTTCTGGCGCGACAACGGTTTCGAGGATATCGCCAAAAGCATTGAGAACATTGGCAATAGGCTGGCCCTTTGAAACGGGCTCATCAACGCTGACAAGCGTCTCTACGAAACCACCGTACTGCGTGTACGTATCGTGGAAGGTGGTAATGACATATGTCTTGCTTAGGTCGGGCTCGACAGTGGTGTTGGATGGGGTGATTTTCAAATCGACCATGACGCGGTTTACGTAGTCGACTACACGGTTGACCAGGGTGGTGTTCCAGACTCTGGCTTGGCCCATTTCGACGGTGAGAGAGGGGATGCCGTAGTCGACAAAAGTAGTCTCGATGGAGCCGGGCTCGCCGACATCGATCTTCAGCGTGTCGGGCTGGAGGAGCTTGGCGAGGCGCTCGACGTAGGGGAGGCGGAAGTCTGCGTAGCACCATAGAGAGGTGTCTGCGCCTGTACTGGGAGTGTCTACACGAGATCTGTTAATTGGGAATAGTAAATATGAATCTGGGCGTAAAAAACGTACGGAGATCGATACCAACATCGACGTTGCTCGTGTTGGCCCAGATCTGGTTCCAGATGTTGTAGGCAAGGATGTTCGGTCCACTGCCTCCTTCCGCAGGTGCAATGCCAGGGAAAATGCGGTTCACGTTAATAAGAGATCCGCTTCCGGCAGCAGTGTAGTAGTTGCGCTGACTCATATAGATTCCCATTGGGTTGATGGTCGGGATACCAATGACTAGATCAAGATTAGCCTCGAATTTCAACATGACGACTAGTAGAACATCATACCGGTGCCATTGAGTGTCGCAACCTGGTCCTGGAGCTGCTCGAAGACGCGCTGAACCACGCGAACCGGGTTCAGCTCATCACCGTGAATGGTACCTGAAAGCGACAGTTTCTTGCCCGTGTGCAGACTCTCCTCTGTTCCGCGCGCGACCATGATGGGAATGTAAACCGGGTGTCCGCCATTGAGCTCGCCTGCGCGCATGTAATACTTGGAGACTGTCTGCGGCGGCACGTCTGCCAGGTTGAGGCCCTGGATAACAGGAACGCCATTCACAACATCGCCGGTGAAATTGAGCGCGTGTGAGCTGCCGACGAGAGCCGCCGTGGTCGCAATGGCCGAGAGAAGCTGCATTTTCGCGTAGAGCTGGCTGAGGCTGCGATTGCCATGCGAGAGCTTACCAACGCCCATTTTATACGTCTCCCATGGCCCGATAAGACTTCAACCGTGTTGCTCCAACTGTCCATCCTAATAGAACTGTATGTCGCAAACAGGAAGGTCGGCATGGGTGTTGTCCACTCAGTGACGGTGCCCAGCCTGGTCGGCTCTTGGCATCTCGAGTTGACCCGAGTCTCGGGTACTTACGAGCGGTAGTTACAAGTCATAAAGGCCACGGAGTCAACTGATTCAGGGCAGGATAGCCGCGAGTAGAACATCGGCATCGTATTTACAGGTATTCGAATAACCATTGACTTGGGATCAGTGGATCGTTTCGCCTGTCCCGGTGCGGTGGGACGGAAATTCGCGCGAGTCATAATAACTCGGAAGGAACAGATAAGACGGTACCTGGGGCCTTGCGCTTACTGTGCCGCTTTTCTGAAATATTGGTAAACAAGTGTTGTCAAGCAAGAGCCTGCTTTTGCTTCCATTTGCTCATTCAGCAATATTCAATTGCCGTTTTTGCCATGATGCTACGCTCACTTTTTGTCAAGATTAACATCAAACCGTACATTCTTCATGCAAGCGCAACCATTGTGAGCAAAGATGAGTAATCCAGAGTTGTTGTATGAGCAGCATTGGCATGTTGTTTGGTTTGCTACTTCTGAGAGTTCAAACAGCCGTGTCTGAGTGGTGGCATGTTTTGCAGTGAATTCATTACACTGGAGCACCCTCGCCCAAGCTCGTTTGGAACAAATTTTCATGCGAAATGGTTTGATTAAGTAGTCCAGGAAAACAATACGATACGACTTTTACCATCGAAGCCCTAGGATATTGCCCTGACACGAGTAAGTCGCAGTAGCTTTGTGTATTCGAAAGCAATATTAGGTAAGACGGCCCTCAGCGACACAGTGAGAAGCCCTTTCATCGCCTTCCAAAGCACATCCAGCGCCTACCTCACTTTGCAAACCGCACGCCTCTATCACGGCATATGATTCGAAGGTTATCTCCCCCCGCAAAATGTAGTGCTGGGAGAGCCGTCACATGCCACGACCATCCAGTTCATAGCAGAGTCTAAGAGCCTCGCTAACGGCGACGAAGGCTACATGCTGTCTGTGACAGCAAGTTCGAACGATCATCAAGAAGCATTTCTGACCCCTGAGTAACGCCAGCAGCGTGCAGGGCTATCAGGCAACCGCCTTACTCCGATCCTCGATCCTATTGAAGATTTGGTTTTCTCGGAAGATGACGATGATAACGACGACTTTGAGGTTCCAGACGATATCGAATCTGGAGAGCAGCAATGAATGAGACTGCATAACACCGAACTCCAGAAAAAATACTAGGGGAAATACAGTCCAGAGGTGATTGAGAGGCTTAATCAACAAAACTTCCTGCTACAAAGAGAAGACTATTGTCCAGCATATGTTTGGTCTTGGTGAGTGAGAACACTCGCTCCGACACACTGCAACAAAAGACACGGGTAATTCTTGACTGGCCAGAGGGACATCGCAGTCTCAGTCGGTCGATTCTGAGCTGCAGTATTGTTCTTCGTTTTAAGCATTGTCTTCTGCACCTGCGTCGAGCAGCATCATCACTAATATTTCCTTCTGAACACCCCTACTGTCATTATTTCTAACGGCTCGAAGTGCGTTCCCGTAGAATCCACCCTGGGCATTAACATCTGCGCCTGCGTTGAGTAGTATCTTTATTGTTTTTTCTCCTCCAAATTTAGCAGCAGCAGCAGCTTGAAGTGCATTCCCATAGTATCCACCCTGGGCATTAATATCCGCGCCTGCGTCGAGTAGTATCTTCACTATTACTCCTCCTCCAAATTTAGCAGCAGCAGCAGCTTGAAGTGCGTTCCCGTAGTATCCACCCTGAGCATGAACGTCTGCGCCTGCGTTAAGCAGCATCTTCACTATTTCTTTGCTCCTACGAAAGGCAGCAGCTTGAAGTGCGTTCCCGTAGTATCCACCCTGGGCATGAACGTCTGCGCCTGCGTTAAGCAGCATCTTCACTATTTCGTTGCTCCTACGAAAGGCAGCAGCTTGAAGTGCGTTCCCATAGATTCCACCATGGGCATTGACATTTGCGCCTGCGTTAAGCAACACCTTTACTATTTCTTCGTTGCTACTATAGGCAGCAGCTTGAAGTGCGTTCCCAAATTGTTGACCATGAGCATTGACGTCTATGCCTGCGTCAAACATGAATTGGAATAGTCCTGCGAGTCGTTTTTCTGCAATCTCCTGTAGCACGAGCGCCTCACATTCTTCTTCTCTTTCAATTCCTAGTTTCATGTGCAGCAACCGTCTAACAACCTGATCACACCCTCTCATTGCAGCCTTCAATATGGCCTTTTGCTTGTCGCTTATTACAACCACTTTTACATGATGCCCCGCATTCCTCCGCGATATTACATGCAGTCCTTTATCATATACATGCAGTTCTTCATCATAGTCATGCAGAGCTCTGGTAGACTGTTGATCCGGCATGAGCCTGACTATCTGACTATAGCATGTCTTCTGGTTCCCGAGACTTTCTTCTGGTCTTTCTTCAAACAAGAGCAATGCTGGATCGTTGATAACTGTTTTGGTCAGAAACTTGATCTCGGTTTGATATGGCTCAGTTGTCTCATATCCTGATGAGCGGTCAGAGGAGATCGCTTCTGTAGAGATTTCTTGTGCTGAAACAAAATAGGTAATATCCAGTGTTGTAAAAGAACACATGATGTCGAGGACATCACGAATAGTGAATGGATTTGATTGCTTTTGCGTCGATTGGAGCAAATATGTAACAGCCTCGTGAACAACTTGGAAGGTTGGTCTCTGGTAGTCTATGACAATATTCTCCGTATCTGGAGGATTTGAAGACATGCCAAGCAGGGCATATATCTTGTCGTGCTCATCGGTTGCTTTGCTCCCATGAAACTTGCGCAGAAGGGTGCGTAAGTCGCGTGTTTGTCCCCACCAAGAACTTGACCGGAACGACTGTGCCATTATTTCCAGTACAGGTTTACAGTGCGGCGGAAGCTCCTGCTTTATAGGGGAGAGTGCGAGGACAAAAATCTCTGTTGGAATGGATTGAACGCCGCAACAGACATCGGCTCTGTGGGCTTTGGCTGCCTCTTGTAAGACCCAGACCCTTGTAAACCATTCTCGATTTGAAACTTGCTTGATTGCGATAGAATGATCCTCCCAATTCCAGTCTTTGAAAGTTTCTGGCTTGTAGTGATAATCAGGATCGGTGTTTCGAAATTGGTCGAGTCTTTTCATCAAGGCGATAATTTGCGGCGTCGCCTTGCCCAGCCAGATGAGAAGTTTCTTAGCCTTTTCATATATTTGCCCCATCTGCTGAACTTGTTGACTCTGTTCCGCTTTGTCTTCTTGGTTTATACAAATCGCATCGATCCACATAATGCGATCCGTGTCGCGTAACCGCAGGTTTTGCAACGCCGTGTGTAAATTATCTGTTATCCAGAATGGCTTTCCATTAAGTTTTATACAATCGACAAGCTCGCTGCTACCCCATGCGTAGGAAAGGGCTTCGTATTGAGGGTGTACGTATTGCAGTGATTGCGGGGAGATCTCGCATTCGAGTTCAGGACCAGTCCCTTTCAGTAGCTTCAAGAGTCGGAAATCCGAGTCCTCGGATCCAAGCGCTGTATACTGATACAAATCCATGGTTGAAAGAGGTATTCTCACGGTACTAGGGGTAGCTGCGCAAATGCTGATGCGTGTGGCACGAGTGAAGAGGGGTATGTAGCGGGGCAAAGGAGGATTCCCGAAAGGCCCAGATAATGCGAAAGCCACTGCAGTATGTGTTGTCCTCTTATTGCACATATACTGATAGGCTGACGCTAGGCCAAACTGGTTAGGCGGGGTTCTATCCTTGTGTTACGTAGCACAGATTCCAGCAAGGCTGAATTTGAGAGGAAAGCCTAATCGCTAAGCACTGTACATACATATACCCTATGCACGTGATCGTAGCCTCTCCAGCCTAAGAGTTGCGTTTCTTCTAGGGGGTTGTGTTTAGAGTAATATGATATGAATATCATGTGTCCTACATATCCTACAGCTAACATATCCTACATCAGACATCGTACAACGCACATAAATTATTCCACTGCAATTTCCCGCGAGATATACTAGCCGTAAGATTGGCAGTACCTGTAGTAATACTGTTACTAGAAAACAACAACACAAAGCAAACAAGCCAAGGACTCAAGCCCAAAAGGGGAAAATGTACATATAGATATTTGTTCTTACCATCCCTCCATACTATATTAAAAAGCAAACCAAAGAAACTCCCTAAAAAGAAAACGGCATAGTTCATATAAACCGTTATTCCTCGTGACAGCACAATTCTCCAAAAAGAAAAACCCCCAGTATCGTGAGATTACTATTCAAGTTTCTCTTTACCAGCTTTTGCTATTCCGCTTTGAACCCATCTTGGTTTCGTGATGACGGTTTTCGGCTCTACGTAACGCACAGTACGCTTTAGTGTATACTTCACCGCTAACGGTATCGTCGGTACGGTTGTCGTGATGATCTCAGCGTGTGCGTAGTACATTCGACTAGATGGAATGGAGGACTTGGTTCTGCGAAAAGCAAACGGCTGTGTCGAGTGATGTGAATCAGTGTGCTTGCTGGTAGTGTCTAGTTAACCAAGAGGGGAGAGAGACAAACACAGAGAGAGTGAGGGTAGGTGTGTATATCCTGTTTACGATGTACACCAAAAGCTCTCATATAATTTGCACCATTATTCAAATCACGACGCTCTACTCTATTTTCTTTACCCCGGCCAAGTGTATTCATTGTCAATAGCGTCGATTTGTTTTTGGCTGCACGACTATGGCATGTAAAGTATCTGTGCTGGACGACAGCGACCAAAAGTGCCGGTCTTCTCAACACCTTACTTTTTTGAAATAGGTTGCTTTAGGGACAGTGGGGATTTCTGGGAGAAAAAAAGGTATATAAGTCGATGGGTTTCCGTGTTTAAAATAGAATCGACATCAGCATTGAACAACTTCAACTTGGAACAACACTTCTACCATCTTCACAGAACCAACAACATGCGTTTCTCTACAGTCACGACTCTTCTTTTCAGCGGCATTGCAAGTGCGCAATTGGGCTCGGATATGCTTGCTGGCATGCCTATAACGTGCTAGGATGGTACATTTCCATGATCCCATCCAAGCTGCAATAATACTAACACAAGCACCTAGGACAAGCGCCCATTGTCACGTGCGGCGATCCAGCTCCGGAAATGTGTGGTTGCACCTGCAGAGACGGAATGATGTTTGACCAGCCCAGGCCTTCATTCTCAAGAGACCCAACACCACCTCCGCCTCCAACTCCATCCGACCCAACTCCCCCTCCCCCTCCGGTTGTTCCTGAGCCGTACAAATTCGCGTCAAAACCATGCCTAGGAAGAATCATCCATGACTGGAAGGCTATTGAAGGTTACCACAAGCCTAACTCGCTCGAAAACGGTGAACTCGCAACCGACACAATTGACGTTCCAGAAGACGCCGTCTTGGTCGTGACGGATAGGAATAAAAGGTGTGAGATCTTTGAGGTATCGGTCGACAATAAAGTCCTGGGTGAGACGTATGGAACGGCCCCCCTCGACAACAAGAGTTGCGGAAGTGCAGACGATTGCATGAACAATAACGGAGGGGCCCACGGTTTCTTCTTCGTTCCAAAGGGTAAGTTTCAACCGAACCAGCTCCCCATCTAAAGACTATTTGGGTTAATTCTCGAAATATTCAGGGCGTCGCACGATCGGTACTAGATGGGTCAAGGTCCCAGAGGCATGCAAGCAATATTCAGATGGTTCTTCGCCTTACCAAATACACGCAATGTGCTAGATGGACCAACTCTGAACTTGGCAATGGCGCGAAGGCATATTTGACGCAGGGTTCGTCCATGTGAAGGCTTTGCTTGGGACACTTGACAACTAGGACAATACCCAATCGCCAGTTGAAGCTGGGTAAGGTGGGCTTAACCGTGGGAAAGGAGGTAGATAGCTTTATAATTGAGAATTAAATCGAACATTGCACATGATTCATGATCAATATTGCAGTCGTATTTGTAATGGCGCATACTGTTCGTCTAGACTTGTCGTTTCTGTCTACAGAATGGGTCCCGCCGCTTCAGTGTAGTGCTATGCTTTTATTTGTCGTGTTCAAAGGCATTTGGCGCTTCGAAAAGCCTTCCAGGACAAGCCGTACAGAGTCAATACGTCGAGTAGATAGCCAACATAGTATTACATAGGGTCATCACCTACGCTAAGAAAAAAAGAAAAAAAAGAAATTTTGAACCTAAGCGCTTATACTTTTCGTACTCGCTCCTCATAAGCTGCCCAGGCAGCTTTCCTGTAGCGTTCTGCTTCTGACTTGCGGTCTTGTGCTCGGACAATACCACGCCCAACGATAATAATATCACATCCTTGGTCGTAAATCAACTTGTGAGGGGTGTTGTACTGCTGGCCAAGGGCGTCTCCTAGCTTCTTGCCCTCTTGACCTGGGGGCGGTAGTTGACAACCTGGAGTCATGGTAATGAAATTGTCTTCGGGCTCTGAGTTCAAGCTACGTTGAGCAATGAAGCCCATGACAAAGTCTCGATGACTGCGGGCAATTTGAACCGTTGTCTTCTGGTATTCGGGCGTCATAAGGTGGCCCTCTGAGCTCATTTCAGCGAGCAAAAGGAGCGAACGCAGAAACGGCGGCGGGCCGAGGCGGATAAGCTCCGTGGCAGTATCGAGGTTGAAGACGTCTTCTCCGTTGTTGTTGGGTTCGGGTCGAGGCGATATGCTTTCTGTGCGCATGGATATGGAAGTTGTGACGCTCACCACACTTTGCTTCCTGTCGGGAGCGCGGATGCTTAGTCTTCTCTCTTCGCCCTCCATCTCGATTGGGGACTCGATGGTGAAGTCGGGGTTTTTCATGTCGTCATCAAATTCGTCGTCATCTTCGTCGTCGCCTGCTCCGTTTACCTGCCGTGTAGCGGAGATTTCGGTGTTTACAGAAGTGTTGTACTTGACAATGGTTGTTTCTGCAGCTTTCTCGAGTGCGGTAACGATGGCGGGACCGGGCAGAACGTGCGCATTTGTGATTTCGGCCCACAGGGCGATGCGGTGGTGTCCAGAAGTGTACTGCTTTTGTACGGTTTCTGGTATGGCGTTAGCGGCTCGTCGAGATGGCAGGGTAGCGAACAAACGAGTGGTGGACAAGCATACCTCCAATATCAGCGAATTTGCGGTCTTCAAAAATGAGAAAGGATTTGCGAGCGGCGACCTCTCGTAGGGCCTGGGCTGTCCTGTCGGACCAGTCGGTGACGATGTCGCAATGTGTTTTGAGCAGGCAGATAGAGTCGCCGACTTCTTCGGCGAGTTGCAGCAGTTCTGCAGAAGTCTCGACATCGGCCGAGAGGCAGAGATTGGTCTGCTTGGCGGCTATCAAACTGAGCAGGTATGATGCCAGAGGACCGGCGGAGGACAGCGAGGCCCGCGCGCGGTAGGTGCTGGTGAGAGTGAAGTGGGGAGACATGGCGACGGAGAAGGCGGGCGCGGTTCCAGTAGCCAGTCGCGTGTTGTGTTCGGTGGTGAGTCTTGTGCAGACTATGGGCGCGGGGTGGTGAGGGGCAGCAACAACGGCAGCAGGCAGGGAACGAAGGAAGCTGCGAGCTGGATGTGTGATTATTTTATAGAAGAGGAAGAAAAAAAGGAAGGCAATATGTCGAGGAAAAAGAAGGAGAGGGAGGGGAGCAAAAGAGTAATAAAAGCGCAGAGGAGGGAGAGATGGAGTGAGGGGACTTGCAGGCAGAGCCAAAGCCAAAGCCAAAGCCAACGCCGAAGCGGACCAGCAGGTGGTCAAGGGAAAGTCGACGGGCGCCGGGTCGGCCCAGTCGGCGAGCAGTCAGTCAGTCAGTCAGTCAGTCAGTCAGTCAGTCAGGCCAGGCGTGTCGTGTCGTGTCGTGGATACACACATACATGCGTATGTACGTGATGCATCCGCCCATCCATCCATTCATCCACCCACCCATACGCGAGAGGGACAAAAATTAATTGCGCCTGTTCCTGGCGCGGCCCGCTGGCCGCAGATGCTGGCTGGGTCTCTTGCAGCCTGCGCCCCCCCGACAGACGCCCTGTAGACGCAGCTATGCACAGCACTGCCTGCGCATTGGTCCCACGCCCCCCACAAGCCCCGATGACAAGCCCGTCCACCCTTGGTTCCATCCAGGCCTCGCCTTCTGATCCCCCAGTCTACCACCATCCAGCCTGCCCTGCTCCGCCGTCGCCGCGCTCGTGTCGGTGAGCGGGGATACACGCGCGCTTCCAGCCCATCTCGCTCGCCCTCGCCTACCCCGAGCCGCCCGTCGATTTCCCCGAAGCTGCGTATTGCTCTGCGTATTGCTATCGTGCTCCCGTTCGGCACATACCGTTAGCCGACTGTACTGCCGATACATGTACACCTAGTACATAAACTATGGACATACACACACGCTGTACATGCTCAATCTCTTGGCGTCCTGTCCCCTTACTGCGACTTTGGACCCTATGCATCAGAAGCATGCGGACTAGCAGATCTCCTGTCCCTTTCATGTCCCCTTCTCCTAACGCGGTACACTAAACCATGTCGGGTGATCAAGGACTTCTCCGCACACGCATCTTGCACATACACACATACACCACATACGTCAGTTTGCGCCTCATGGCAGAAAAGGGGAGCGAATGCGAGTTTCACGACAGGTGTTGGCGTCGCATTCAAAGCTACCATAGTTAAGCCCTCTGTCCTGCATCTCGATATGTAAGGCACGGACCATTCTCAGTCTAACCGCTTTCGGACCATTTACGACAGCTTGCCCCCCAGCAGTGACCAGTGAAGCCCTCAAAATTCGACTTCATCATCACATAATTCCAAGTTTGACGAGCCAGATAATGAAGATTTCATAGGTGGATCACCGCTCTCTGAAGCGGACTTCACCTGGTATCACACACAAGACTTAATTTCCTAAGCCAGTGTTCAAGTTCCGAATTCACCACAGCTTGTTTACCTCACAACAAACGCTCAATTTTATTGTTGTGACTCACTTGCCATCCTCTCTTCTCTCTTCCATTGCACTCAGCAAGTTGCACCTCTTGACTACTTTCAACTTCAACTTTAACATCATGCCACCCAAGAAGGACACTGCCGGCGGAGACGCCAACGTGCTTCTCCCAGGCTTCACTGACAAGGAGACTAAGCTTATTGCCGCCGCGTTCCTGAGCTCCACCGGCCCTGACAAGGTGAGTGCTCGCTACTTTTTGCCGATCCAATCTTCTGCACCAACGTGTGCTAACAACATCCATATAGTTCGACTATGAGACTATGGCCGCACTGACCAAGAACACACCTGGCTCGCTCAAGAAGATGTGTAAGTGACGTCCATCCACACCCGTTCGCCCAACTCCATGGCACGCGCTAATCCGATACCTCCCAAACACAGGGCCTCCCGTCAAAAGAAAGGCAATGGAGAGCCACCCGCCCTTTGCCAAGTTCCTCGGCCAGTCTAACGGCGACGCTAGTACTGCATCCACCTCTGGCGCCCCAAAGCCTACCGCAGCTCCCAAGTCCAGGAAGCGCAAACCTGCAGATGAGGCGTCTGAGGATTCCTCAAAATCCGAACCCGACAGCTCGGAGCCCGACAAGAAGCCAACCAAGAAGAAGGCTGCTGCTGCGACGAAAAAAGGTCGCGGTCGGCCAAAGAAGCAGCCCAAGATTGAGTCTTCGGACGAAGACAACTCCGCTGACGGTGGCGATGGCCGTGGTGAGTTTACGTCGAAGAGAGCTGTACAGCGTTGGCTGCAGAGTACTGACTACGAGTAAGATTCCGATGTCGAGTACGACTAGTTCTGCTTTTGATGCGCGAGGCTCATGTCTGCCAGATGCTCTTAATCACTGACTTTGGTTACTACAACATGTGCCGTTTGGGGTATGCTGTGCTGGATCTTCATCGCATAGCGCTTCTCAACGTGCTGTATTCATCTTGACTGATGTACCCGTGTCTGGGGCTGTTTGAGCCCGTGGCAGCAGCGTACATGTTTGGGGTTTTCTGATGTCGCATCCGTCGTCTCATGAGCATGCTCTGGAACATTGGAGAAGGGAGTTAGGGTGGCTTTTTTCTCTACTCTGAATGTGGTATGAGCATTCCAGAGTATCGAGATTTTCATGTAATCGGTTTTCACTTCTTCACCTTCTTCTTTTCAAGCCTAGGGAACATGGGATATGAAGGAAGTGTGAAAAGTTCCATAGTGTAGTCCAAAAAAAAAGTACAGTGAATAAACCAATGACTTCGTTTCTTCTCATCTATCCAGTGTCTACTACAAATGTGTGTAGGGTATTATGCTTCCCAACTTTTTTCTTCTCATCGATATCAACTCTCCAAACATTCCAATGCCCATGCACACTTGAAAAACATCAACTGCATACAACAAAATGCAAGCCCATCACAAACA
Organism: Bipolaris bicolor; assembly: GCA_026262445.1. Lineage (NCBI taxonomy): Eukaryota > Fungi > Ascomycota > Dothideomycetes > Pleosporales > Pleosporaceae > Bipolaris > Bipolaris bicolor. The sequence continues at coordinate 429,805 of JAODYD010000012.1, read as the reverse complement.
GCCCTAATTTCCCTTATTTCCCCTCTTGCCACCCCTCTTCTTCCTCTCCACATGCCCCAAAAGCGTCTTCTTAACATCGCCCAAACTCCTCTTGTTCTTGCTCTTGGCCTTGCCTAGCGTCATCAAAAAGTTCTTCTTGCGCGCCTTGTCCTGGTTCGTCGTACTCTTGCCCTCTGCATGCCGCTTCTCCTTGCGCTTGCCCGCCTGCGACATGTGGTTCGTCTCGCGGTCTTGCTTGGCCATTGCAATCTTCTCTTCCTTGGTGTTCTTCTTGCCTAGCGATGCGGCCAGTTCAATCGTTTCGGCCGTAATGGCTTCGTCGGCGTGGCGCGCGGCGAGGAGTTGGGCCCGCTTGTGCGAGGCGAGAGATGAGGTGATTGTTGATGAGGCGCGCAGAGCTTGGAGTTGTTTTAGGTCGGCGGGAGTAAGAATGGTCGTGGTGAGAAGTTTGGAAATGGACTTTGCTTCTGGCTCTTCGCTCTTGGAGGCTTCCTTGCCGTCGGTTGATGGGCCGGGTGTGGGCGTTGCGCTGCTGAGTTTCGCCTTCTTGCTTGGTCGCTCTTTGTTGTCCTCCTTCTCGTCTTCAGAGTCGCTAATTTGGATATCTTCTCCATCACTCTCGACGTTGATCCAACCTCCTGAGTCGTCGCTGTCGCCATCACTCTCCACTTCCCACTTCTTCCAGTCATCCTCGTCGTCAAGGTCAACATCACCGTTGTCTGCATCAGGATCCAATCCAGCAGCTTCCAACTTCTTCCTACGCTCTTCTTCCTTCCACTTCTCAAGGAGCTCAATGCCTTCGATTTCGCCAATGGCTTCCTCACCATAACGTCGCTCTTTGATTGTACCAGCACGAATACCCATTGTCGCGTCCTTGCCGCGGTCGCGCTTCTTGAGGAGATCGGCACCGACTTCGCGGTAAAGAGAGAGGAGACCCTTGGCAGCCATCATTGTGCCCTTGTCCTTTGATTTACGGTACTATTACTGTTAGCTTTTGACGCAGAGATAAAGCGGATAGAATATCACATACCATAACCAAGTCTTGTAGCAGTGTGTCTGTCATGGCCAGGGGCTGACGAGCACATATTTCACGAATAGCGTTCAATCCCGCTGCAGCGACCTCAGAAGCTGATGCTTCTGACACAAACTCATTCGCAATCTTTTGAACCAGCGGCTCAAGAACATCTGGTGGGACATAGCTATGGGTTGCCTGTGCTAAACACGCAAGGTATGTTGTTACGGAAGCTTGTCGGGGTGTGAGGTGCTTTAAGAAGTACGAATACAACGGCAAAACTGTGAGTTGATGCAATCCGACAAGTCTGGTCACCAGTTGTAGGGCTAGAAGCTTCGTCTCGAGAGCGAGCTTGTTCTTAGAGTTCTGGATATGCTTTGAGAAGAGCGTTTCCGCGAAACCCTGTGGGTCGTGAAGCAAATGTAAAGCGCTAAAGTTCAATGGACTATAGAGGGTCAGTATTGAACAGTCGGTAACGGCACCGGGATACTCACTGTGGTGCATTCTTCTTTTTGTCTTTCTTTTTCATGGTGGCAGCTGCTTGCTTCAGTTCACGCGACTTCTTCTTAGTCTTTTTGTTGATGCCAGCTTGGTGCCTCAATTTGGCCAAGTCTACCTCGTTATCATCATCGCTCTCTTCAGCGGCTGCCTCTCTCTCTTGGTCACCACCAAGGAAGAACCTGACCCCACCCGCAATGGTCTTCTCATTGTCGCTCAACGCAGCCAATCGCATAACCTCGACTGTCCTTGCGTCCGTCCATATTTGACGCTTCCACAAGTCCCGTGTGATTTTGACGGCCAAGAAACCGCGCGGCGAGGTGGTGTCGGCTTCGAGGAGATTGTACAAAGTTGTTTGCAGCGCTTTGTTGACCTTGTGGTTCGTGGATTTCGCGTTGGATGATCGGACATCTGAGACTATTTTCTGGAAGAGCAAAGTTCGAAGCGACTTTGAATTTGTTGTGATGAGTATGGGAAACAGTGTGTTGAGGAGGGTGACCGAGTCAATCACTTCCTTGTTTTTAAGCAAGCAGATGGCACCCACGACCTTGTCGCGCAGATCCATCTCAAGGACTTCATGGTGTGCGGACAACAGATCTATAAGACTTCGGGGAAATTCAGGTAGTGTCAAATCAGGGTATAGATTCGCCGTGTGCGATACAAATTCTATGAGACTTGAGAAACAAAGTCAGCGTTCTGCCCCACGCAGCATCCATATGGTAGACATACTCTTTCAGTGCAACCAGACCTCCATCTGTAGTTGAGGGATCCGCAAGGAACAAATCAAGTAGCGTCCGGTACTGTTGATACTGTTGCTCAAAGTCGTCCCTATAAGATTGGGGGTCCCTCTTCAGCTTGAATCTGAGCGCGGCATGGTCAGACTCGAGCTTTTCCAAAGCGCCGACTTTGCGCTTCATGGTAGTGGGCCGAGGTTGGTCGGTGGACGGGCTGACGGCGAATTATTGTAGGCGAAACTTTATCCGGACCGAGCAAAAGGTTTAGAATGGGTCGGCGGTCTCGTATGGCAAGCAATGTGTACTGGACAACGTCGTTTACTTGCGTCGCCGTTGCGCCTCGTTGACTTTGCGACATAGAATTTTAGTGGGGCCATGCCACCAATTGGCTGGGTCGGGCCGACACTGGATCCGGGGAGCTTTGGCCTCCTTCACCGTAAAGATTTCACGATGCTCGACAGTCTGCGCCAGCTTTCTCCCGCCGCGCAGTTTCAACTGGCGCGCACCCACTCTTCGACAAGCTCTGCCTGAATCTTGTGTTACACATCTTGATTCGAGGTCAGCTTCTGCATCCTCGAACGACAGACACGGTAGCACTACTGGGGCCAGCGCCCGCCGTCGCCCACCATGACTAGCTTCTCTTCCATGTCGCTGTACGCCTTGACGGTGAAGCAGCCTACAGCGACACAGGATGCCATCTCTGGTGACTTCCTCGGAAACGGCAAGCAGCAGATCCTCACTGCGAGCGGCTCCCGGCTAGCCATCCTCGAGGTTTCGCGGCGGCAGAAGGGCTTCCAAGAGCTCTACTCGCAAGATGTATTCGGCATCATCCGTCGCATTGCCAAGTTCAGGATTGCGGGCGGCACCAAAGGTATGTCGGGTCCCCTTCCCCGCTACAAGCAGTATAGTGATTTTCAAAGCACACGACACCTTCGAGCTCGCCGCTCCCTGAGCCCGCGGTGGACTGGACTGCGTTTCCTACTAAGAAAAGAAGCCTTGCTGACTCTGTAAGACCACATTGTCATAACTACCGACTCTGGACGTTTGGTTACGTACGAGTACCTTCCTGATGAACACACCTTCAAGACACTTCACTTCGAGACATTCGGCAAGTCTGGAATACGACGTGTCGTGCCAGGCGAGTACCTGGCAGCCGACCCGAAAGGGCGCGCTATCATGATTGCCTCGACAGAGAAGAACAAGCTGGTCTACATCCTCACCCGAAGTGGGCAGACCGATATTGCCATCTCCTCTCCACTGGAGGCGCACAAGCCCCAGACACTTGTCTATTGTCTTATCGGTCTCGATGTTGGCTACGACAACCCCATGTTTGCAACGCTCGAAGTGGATTACTCGAATTCCGAGACTGATCCTACGGGCGAGGCTTACGAGGAAATCAAGAAGGAGCTTGTGTACTACGAGCTGGATCTGGGTCTCAACCACATTGTACGAAAGTGGTCTGAGCCTGTCGATCGCACAGCAAATACTCTCTTCCGGGTACCCGGAGGCCCAAGTGCACCGAGCGGTGTATTATGCTGCGGAGAGGACAGCATCACATACCGTCGCATCTTCAACAACAAGTCGAGCGTCCGCCGCCTGGCAATTCCACGCCGCGAGGGCGCTACTGAAGATCCTAACCGAAAGCGTATGATTGTCGCTGGCACTTTATACTCTCTCAAAGGCGGTGACTTCTTCTATCTTCTACAGACAGAGGATGGCGACGTCTTCAAGCTTACCGTTGACGCTCCCAACGGCACGGTCGAGAAGATCAAGATCAAGTACTTTGATACCATTCCTGTAACGACAAGTATTTGCATCCTCCGGGCGGGTTTCGTCTACGCTGCATGCGAGTCTGGAGACCGCATTTTGTATGAACTGGAGTCGCTGGGTGACGAGACTGATGACCCAGTCTTTGAAAGCAGTCAGTTTCCCATTGACCCGGAAGCCTCGTTTGCACCTCCGTTCTTCCGTCCTCGCGCTCTGGTCAACCTCACTGCGGTAGAGGCTATGCCAAGTCTCAACCCGATTATGGATATGGAAGTTGCCAACCCTGCATTGGAAGACGCGCCTCAGATATATACAATCAACGGTACAGGTGGCCGAAGTTCTTTCCGCACCACGAGGAACGCGTTAGAGGTCTTGGATCTCATCGAGTCTCCGCTACCACAGAACGCTTCCGATGTGTGGACAACGAAGCTGACTAGCGAAGACGAGACGGACACACTCATTGTTCTTTGCCTCCACAGCAGAACACTCGTCTTGAAGATTGGCGACGATGTCGAGGAAGCCTCCAATACTGGTTTCCTTCCAGATACAAACACCCTTGGCGTGCAGCAGTTTGGCGAGGATTGCATCATCCAAATCCATCCCAAGGGCATCCGTCACATTCAGGGCATCCAGTTTCCCAATGACGATGCGAGCGCAACGCACGCCAGCCTGACTGATTGGCAACCTCCCGCCCACCGCACCATTGTAGCTTGTGCAACCAACAACCGCCAAGTTGCAATTGCCCTTAGCTCTGGTCAGATTCTGTACTTTGAGTGTGATTCTGATGGTTCGCTTGCCATGGCTGAAGAAGAGATCAACTTGGACAGCACCATCAACTGCCTTGCGATGCCTGATGTCCCAGAGGGTAGCGTACGAGCCTTCTTCCTGGCTGTTGGCTGCAGTGACCAAACGGTCAGGATTTACAATCTAAGTCCTGACATGGAAGGCAACATCTTGCGAAGCATCTCTGTCCAAGCACTTACATCACCCCCAAGCGATTTGACCATCAACCTTATGACGGACAAGTCGTCCCGTGGGTACAGCCAATTCCTTCACATTGGCCTGCGAAGTGGTGTGTACATTCGATCGGTACTGGATGAGATGACTGGTGACATTGGTGATACGCGGAGACGCTTTCTCGGCCCTGAGCCTATCAAATTCGCAAAGGTTACTGTTGCTGGTGAGCCCGCCATTCTGGCTATGACTTCGCGGCCATGGCTAGGCTACACTCATCCTCGCACTGGAGTCTTGCAGCTGACGCCACTGAACTACATTTCATTCAAGTCCGCATGGAACTTTGATGGCTCACAATTCAAGGGAATTATCTGTGTGAGCGCTAATGAGTTACGGTAAGCAAAACCCTCTTTTTTCCCCATGATTGCGATGATGAAACCTTGTACTCCTTAAACACGATGAGGGTTCAAACCTTTTGGTTCCAATTGTTCCTACTGAACGCAGTCCTCCGCTCAGCATTATATTGGTTGGCTTGGAGAATAGTTGCTAACTACACCAGAATTTTCACGTTCAACGATTTGACGGACAATACCACTTATGAAAGTATACCATTGAAGTACACCCCTAGGAAGATGGTCGGATACCATGACCAGGGCGTGTTCTACGTAATTCAGAGCGACAACAACACTATTAGTGCTGATCGAAGGCAACAGCTAATTGCGCAAAGCGGTGGAAAGAAGGAGGACGGCACCAATGGTTCAATGGAGACTGAGCAGTCCAACGGTGCAACTGACAGCGACGAATTCCCTGCAGTAGACTTTGGTTATCCAAGGGCTCAGGGCAGTTGGGCATCTTGCATCCAAGTAGTCGATCCCGTTACTGAGAAGACGGTCACTCACACGGTCGAAGTCAATGGCAACACATCCCTTGTCAGTGCTGCTCTAGTTTTCTTTGAGAGCCGTAATGATGAAGCATTCCTTGCTGTTGGTACTGCAAAAGATCTGAGCTTCCAACCATACAAGTTCTCGTCTGCCTCGATCCAGATATACAAGATCAACCCAACTGGCCGCGAGCTGGAGTTCTTCCACGAAACTACTGTCAGCGACCCACCTCTGGCATTACTGGCTTTCAAGGGCAAGTTGCTCGCTGGTGTCGGACGTCACCTATGTCTTTATGATTGTGGTATGAAGTCAGTCCTACGCAAAGCTCAGGCGCCCAACTGCGTACCAACGCGCATCACGGGTCTCAAGACACAGGGTAGCCGATTGGTCGTTTCCGACCAAGCACAGTCGGTCACGTACGTCGTGCATAAAGACCAGGTTCACCCCAATCGCCTGATACCCTTCGTTGATGACACCGTCGCTCGACATACCACGGCCTCCGAGATGCTAGACTATGACACTACTGTGGGCGGTGACAAGTTTGGCAACATCTGGCTTGTGCGCTGCCCGCAAAAGGTTTCCGAATCTTCTGACGAGTCACCAGACGGCTCTGATCTACTTGTCGACAAGAGCTATCTCGGCGGTACTCCTAATAGGCTCGACCTGATTGCACATTACTTCACCAATGACATCCCGGTGTCAATACAGAAGACAGTCTTGCTGTCAGGTGGTGAACGCGTCGTTTTCTGGGCTGGCCTCCAAGGCACCCTTGGCGCTCTCATCCCCTTCAACTCACGTCGTTCACACAAGATGTTCCAGCAGCTCGAGCTCCAACTCCGCTCTGATGACAAGCCACTGTCCGGGCGCGACCATCTAGCTTTCCGTAGCTACTTTGCACCTGTCAAAAGTGTCATTGATGGCGATCTCATTGAACGCTTCCTAGTTCTTCCTCGTGACAAGAGGGAGAGCATTGCTGGTCAAATTACTGGTTCGGAATGGACTCCCAGTCAGATCGATGAGTCCATTTGGAACATGAGGGGCTTGTACGCCTTCTAGAAGACGCAAAGATCTACTTTCAATCTTTGCCTACAATGGCGTTTGGAGCTTTTAGGTTTGGGAAAACATCTGTGCTTTGTCCTGCGCTTATAGCGTGCCTTTAGTGTAGCGTGCCTTTAGTGAAGCGAGCAGTAATCTGTACTAGTAGATAGGCATGTAGGTCGCAATTGACCAAATGATACCCAGAATATAGCTTTCCGTGTCCCTCGTCTTGGTCAGCGCTGACAGTGGGGTCTGTGGACGTGACGGGCTTGTTCTGAGGAGGGGTCGGATATTGTCTTTTCTCGGTCAGAGAATAACAGTGGCAATCGGTGTAAATCTCGTTACGTACTGTGCATACTGAGTAGTGACATAGATACTAGCCATGTTTGTTCGTTATGGCAAACTCCCAATAGGGGCATAATTTCTCATGCTAACCTTTCCGACCATAAGACCAAGATTATTAATGCTTGGTTCTCCGATGAAGCCAAGAAGCTATGATTACAGTAACATACTTATGCAGGAGGCCGTGTTTTGACGTGGGGCGTCGAGTTCAGCTGGGGGTGTGAATGGATGATCTGGAGTACTAAACTTTGGAGGAAAGCAGGGACCTTATCATGGCCCGAGGCATAGTAGCCATCAATCCGCAACGCGGCAATTGTCCGTTCCGTAGCTTCTTTTTTTTCGCACTTGAAGACTGAAAAGCCGTTCTTATCTACTCGTGAATCGCCTTTTCACGACGACAGTTAATCCCAAAAATCCATTGAAACCAATCCTTCAAATCCCAATTCCCAGGCCATCGGTCGTTAAATCTAATCCCCGACCGGCTGAACCTCTGCCCCGGAAACTCGGATCGTCACCGCCCATTCGGACCGAAGAAACAGGACAACACCAGAAAAAGAAGAAGAAGAGCAACAAAGCAGTACCAGCGCACGAAAAGAACCAAAAACGAAAATCCAGATTTCAGACATGGCCGCAACACCAGCAACCAAATACCCCATCGTGCTCGTCACAGTAGCAACGCGCAAGGAGGGAGTCACGCGAGCAGAATTCTACAAGCACAACGAAACCTACTACGCACCTCTGCTCAAGGAAAAAGCAGGCAAAGTGCATCCGCTAGCCTGGAACCGACTGTACCACGTTGACGACTCAGAAGTGCCCACAGGGCTGTCGCGCGTGCTGATTGGCAGCGCCAGCCCGGACGACATCTTCGACTGGGATTGCAAGGGCGAAATGGTGTTTTCCGACGAGTTGCATCTGCAGCAGTTTATCACGTTCATGCATTCCGAAGAGGCGCTCGTTATGCTGGCTGAGGAGGAGAAGTTTACGGATCCGACCAAGACGAAGTTTTTTGTCATGAAGAGGGGTGGGTGTGGCACTGGATTGTGAGGGAAGATGCGTTGTCAGCATATATGGAAAAATGGATTGAATGAGGCTCTTTTTTTGGTTGTTTCCTCGCGGGTTTTTGGGAAACAAAAAAGAATTTCTTGAGAAAGGTGTTCTTTTTGGTAGGAATTTTTCTGGATTTTGGGATGGCCAACTTTTGGCTTTTTGGGACTGGGTTTGCTATGCGTGTCTATGCGTTAATAGTATATTCGAATAAGTGTGGAAAGTTGGATATGAAGAGAGTGGGGGTGTATGGTGTGGGAGGTAAGACATATGTTTGACTGGAATCAATGGCATATTGTTTACAACAGGATACTACATAGTAGGCCCAGTAGCACGCAGCATGTACAGGACCACCTTCTTGGGAAAGAATGAAATTGTAATAACACTCAAATAGTAGTGATATCCTAAATTTCTGATTGTTATAATATGACTCTAATTCACGAACGTGTATTTTACATGTTGCGCGAACATGTTATTCGCGTTCGATCCCTGAAAACCTGCCGACAAGAGCACAAGCGCAGCCGATCAAAGCAGCCTGTTCCATCTCATGTTTCTCACGCCTTCAGTCTTGCCCTCAAAGTGCTATGAATCCCAAGATTACTTGGAAGCCAAAAAGTGCAGCAAGAACCATGGGCTCTAGCTTCTTCCCGGAGGCCAGGTTGCTTGACTCGGCGTATTTTTCCAAACTATACCCATTGGAACCCCCAATGACCACATCAAATTCCCACTCTCTATATCCAATATTCTTGGCGCCCTCAATACGAAGTGGCTCCCCCCACAGTGCGCACTTTATAACTGTTCGGCTCGTAGATTCCCGACATTCCGGACCAAGCCGTATCGCAGGCGCCCGCTCGAAGTATGTGTTGAAACCCTGACAGATTTGGTCGTGGCCAGGTTCCCTGTCCCTGGTATCCGTATTCCCATCGGACGTTGCGACGATTGGGCTAGCATCTCGGGTATTCGACTCATTAGTGCTAGGGCCTTCGTTAAGCAGATTAGCTAGCTTGCCCCATTCATCGCATCTCCTAGCACACTCAAGTGTATCAAAGGACTTTAGTTCGTAGTGACCGAGGTAATGGCTGCCGACAAACGATCCGTTGGCGGAGACGAAGCTCCCGATGTAGCCTGGGGGGATCGGGGCGTTCTCCGCCGCATGGCGTATATCTGGCGAGTAGTAAAATCCCCGCATGTTGTCGTATTTCGGAACTGGGCCATAACCCGATGGTTGCGCCTCGCAATCACCATGAGTTCCCCGAGTGGCTATGGATGTAGGAGATGGTCCAGTAGATTCAGGAGACCTTAGCGGAGTAGCTGTCATGCTCACTGTGCTGGGAGTCGGAATATCTATGCTTATAGACGCAGCACGAAGCTCGCTATACAGCGACTTTTCCTTTAGATGATTCGCCATCTCCATGGTGTTCCAGTGATGGGCGGGCGGCAGCGGCTTCGTCCACTGAGGGAAAGTTGTCACGCTCATTGCGCTGATGTTCGAAGTTGTCGTCATGTCGGCGGTGATAGGTTTGATGTGAAAGTGTCATCTTTTTGAGAGACAGCTTTCATATCCAACTACTATCGTGGTACGGTAGCGATCCAAACTGTCCCCTCGGCACCACCGTAATGCAAAACCACTGTTGTAGTTCGTCCATGAAGGATATCTGTGAGATCAGTAGAACATCACACTTACTCCATGATCACATTCTACACCTTAGGATAGCGAAGGTAACGCAGGTTCGGGAGTGAGGCGCATCTTGTCGGTGAAGTCGAATCCGCCCTAGATGAAGAATGGTGCTCCTGGTACAATCTTTACTTGCCTAAGTATTTAGAGCCAGAGAGTACTTTGCAAGTCTGCACTGTATATCTCATCGAGATTTCAAAGGCGAATATCATTAATGAGCAGATGGTCTGATGGTGTATGTTGTTGTTGTTGTTACTGTTGTTGTGAGAAGGAAGTCGCTGCATGCTGGAAGCGCCAACGCAACATTACTCGGGCGTCGACGTAGGCCAACCACGAACCACTTGCTCGATTCATCCGAAAGAAAAAAGAATTGTATCGAATCTTAGGAATAGAGGTCAAGGATATTGAGCAACTTTCATGTGCGCAAATCCGACGTGTTGGCACTAACCCGCATTTCCCAAGTCCGTGGTTGTCATACGATCGTACGACCTTGACGAACAAAGTCACCCCACCCGCATACCGGCGCAGCCCGACACGCACCCTCCTCAGTCCCATGTCTCGCCACCAGTACCTCTACAGCCCTATAGTGATAGTCACATATCACCCGACATATTCTTAAGCAGCCAATAGCATTATGTGTTTTATTTCGAGGTCTCACGATGCGCACCCCTGTCATTCCTGTCCCTCGCGCCTAAATGCTTTTCCTGCTTCCTGATTCCGGGCCTTGGGTATCACGCAACGCAAAAGATGGGGTTAGCAAATGATGCGTGGGCGGTGCAGAACCATCTAGGCAGAGACAACAGGTAATGGACAAATGATTCTCATGAATATAAAGAATGTTGGTGTTCTCACTTTGTGTTACTTCATCCATCAAGATCACATTCAACCATCTACATCACCAACAGTGATAAACATTACACATATTTTATCCATCAACACTTCAGATACAGGCTAGAAGACGAAGAGAAAAGTCACATAGACTAGACCGACAACCTTCACACCAAATCACTCAACAAAACGTAATCCACCACCACCACCACCAAATCAAACCCACAATGCCCGCAGCAGCAAAGTCCTATCTCCCCGCCTTCGCCGCCTTCATGGGTTCGTCCTCCCACCATCCCACCCCTTCCCCCCTTCTCCACAATAACTAACACACCCCACTCAGCCTTCGGCCTAACCTACACCACGGTCGTCGCCTCAAAAGAAGGCGCCGCCGTCGACGGCGCCCGCACCCGCTGGCAACAGCAACACGCCCGAGCCCGAAACGCCCTATCTGGCGGCATGGCAGCGCTGAGCGAGAGCAAGTGATGACAAGGGAAAAGCATCTTGCGTTTGTTTCAGAAACCGCATATATCTTACAAAAAGGGCGCTATTTGATTACACTTGTTATACTTTTCTCTGTCGATATTAAGTGGGAGTGGGATTAAAGGGGGAGGCGTTTATAATTGCTTGGTAAACCGTTTTCTTGGGGG
>JAODYD010000012.1:381509-418350 GCA_026262445.1 Bipolaris bicolor | reverse complement strand
CTAATAGAAGGGTTCTAGGGTTGTAAAGACGAACCAAGGACTTCGGAGTTTGGTTTCTCTTCTTAGGATATTCAATGAAGTAATACGATAGTTATTCATGTTTTGTTTCAAAGATTGAGAAAAAATGATGAGAATGAGGTGATGAGGTGTGATATGTGATGAGATTGCCGCCTGTGCTTCATGTATGTACAAGCATCTTGTTCGTATTCTGATAATAACTCTTGTGTGTATCAAGTTGACTACCTTGTCCATTGTACGTCAAGACTTTCAAGGCCACTAGATGGACATATACTATCCCTCTCAAATTGTCTTCGACCAAGTCAAGCCTCAATGCATGGCGTAATAATCATCACACACATAAATGATTCAACAATACCAAGAGGATCTTAAACATTTGGTACTATATTTGGATTTCTCGCAAGTGTCTACATACACACCCTCCAACCATGGACAGTCTATGTGTCCCAGTTCCATCTTGTCCATCCCCACATGACCTCGGGGCCAGTAAGATATCTACAAGAAAAACCCAATACCGTTAAAACGCCGTTGAAAAGGATTGAGGTACGCTTGATACCGTTGCGCAGTCGCCGAAATGAACAAAGGAAAATAGCTATGCACGCTCGCTGTGGTTCGACCCAAGTCGCACCTAGACAAAGCCGACTTGGGTATAAAGAGTAACAAAAGGAATCGTCCAATCATGTGTAAAACAGTCTAAAAGATGAAGCCACGGGAAATTGTAGGGCTTTGTCGAAGCGTCGAGAAAGTCAAATTTTAAAAAAAAAGGCCATGTGCATTCGCAAAAGAATTATGATTCAAACATCGATGTGATGTCGGATATTCTTTGCATGACTGTGTTCATAGCGGCGATCTTCCTTTCTAGGCGCTCTGCAAGACGTGCCTCGTTGGCCTCATCGGAAAGGACGAGTGAGTAGTGTGCAAAAACCTTCTCGGGATTGGTAAATAGAACCTCTTGCTCTTCAAGTGGGGCGGAGGCAGCAGTGGCGCGAGCAGGCGAGGAGTAGTAGAGGTCATACTCGTCATCTTGTTCCTCAGCCTCGTCAACGGGTGCGACAGTGGGCTGGGTAGATTGAACAGGGTTCTTGATAATGGGGTAGTCGGCCTTGATCTCCTCAGCAGACGCATCATCCTCAGCGTTGAAGATGGCGCTGTATCCCTTGCCGGACATAGCCTGGGTGTCGAGAGGGTTGGAGGGACCCTCGGGAAGCTCGGTAACGGCGAAAGCAACAGGTTGCTGGAAGTTGAAGCCATTGTTGACGTTCCAGTTGGGGTTGGGGTTGTTCGAGTTGTTCAAGTTGAGCATGGCAAAGTCAATCTGGGGTTCAGGAGCCATAGTCATGCTAACTTGGGGGTTCTCGGCCTGCGACATGGCATTGAACTGCGGCTGGGGCTGGAAGGCAGGAGCGGGGGCAGCGGTAACGGCAGCGGAAGAGGTAGGCATGGCAGTCATGGGAGCCTTGATCTGAAGAGACTCGTCGCGGGAGAGCTCCTCGAGGAAGGGAGTGAAGGCCTGGTGGCGGAGAAGGCGCTCGATGAATGCGCGCGAGCGGGCATTCTCCTCCATAAGAAGACGGTTCTGGGCGCGGAGCTCGTTGGCCTCGTTGACCTTCATGGCAACCTCACCTTCGAGTTGGCCGATGTATTCTGAACGACGTTAGCTGGAGATTGCATATAGATATATCGATGTTTATGCTTACCCTTTCTCCTTGAGCGGAAGGCGCGCGCAGAGACCTTGTTGCGCAATTGACGGCGCTCCTTGGAGCTGAGCTTCTTGCCCTCCTCGGAGGCAAGTAGCCTCTCATCCTCATCCATGTCCTCCTCATCCTTCTTGGCGCGGATGATGTGGGGAAGTAGACCCTGGTTGTTGTCTTGCATGGATGTTGAGGCGTTTTGGCTGTCGGCTCGGATCTGTGCGACAACGCGGGTAATCATCTCTTCAGTGTGAGCGTCACTAAGTGGGCTTGAAGTCTTGCGGCTGGCCTGGCTAGTGGAAGGCAGACGGGACTGGGGTAGTTGCGGTTGCTGTTGCTGTTGTTGCAGGGCTTGCTGTTGCTTCTGGTGGGCCAACTGCTGTGCTCGCTGCTGCTGGGCCTGCGCCTGCGCCTTGGCCATGGCAGCTTGTTGCTGGTGCATACCAGGCCAGACGCGGACGTTGGGTACCTCCTCTTGAGTGATGGCGCTGGGGTCGACAAAGTCGTCTTGGGAGCCTTCGTTGAAGACAAAGCTGTTGCTGCGGTAGTCGATGCCCATGTTCATGGGGACTTCCATGGGGAGGCCGCTGTTCCATCCGCTTCCGTCCATGATGGAGTCGCCTCCCATCATGGCCATTTCGTCGAGGCCGGACGAGGAGAAGAGAGGGAAGCCGGTGTTGTAGTTGGGAGCGAGGCCGGCAATGGATCCAGAGGGAAGGCCGGTCTGTTGCTTGAAGCGTTCGTACTCGTGGCTAGGCTTTGCTGGAGTCTGAAGGTCGTCGTCGATGTTGGTGCTGGTCGGGCTGCCCATAGCCGACGTAGCACTCTGTTCACGCTTGAGGGTGGTGGGCTGGGTGGGCGAGGGCATCTGACCAAAGTCGAAGAACTCGTTGGGATCGACGCACTGATTAGATAGGCCGTTGAAGGGCGCCATCGACATGGCCGGTTGAACTGCGGTAGCCATGTTGTTTGTTTGACTACTGGGGAGTCGCGGCTGGGTGTTTGGGCGGCCCTTGGGCAGACAAGGTCGTGTCTTGGGGACGTTGTGGTGCGGGCAGTGGAAGGGCGACAGGAGCGGTTAGGCTGGCTAGGAGTCGTCGTCAGCTCGTTTCTGGGCCTTGTTCAAGCACGGAGGATGGGAGCCGGAGGGTCCGCACCTTGGGGGAGCGTCTGTGTGCAAAGGGGGTTCTGAAGTGTGGGTGCAGATGGAAAGTGTCGACAATAAGAGTTGGGCGAGGGATGACAGGCGGATGTGCGGAAGTGTCGGAAGGAAAAGCAGGAGAAGAGAGGATGTGTCGAGTTGGCAGGCAGGCAGAAGAGAAGGGAATGGGTGGGCGAGGGACGGGCGCAGGTCTTGCTTGTGCTGGGGGGCTCCACCGCCCGTCGGGGAGGCGTTTCACAATCGAGGCGGAGTCTCTGGCTGCAAATAGCAGGACAAGGCCGGCGCCGGTTGGTCAAGGCCGGGGCGATCAACGCCTACCAAGCGTTGGCTGCCGCCCTGGTCTGGCGTCTCCTGAGCGCCGGGAATACCCCCCCAACGCTCCCTGACGCCACGGCCGAGTACATGGACGATCGGGACGACATGGACAAGGTGGACATGCCGGCCCTTGTTGCGCTGCTGCTTGCACTTGCACACAACAATCCGTACAGACACAGTCGTCCCATCCGCCCTCGACGTCCAGCACACGATATTGCACTAGGCAACTCTATATGCACCCTCGGCCTCGCGGCGCCGACACCGATGCTTGGTGCAGCCAATCAAGGGCCGGCATGGTGCACCACCACTGAGGCTGTGCTGTCATCTGGCTGGCGCTAGCCGCTTCGGGTCAGCGTTGCGGCAATTCCTGCTTTGGCAGTCAGCAAGTCAGCCACACCGGAACGGCATGTCGGCATGTCGTCGCAGCGCTTCAGCCACAGCCATCACCACCGTCTGACACGCCAACGCGCGTTTACGCTCATACTTACTGCATATGCGCACTAGTAGCATGTGCTACACTACACAGTATTTACACACACATACTAGTACACATACAAATACTTACTTACTTACTTACAGCCCGCTCACCCGTCCTATGGTCCTTTATCAGCTTGCCAATAGCGCTGGCTCTGGCCTCTTCCCTCATCTGGGCTGCTCACACGCCACCGTGCATGATTGGATAGCGGCTGCCTAAGCCGCCCGCCGGAACGGGGTGCGGTGCACAACCACACATTGCATGCTTTCACATGCCCTCCCCGGCTCCAGCGGCAGTCGAGAACTCTGTGTAGTACAGTAGTATGTGTGATAGCAGTCGCAGAAACTTGCGCATCCTCTGGGAGGTCGCTGGTCGTCTCATTGGTAGCTCGAGAGAGTTGCGAAACGCCCGTCGCCGGTCAACCACGTCGAAGCTGTCACTTTTGCTGACTACGGCGCGGAGCTTGCCGTCCAATAGAACCTCGCATCTTTCTGCTTGGGCATCCGGCCACCCTGGGCCATAGTTTTTGCCCACCCATGCCATGTCCCGTTGGTCTGCCTCATCTCAACAGCGCTCGTCTCGATCAAACCGCCTGCTTGCTCTTCATGTTTTGCATTTGCACTGCACTGGCTTCATGGCAGCATGCACTGCGCCACTTGATCCTGCAAAGTATCGGACACTCACATGAGTGCCGATGACGCGGCCTATGTCCAAGTCCATCCGTCACTATGTACGTGTGGATAAAATTAGGAACAACAAGCCTCCGACTTCGCGAAAGATGAACAGCACCAGGAAGAATGCTGCCACACTCACACGCTAATCCTATACGCCGGCTGACATCCCTCTTGGGCGGCGTAAGGCTATACTTGCCTGCCCGTCTCTGTCAGTCAGACAGACAAGGCTGACATGGTTCTTGGCCGGCCTTATTCCTCCTTCCGCAGCCTCCTCCTTGGGAACGTTTCTGGACGGCACCTGCCCTGCAACAAGCCGAACCACCCCCCTGACTGTGATCGTCCATGTCGTCATTGCCCTTTTGGGTTTCCCACTGTGGTAATGGTAACCCCCCCATCTGCACCTTCCAGGAGAGCCTGTCGCTGCATATCCATCATTTTACCGTCTTGATGCTCTGCTCATTTTCTCATTTGCTAATCACCTCCATCTAGCCCACATGTCCTTCCCCATCCACCCTCCTATTTTTACTTACCTACTTTCCTGTTCCTTGCTCCCCGGAGTCTCTCCGTCTGCACTATGATAGTGGAACATGGCATATTGGCAAGCTATCCACTTGTATCTCATAACCAAATTTCGCTCGCCCCGTTCCATGCCGCATACTACACCAATCAACACCACCCATTAACACCCGTCCACCCACGCCGCTATCAAAAAGCATCTTTATCTTACCAACGGCTATGCTTACGCCCTTTACTCATTCGGCCCGTATCCAAACCCTAACAGAAGCATCCTTCTTCACCCTGAAACCCCTGCAACTCCGTCTCCCGAGTAGGATAGGCCCTGAGCCCGTACAGGTGACAAGACAAGTCTGTTTCACCACCTTCCCCCAAGCCTGTATCAACACCCGTCCTTTGACACCACTACCACTCATGCTACTCGAAACCCCATCTCCCGAGACAATGTAGGTGCGACACGTGTCTCGTCAAAATGCTCGTATCATTAACACTACTCCCCTCCCAACCGGACTTTTGAATAAAACTAGTGGCCAACCATGCAAATTAAATTTGCCCGTGCCAAAATTACTAACTACTTTAGCTCCTCTTGTTCTTTTCACACTACACACACACTACTAGTATTCCAGTTCCATGACTCTACTCTAATCCGCCCCGGCCGAATAAACCTGCAAAACTGGGAAACACGAGCAATTCGGGCTCCCACTGCCATGTTTTTTCTCCCCAAGGATCTGGCAATCAAGAGCGGGAAGAGGGGAAGATTTAGAAAAAGCAAAAATCGAGGAAAAAATATTTTCCTTCATCAATGTTGATTGGTCATGTTTCGGGATCATAATTAATGCCTCCCTATCGTCTGGTACACCCCCCCACATTGGAACCCCTGCTATTATGTCATGCGAGCATCTTTTACCCATTCTTGCTAGACACCCCTTCCCCCCTTCCCCCCTCCGATCTTGAGGTTTCTGTATACATCGATCTGAGGGGACGGGTTGGACCGATTTTCTTTCCCGTTATCAATGCTGGGCGGGCGCTCCTAACTGGCGATAGGCAGATGAAAGAACGTTTGCAACAAAGGCTTATCGGAATGTCACTGCACAAAGTTTCAACATTATAGCCTCCCCATATGCTGATGTGTGCAACGACTAAGATGTCTTTGTCTTTGTAATCGAGCAAACTAAAAAATCTATCCATCTTACACAGCTCTTCAAGGACGCTGATCTCGGGGCTCAGGCTCTCGTTCCTTGGACAAGAAACCATGTACATCTTGCTCGACCGCTCCCTCGTCTGACACATGCTGTTGCTGCTGTACAGACAAAGAAGAGTCGAGACCCTCCCTCTCCACAAAGTGATGCACAACACTGCCACTATTCCTCTGCTTTGCACTTGCCAAGAAATCGCCCATCCGCTCCTCGCCAAGCCCCAGTCTACTCACCATGTTGCGAAAGGTACTTTCCATATTCCTGTCTCCCAGGATACCGCTTCTTGCCACGCCTTCGCCTTTGGCAACGTCGCGAACCACGTCACGCGCACGCTCGTAGTCGCCCTCTTGCACCAAGGCTCGCACCACTGCGATCAGCGCGCCCCACCCGGGCAGCAGCCCTTGCTTCGACATGCGTGTCAGCACGCTCATCATCTTGCCTACATCGCCATGCAGTGCATACCCTTCTACCAGACGGTCGTAGAGGATGCGGTCGCTTGGCATGCGTGGCGCCGTGAAGAGCAGGTTGACGATGTTGTCCACCTCGGCCAGATTCGCCGGCTCAGACTGGAAATAGTGCGTTACCAGCGACGTGTACACGTGGGCTGAGGGTGTCAAATTCCGCTGTGTCATGTGCTCCATGATGGCACGCACAGCTGTATAGTTGGCATATCCCTTGAGCAGCCGGTCAATGGCTGTCGAGTAGACGTGGTCGTTCAGCGTCAACCCGCTACTTTCCAGGTCGTTCAAAATTGCCAGCACTTTTTCCATTTGCTCCTGCTCATTCTGACCGTCAAACACTTGGTTCTCAAACGCGGCGCTCATGAGCATTGTGTGCGTTGCAATGTCGCCCTCAATCCCTTCCTTCTCCATCTGCGATAGCAGTCTTAAAGCGGTCCGTGTGTCCTTGGCCAGCAGGTATAGTCGTATCAAACTGTTGTATGTGATGGCATCGGGCTTGATCTGGAAGTTTGTCGCCCATCCAAGAATCTTCTGTACGTATGCTACACGTTTCTCGTGGCGCATTGATTCGGGACGTATCTGTACAATGGCCGATATTGCTCCGTTGACAACTTCGATAGAAGGTTTCGTGCACTTGTCCACAGCCTTGCCGGGACTCCTGTTGGCGCCTTTCTGACCCTTGCCCTGTGCCTTTGTGTTGTTCATGGCATATTCTGCTGTGAGCCAGCGTTTGCCCATCTCATCCAGCGCAGCCAGCGCTTTGTCGATTTGTCGCATCGACATCAGACCGTTGACCCGCGTCGTCCAGGCATAGTTTTCTGGTTCAATACCGCTATTCATCATCCTTTGCCACATGGCATTGAATCCATTGAGGTCCTTTGCTTTGGCGCACCCATTCAGAAGAGCAATCCATGACTGTACGTCTGGCTTGACGCCATGTGCCATCATGTGATTCCACACTTCTACTGCACGTTGTGAATTGAGAAGAGTCAAGTAACCGGAAAGGAAGCTATTGTATACTGAGCGGGGAATCGATGTCTTGTTTTCGCTAAGATATGTTTCTTGGGCCTCTGCCCAGATGCGGTCTAACTTTGTGACCGATGTCATGGTTTGAACGACACGGGCTATGCTCTTCATGTGGAATGCTTCTAGGTTGGTCAACTCGTCAGGGCTTTCGCCCTCTTTTCCAAGGGCTACCATGGCCTTTCGAGGCGCTGCCTCAATTCTTGCTCTTACTTCCTGTCGAAGATTGGCCGGCAATTCTTTGAATTGCTCGGCCTTTTGGGTGTGAATGAATACGGTGTCCACGCGCGACTTAGCAAGTAGCCTTTCGAGAAAATGTAAAAAGGGCGCTGCCTTTTGTTGGATAGTCGGCTCCAGAGCGTCCGAAATGCTGTATAGGTACACAGCACAAAAGCCCAATCCGGGTCTGTTGACATATTTGGGAATATACCTCTGCAAACGCATGTTAAAATCTTTAACGTCATACACGTCGGGCATTTCCTCAAGAGGTGGCAGAGACCAGTCGTCGCTGATGGCTTCAAGTACATCGCTCTCTGATCTCATACATTGGAAGAATAATCGCCATAAAGAAACCAACTCATCAAGCAACAATGGCAAGTTTTGTTGAGAGGTCCCCGAAGCCCGAATTACCTCATGTGTCAGACGGGCTAGTGTTGGCTTGACCCAGTACTCTGGGCGAACAATACCAAGTTGCTGGTATTTGAATAGCACCTGGGTCGGGGTAACATGCACACTTTTCCTGCCTGAGCAAAGCGCTCCCGTGACAGCTCCGAGAAGACGGCTGAAAACAAACTCTTGCTTCGATAATTCTTCAGGATGGGTTGGTTCAGTCAGGGCTTTGCATCCTTTCTCTGTGTACGTCTTCTCGAATAAATCCCAGGCTCCTTGGACATGGCTGTCGTCAAGAGCTTCACGGATTGGAGCAGCATAAATCAGTTTGTCACTTGATGCCTCTGTTTTTCCTGCTTCCTGGTATGTGTCTTCTTGCCCGTAGTCCTCGTATAAAGAATCGGCCGCTGTATTATCGTCCAATAGACCAGAGTAGCGGCTGAGCCGTACCCGTTGGCTACTTCTTTGTGGGTACTGTATGCCTGGCTCATCCTCTGTTGTTTTCCGTACAAGCGGTCGCTGCCTTTGGAATGTCACTCGCGTGCTTGATCCACCCTGTACTGTTTCTTGTGCAGGGGGTCGCTCTTCCTGAACCGTAGACTCTGCTTTCCCTTCATTTGGCTTAGTATTCGGTCGCGGGCGCAGCGAGGTGAATATGGTTCGAGATTGCCATTGAGGATTCTGAGTAAGACCCGCGTTTCGGAAAAGACGTGTCCGACATTGTCGACATATGTATGCGCCCAACATGTTGTCCTGGTATGCCTCGAGCGGCGGGCGAAGAGTGCCGATACTAAAATTGTGGTTAGGCATTTAAGCAACGAAACTTTTCAGCGCATGTATTCTTCACTTACAAAGCTGGATCGGATCAGGTGTTCATGCGCGCGGAAAATTAACTCAATGTCTTGACAGGTCAATTGGCGACGGCTTGACGTTGCAGCTTCATGGATTCCAAAAAGACGGCCAAAGTTACGCGCGATGCATGGTGAGACTGAGCGGAATAGCGCCGGCCAATGAGACACAATGACGTCCGCACGCCTCACGTGATTGCAAGCGTCGTGAAGAACGTCTTCCATCGTACTCAACCTGACTTTGCTTTTTCGAGGATTGCAGAAAACGGTTCCTTAGTGTAATTGCAATTCTTTTGGTTCATATAGTCATGACTACCTTGGTCCCGCGTCAACCCTACTCAAAGGACGAGCTTGAGAAGCTGTATCCAAGAGAGCTCGAATTGCAGCTTGTACAGATTGTAAGACAGATAATCGTGACTTCTCTTTGCAACTTTGCTAATCGGAGATAGCTATTACGTCATGGTCAGATTCTCTACCATGGCACAATTGACCACGCACACCAGTACTGACATGAGTATCCAGGCGAAAGAAGCCCTGTGTCACCTCGCTTTCAAAACGTAGACAAGCCTCTAATTCCCCACATCACATGACGATCGCTAACAACAACATCAGACGGGACTCCCAGCATGTATGATATAACCACCAAGCAGTTCCAAAAGTTTGGTCTGACGCATTCACAGATTGGCCATACTGTAGTGCTGCTCGCCAACTGACAAGCGTAATACTCAACACCAAGGATTTCTCGAAATGGGATCAACTCAAATACCGAAGGCGGCTAGAGACTTTTGGCATGGACGATGGGCCGGGTAGCGAAACCCTATCCCTTGAAGTAACCATCGCTAATAACACCTAGTCATTGCCTCGGGACCCAAGGGCGAGTTTGATGCGATATGCCAACCCGGCGAGCTTACAGACAAAGGTCGAGAAACAACACTGGCTCTAGGCGAAAGACTCCGCCATCTCTATATCGACCAGCTCAAGTTCATGCCAGCGCTGATTTCAGACAGCGACATGATCTACTTACGCGCAACGCCTATGCCTCGTGCTCTGGAATCCGTTCAGCAGGCTTTCTGGGGCTTTTACCCGCCCTCAGCAAGAACCTCTGATTTCCCACCTCCTACCATCATCACCAGAACACCTGCAGATGAGACACTATACCCCAACGATGCAAGCTGTAGGCGTTTCGCCCAACTCAGCCGCGCATTTGCACAGCGCGCAGCCGATAAATGGAATGATACGGACGACATGCGTTACCTCTCCAAAGTCCTCTCGAAATGGATGCCTAATGAACAAAAGGTCGCTGTTGACTCTCACCCACGACTCTCGGGTATCATGGACACGTTGAATGCGACTGATGCTCACGGACCGGAGACCAAACTCCCCAAGGCATTCTACGATCCCAAAGCCCGCTCAATCATCGATAAGATTGCCGTGGAAGAATGGTTCAGGGGCTACACCGAGTCATCAGAGTACCGTATGCTTGGTATCGGTGGTCTGATGGGTGACATCACTTCTCGCATGGTCGGCAGCGTCGAGCGTAACGGCAACTCCGGGATCGTCGAGGTAGGCGGTGTAGATGGCCAGCTAGGCAAAGGCCGAGGCGGCGAAACAAACATCCGCTTTGCCATGTCTGGCTGTCACGATACAACTTTGGCCGGCATGTTGACGTCGCTCGGTGCATTTGAAGGCGAGAACTGGCCGCCCTTCACATCCCACATCGCCGTCGAGATGTTCAGAAAGCGAGGTGCCAGCACCGTCACCCAGACGCCTGCTCTGCCCGAACAGAACCCACAGCCTCAAAGCCAAAGCTGGTGGTCTTCCCTCTTTGGCAGTACAAAAGTCACTTCAGACGCTAGTCTCGCACCCCAGGGCATCGCGCGAAAGCCTTTGACCGACCTTACGCAGACCCAGCGCGACCAGTTGAACGACTATTACGTGCGAATCAGGTACAACGATAAAATCATGCAGGTACCAGGTTGCAAGGCAGCAGGCAAGCACCTCGAGGGCGACACGACCTTCTGCACGCTAGAAGCTTTCAAGGGCATCGTAGACAAGTACACGCCCAAGAACTGGAAGGCTGCATGTACCAGTCGCTTGGATCAGCCTGCGTTCCCTGAGCAGCTCGAACCAGCTGGGTACGAATAGATGCCGTGTCACTAGACATAGAACATAGATTTTGTTCTTCTTTGTTTAGCCAAACATGATGACATTAGAATTAGTCTAGTCAAGATAACAAATTCTAGATTATTTCTTCTTCTTTTTCCCTGGTATTCTAATAAACCCAGGTCTAGCTTCAGTTTTTCACTGAGTGCATTTGCTTTACAAAACAGACAAGTCGGCATGGCTAACGAACCAAGTGCCGTTGTTAGTATCGAGCGTAAGATTATTCTGCACCGTCTTTCCTCCCTTCAGGCTACCGCTCTCAACAATGCCGCCTGCAACGGGACGCTGGAGTTTGTTCTCTCCGCTCTTGACAGTGAAGTTGGCAAGAGGAATCTCCCAGCCATTACGCGTGACTACCGTTGGCAGACCAAAGAACTTGGCCGTCAACTCTTCATGTGAAAAATGGAGCTCAAAGTAACCGCGGTAGTACAAGTCCTGCCATTGCAGCTCCTGGTTCGCGGACTGGATAATGGACGAGTAGTTGTTTGCAGTTGCAAGGGAGATGTTTGCGCCGTAAGGGCAAGGTGAAGTTACTGCTGAGCCAGCGAACTCAACGCCGATGCTACCGGCGCCAGTGCTGGGATCGTAGTTCTTTTCGTCGAGCCAGATGAGGTCGCTGACCCATGAGGCGTGGCTGTCTCCTGCGAGGAAAATGTTGTTGTTGATGTTGTTGCTGTAGAGGTGGTTCAGCGTGCGGTTCTTGTTGGCCATATACCCGTCCCATGCATCGTAGTTGAGTGGGTTCTCTTCCCCGTATGCTGCAGACTGGTTCAGGCGCGAGAAGACGATCTGAGAGCCAACAACGCGCCATGTTGCGCCGCGTTTGGCTGAATGCGATAGACTGCGGTAGAACCAGTTCTCCTGGTTGGCACCCATGAGAGAGCGGCTGGCGTCATTAGAGATAGCGTGAATGTAATCAGTATTCCAGTAAAGGTCGGTGATAGAGCGATCGTATTGGCGTGTGTCGAGCATGATCAAATCGACTAGTTTGCCAATGGAGAAGGACCGCCAGATACGCAGGTTATCATCCATGTCAACTTGGCGAATAGGCATCCATTCAAAGTAGGCACGAACTGCGTTCATTTTCCGCTGGTCGACCGAAACGCCCCCATCGTAAATGAAGGAGTCTTCGGTGTTGTTGAGTTTGGAACTGCCGTCGCGGTACTATGGATTATCAGAATAAGTGTTGTAAAGAAGGGAGACTGAGCGTACCGTGTTATCAGCTACTTCATGATCATCCCAAACCGGAATCCATGCGAATTGCTGGTGGCTGGCAACAAGATCCAAGTCGGTACGGTAGGTTGCAAGTCGCTTGCGGTAATCGTACAAAGTGTAGATGTCACGGTCCGGTTCAGGGATACGGCCAATGCTGTTACCCCAGCCATATTCGCCGTTCTTGTACTCGTAAATGTAGTCTCCAAGATGAACGACGTAATCAACAGAGTCCTGCATCACGATTAGTTCAGTATAAGCTCGAATCGAGAATTAGCATAACATACCTTTCGCACGGGGTTACCATACGCATTGAAGAAGCCAAAGGGATAGTTTGAACAGCTGTACACAGCAAGCCTAACATTGGTGATATCGTCGTCGGCATGTGGTGTCGTCTTGGTGCGGCCAAGAGGACTCTTGTTGTTCGAATCGCATACATTGAACTGGTAGTAATACGTGCTGTATGGCTCCAAGTTCTTGGCCTCGACCTTGACCGTAAAATCAACATCAGAGCTGGTGTATACTTTGCCCGAGTCTACCGTCGACGAGCATTCCTTGTCCTCGTAGACCTTGTATTCCACGCAAATTGGCGATCTGGAAACCTGCACGTACTTTTCGTTGTCGTGATCGAAAAGAGGTGCGTAACCCGTGACTGTAACATTTGATTGCGAGTTGTCGTTCTGAGGCGCAACGCGCGTCCAGAGAATGACGCTGTCTGGGTATGGGTCTCCCGAGGCAACACCATGGGTAAAGTTCAAGCTGGAAGGTTCATACGCGGATGCTGGATCATTCCTCTTTGCCACCTTGTGGATTGAGATTCCAAGAGCCGGATGGTGTTCCGAAGGTGAGCGGTAATTCAGATTCTTGGACCAGCTGGCGCTAGCAACGGATGCCAACGGCAGCAACGAAAGGAGTTGAAGCTTCATGTTGAGAAACGTCCCTTGTGTTTTGGGAGAGTAGCGCTCAAGCTTGGGGATCAAGCTTTTTGGACGTCCATGGCCTTTTTGTAGCTTTCCATGACGCTGGACTTTCTCCAGGATTCCGGGTTACCGGGGAAGCTAGTCCTGTAAGTTTCTCCAATGCTACTGCATGGTCCGCGGGAACAAGTATTGATGGGATGTAAAATCCCAATCACAGTTCGTGTACCTGGCATGCTGCGGCATTTGGGGCGCCAACACGGGAGAAACGATGGATGATAACGCGGCGGACATGGCAATGAAGGATAGTCGAAGAGGATCAGATCGTCATCGAGCATAATCATCGCGACGTTCATTCGATAGCGATGCCGGGCTACAGTACGTCTGCAGAACGGCATTGCTTGGTTCAGGACATGTGCGTTGAGGGGCCAATGTTATTGGCTGCAAAGAGACGGACGGGCGAGCGTCCTCGGCAACCAAAGCTTGTCAGTAACATGGCATGGTGCACTGACATGCACTAATGCAGAAGGTGCTGTGGAAGCTTATCCCCGACGATATGATTGTGTGTTAAGACATCTGGACAACGTAAGAGAAAGCTAGTTTTTATGAACAACAAACGAACTGCTTTCCATCAGCATATGCTCGCTCTTCGTCGTTAATTCATTTTGGAACAAGCCTCCAATGCCTGGCAGAATCCTACACTCCACTCTACAAATCCTATCACACAGCAAATAGCTTACTCGCGAATCTGGAAAACTCAGTACTCCAGCTGGTTAGCAGTAATCACAAGAGTATTTTTCGAACATATTCATGCGAATGAGCAGAGAAAGAGACGAGTGAATGTGGTTCAAGATAAGATAGTCCTATCGGTATATACAAAGACTAAAGTCCCACACTCCACCATAACAAGAAGATATGTACAAGAATTGCTCCGCATCCATGCGAGAGAGAAGCACGGTGCTTAGCGTTAAGATCTATCAAGCCATCTAATTCTGGGCCAGGCTGTACGCGCTGGTAACAAGCTTGGCGTTGCTGCCAGAGAAAGGCTCAGTACCAGCACCCGCGCTAATCAGAATCTGACTGCTGGGAAGGCCTTGCTTGGAAGTGAGATATTTGATAAAGTCCATGAGGTCTCCGCTGAAGTTCTGAACTTGCTTCTCAGCGACGAAGCTGAACACGCTCATCTGGCCGTTCTTGCCATTGTACAGCTTCCAGGTGTTGCCTGCAAGGGTGACGGTGGCGATAGGGCTGCCAGTAGCGGAGATGGGACCAGCGCCGCCAAGGGCAGCAAGCCAGATCATGACCTCGTATTCCTCGCTGCCGGTGGCTGTGCTCGAGGTGAAGAGGTCGTAGGCTACGTCTGCGATGATGTTGTTGCCGGTGTAGGTCCACTTCCAGACTGAAGGGAGGGACTTGATCGACGCAAGGGACTTCTTGTTGATCTTTGTTACTACATTGGCAAAGGATTTGACCTTTCCTTGACTGTTGGTGCGGTTAGACACGTGATGCTGATATGAAATGTGAAGGGTGTAACAAACCCGCCAGCCCATGACCACGAGGTATGCCATTTGAGCGTATTGCCGCTGAGGCCATCAACTCCAGTGCATTGGGATCCGGAGGTAGCATCAGCCTTGCCCCAGAGGTTGTTGTAGGTGGTGTAGGCGCCATTGACTTGAGAGCCCCATTGATCACAGAAGTCTGCGCGCTTCTGGATAGGGGATGCAGGTACCGCAAGGGCAAGGGATGCCGAGCTTACAGCAAGGAATGTGGAAAGCTTCATGGTTAATAAGAGTGTGCTGTGGAAAGAAAGGATGAATGTGTGTGATTCAAAACCATAAACGTGGAGCGAAGTCCTGACCTTTAAGTATTTTAATTATGCAGAGACGCGTATGACCAGCGATATGAAGGGTGGAGCAGACATACACGGGAAACCCTGTATAGTAACCTACAACCGACGTTTCGAAATAAACATAAGTACACGTCGAGGGAGCTATTCTAGAACAAGCAGTTTCTCCTCTTCAAAATGTCCAATTATTGGCCATGAATACGTCGATCATCTCGAATAGGCTGGGGTCCTGTTCTAGACATTGGTGGGGAATTGGCCTAGCTTTGGCTTTGGAATAGCCGACGGAAGAAATTCACAAAGTGGTCGCATGCTCTTCTCCCAACATGATCAGCATTCCCCATATACCCCGTAGCCGGTAACGCCATGCTTACATTCGAAACACGGTACCACTACCCGTTGCGTACATAGTGTTTGCGCTAGTAGTGCCCCACGTGTGAAACAAATCGCCGGTGCTTAATTGAATGCCAATTTAAATGCCAATAGCGCCCTGGAAGTAAAGTCATAATTCTCCGGCACGAATGCAAGAAGAATCCTATGGATAGTATTTAACAAGCTTTTTTTTCAGTCTGTGCGGATGAAAGCTTGCTCCACCATAAGTGAGTCTAAATAGTCCATGTCGTCTGGGCGGCTGGGGTCACAGAATGATCTTAATGTGGGCTGCACATAAAACAAGTCAGCAAATGTCGCTTGCTCGGATAAGCCCTAGTAATACACTTACTGTTCCCATGTCGCCCTTCCTGTCAATCTTCCATTCATTTCCTGAAAGCCGCACCTCGTGTTGGACATAGAATGACTCTGGACTCGACACTTGCCAAAATGCCGTGAGATGACGAGTGATCTTGGTCAATTTTGGGCTCACGTCAGGCGTAATAGGTGCATCGAGCCATGGCTGCATGTTCTCCCATTTCTGTTCCGGCAGGTCCCATCTTGCCCCTTCTGATGCTTGCATGAGCACATCTACTCTGAGTTCTTCAACATGAGGGAAGTAATCAAGCACACTTTTGATGGCTAGTGTGGCGGCATCTGGCTTGGCTACGTCATCTGCATTGATGCGGGGATTTCCATACTTGTCGACGAGAAGCTGAGGACCGCCATTCCACCACTCATATCCAGGCCAGAGGATGAGCCTCAATTTCTTCGTCTTGTACATAAGTGGCAAGAGTCCAAAAAAGCGAGGTGATAAATGCTTGTGGTCGCGCACTGGAATGTAATACCCATGGGGACCACGCAGACGCCTTTGTATCTCCAAGGTGATTCGCAGCGTACCATCGTCGCAAGCTCGTTCCGCCTCTTCGGCGAACTCGTCGCCGAGCCTTTCTGCCAGTATGTTGCTCATGGGTCGATCTGTAGGGTTTGGCGATATACTTGGTTGAGCGGCGTCCAGACAGCGGGTATGGTGCTCAAGGCACTCTTGTCTTAGCTGGCGACAGGTTGCAAGAACATTTTCAGGCGGACGTTGAGGCAGCCTGATGCGTGTGTCCATGTAGGTTTCCCCTACAGCATGATTCGATCGGTACAAATTGTAGGTGTCTTCTGTTGAACTCGAAGTATAGACATATTGTGGTAGTGTGAGATGGGATAGAATCTCATCCCGCAGTTCACGGGGCAAGGACAAGAACAACGATGGGCTGGCAGGGGACATGGTGATTTATGCAGAACCCAAACAGGCCAGATTCCTTCTGCAGCTTAAGTTGACGCGCTCCAAGCTCCTTTATGTTGTTGCTCTGTGGGGGCCATCGGACTTCCGCATTCGTTCCGCACGTGGTCCGTGACACCTCACGCGTAGTCGTGACTTTGTGCGTGCAAGTAAATTCAGCTGGGGAGGAATTGACGAAAAAGGAAAGTAGTCACATGGGTGGGCCAACTTGTAGTAAATGGCCATGCCCAGTCATGTGTTGCGCATATGCCAGTTTGTGATGGTCACGTGATGCCTCTGACATGTGCAAGGGGATCATGTAACCACATGTGCTTTAAGACAACATGTCGCCGTCCATTGCTGAATCTGAAAAGCGCCTTGTGTTGATATGTGTATGTGCGCAAAGGCCTGAGCAAGGACAGAATGGTCGGTAGCGAGAGGAAATGGTGCGTGCTACCGCAGGTACTGCGCAATGGACGTCACGCTGCATGTCCGCCGTGTTGTACCTTGAGGAATGAAGCCGGCACGACACCCGACGACCGAGAGCCGACTTGTTAGCAGCATGGTACAAGACGGTAGTCGAACGACCAACACCAAAGTCTTCGCGGAGCCTTGGCCAACATTGCGCTCGTCGCAGCAGAGGGCGCACCGGTACGATCCCAGCACGCAAACGACGGCATCGAGCAGCACAGCCCAGGTACCCTGAGCTTCACGCGACAAACGCTCATTTGCAGGCACAAGCTTACGCAAACAGCCTGCATCGCTTTTCACTGACCCTTCTAGCCTTGCTTCACATGCAAACACGCTCGTCACAACTGCGCGCGCCAGATCGACCGGTGACCATCTCGCCTGCGCAGCGTCCACAACAGTCACTGGCCAACCAGTGACGGCATCAGCAGCAACAGCAACAGCAGCGGCAATAGCGGCAGCAGAGGAAGAGCCGTATACAAGACATCATCACCGCCCCCCACTCACAGCCCCGCGCGGGCGAGACAGAGGAAACGGCGATTGAGTCCTTGCCTCCCCACGACGCGGCAGCAGCAGCAGCAAGACTACGTTACCGAGGCAACAAAATCCCGACAACGCCCTCGCCAGTGCTATCAGGCACAATCTCGCTCTTACCATGCAACCGCGCGTGCCTCAAGACTTCTCCAATGCTTTCGGGCAGCAGCAAAACAACACCAGTGACAATGGCGGGGTTGGCCAAGTTTGGACCTCCCGGCTTCCCTTGAGACCCCAGGGCGACGCTCCCGAACAACGTCGACCTCGCTTGTCGCCTGATCGCCCCCGCGAACCCGAACAGGACGAGGACGATGATGAGGCACGGTCGGTGGTAGACGACATGTCACTCGAGCGCACATTCGATCCCCTCCATCGCGTCTTGACCGTTACTTCCAAGCGCCCTCGCCAGACAATCGAAAATGCTGATGACAAGGACATGAACAGCACGCTACGCAACAATGGGGCCGTTGCTGTCATGGTGTACCACAGCGAAAGCCCAGACTTACAAGCGAACGACATCTGGCCTCAATGCCGCAGCCCAACAAAATTACCTGCTAAGTACTATCTCTTAGACCATAGAGTACAGTATGCATCCGGTCTCAAGCCACAGACTTCCAACAACGGTGGAGTTAAAGGAATAGCCTCCAAACATAAAACAGAAGCAGGCGCTCCTCCTGCAGACGCCCCGATTACCCGCTCACAGTGGAAGCTGCCTGTTGAATTGGTAGAGTTGATTGCTTCATTTCTCAATCGTGATGACATTAAAGCACTACGGCTCGTCAGTCGCGAGCTGAATCACTATGTCTCTCAGGTTATATTCAAAACAGTTGTCGTCCCTTTCAACACTGAAATCTACGGTATGCTGGGGAAAGAAGTAAAACCCGATTTCAAAGGGAAGAAGCGGGCAAAATTTGGGACAACCAGGTATTCTTGGAAGAACACCAACGGCGATGAAGTGTACGACGGCCACGGCCTTGACGTATTTCGTGGATTCGGTAAACACATTCGAAGATACGGAATGAGTTTCGAAGTCAACGAAGACTCACTTTCAGCGCCGCCTACCAAATCACTAACTGAGAACAAAACAAGCTTCTGGGGTAGATACGAGTGGCCTTATGAGGAGTACCGTCGATTTGATGCTGTCGCTGGCCTCGAAACAGCCGCTGACGAAACACCACGGATGAAAACCGCATTCTCTGAGCTCACCGAGGTGAAAGAGCTTGCACTCTCAATCGACAGTGGCCTTGGTTGGCTCAATGGGCCTGACAAGTCTATACGAGCGCGCGTCTTCCACAGACCTTCCAATGTTTTTGGAACGAACAAAGCTGTCCCGGACCGTAGGGCCCAAGCTCAACAGGAGCTTTGGAGACATATTGATTCATGTTATCAGGAAGTCGGCAGTGATATCAGGCACGCAACTCTCTACAGAATGGAAGACCAACGTCCTCTGTCTGAACTACAAGATGCCGACTTGTTGGCTGACGTACAACCGGAAATGCCTTACTTAGATCCTCAGTTGATACATGAGGCAACTCCGCACGATATCCTTGACATCCCTATGCCCACTTCCTTTGATGACCCATACGTCTTGGAACGTTTCGTATCCGCGCCCTCTTCATTAGGTACCGGTATTTTATTCGCATCATCTGCCTCGCCACCTGATGCTGGACAAGTCGTGAATCCGATCATACCTGCCAACCTCACTACAGCTCAGCAAGAGTGGTTGTTGGAAACGGAATGGGCCCAGCGAGCTTTCATATCTTCATACATGCTCTCTATCATCGATAACCCTTCCACATTCCAACAAGTACACACTCTGAATATCGCAGGGCTTTCTGATCGCTACTTGCCAATGCTAAACCGTTCGGATTTTTGGGATGCACTGCCTAGTCTTTGCGACGTCACTCTGATGGTAATACCAGGATGGCGAACAGTTCATAAGGATGAGGCCGGCTTCGTTGCTACTTCAGCAGTCAACCCTGTTCTAGGGGCCAATATGTTATTTGCCATACTTCGCGATCATATCGCTCGCCGCTCAAACATTCGAAAACTGACGGTCGGCTGGACGGCTGGCGGTGAGCATGCTGAGGGGCTCTATGCAAGGAACAAACTTCTGTGTCCTGCTCCTATCATGGACTTGCGGGTTTCTTCGGAGCGTCCTGCATCTGTCAACCCTGCAGCGCTTGTTGAGGCCGATGCAGCTCTTTTGCGGGCATTGCTCCTTGAGCTGCCCCACATCGAGAGGTTGAAGCTAAAGAACTGCTGGATCACTCCTTCCAGCCTGCTGCAGTTTGTCAAAGTCCATGATGCATATCGCTTGAAGGAATTGGTACTCGATTCCGTTTCGCTTACGGCGATGCTACGTCCCAATGCTCCTAACGCCAATGGAAATTTTGTACCCCATCAAGCAGTCGCTGTCCAGAATGCCCCTGCTCAAGCAGCAATGCCCGCAATCCCCCACTTCATACCTGCCCATCAACAGATTCTGCAAGTCTACGTCCATGCTCAGCAGTTACAACTTCAGCAGCTTCATGCAAATGCAGCTGCGCTACAGCAAAACCACATTGCCGCTCTGCAAGTTCAGTTGCAACAGCAACTCCAGCAGATGCAGATGCACAACCTAGTTCTGCAACACCAAGGACAGGGACCGAATCAAGCCCTAGTGCCA
Source organism: Bipolaris bicolor (assembly GCA_026262445.1). Lineage (NCBI taxonomy): Eukaryota > Fungi > Ascomycota > Dothideomycetes > Pleosporales > Pleosporaceae > Bipolaris > Bipolaris bicolor. The sequence continues at coordinate 397,921 of JAODYD010000012.1, read as the reverse complement.
GCTCCACTGCAAACTCCACTGCAACCCCAACAGCATCAGCCAATCCATCCTACTGCAATTCTCACAAACATCACTCATATCGCTGCCCAAGTAAACCAACTACATCATCAGATTACAACTGGTCAGCACCATCCCTTAGGACAACAACATATGCATGCTCCGATACCAGCGGCCAATCTCACCACCACGGATTATCAGTCTCCACTCAAGGCAAGGCCGCGCGAAGGGTCATGGATGGATATCATCGACCAGATCTCGCCTGGAACTAATCTTTCTGATTTTGAATCCAACTATTCCAAGGCTGACCGCAACCGCCAAACTTCTCTTCGAGAGGTTGAGTTCATATCGTGCGGTTATGCCAAACTCACTCACGCTCCATTTGACCAGACAGCTATCGACCTCGGTCAGGGTGCTGCCGCCGCTTCGCGTCACCCATGGTTCACCCGGCGCATGGCTGCCCTTTCTCCTGCAATGATGAGCACCAAGTGGACCTATCTTGCCGACATTATACAAGAAGTCGATTCGTCAGAATTAACTGTCCTCGAAGATGGCTGGAACTTGCAAACTGGTTGGGAAGATAGCGAGGAAGCGCGCGCTGTTGAGTTTGATGGTCTTTTTCCTGGTGGTACGGGGCGCTTCACAGGCACCATACGCCATTCGGACAGGATGGTCGATGATGTTTCTGGGATGCAGTGATGCTTCTGAAGAGTCTTTGATTTTCAACTGTGTACTAATACCATCATAGAACTTTGGGGAATTCACTTTGGGGAATTCACTTTGTGACTAGGGAAGAGGAGCTTGCAATAACAAAATTCCTTGAAGAAACACTTAATAACAGCATCAAACGGTATAGGTTCATGTAGCGATGGGTTGGCATATGCACTAGCAGATACAGAGTGTTTAGCTATTATGTAAATGGCCCTCTGTGAAGCCTTGCTAATACTTAGAAGCAGAAAATGGGTGATTACTCTTCATTCAGCCATTGGGAACTCCATATCCCCTTAACAAGTGTCTCGGCAGGGCATCATGCCAAGCAGGCCAGAAACCATTGCACCGGGCACAGACTGCAGCTTTTCCAAATAGATCATCCTACCTCTTTGAGGTAAGTTTTGTATTCCTTTTTGGTACTGCAATTCGAGCCCAGACTCGTTTGGAGACTAGCGTGCGGGTTGATGAGGGGGAGAGCGGAGGAAAGGCCGACGTCTTGGCAGTGATAATCGGTGATGTCATTCATTTTCCCCATCGAATGTGTGATCACTCTCTCAGGTACCTCTAAACATCTCCTTAAAACCAATCTCCAAGCCTCATTGTGTTCCATCGTGCAAAATAACTTCATGGGAATATGCTGATCATCTGTCTCAATCGGTCCTTCAACCGCTCTCACAGATCGACAGTAGTAGTAATCACAGATTGCAGAATATGCAGTAGCGTCTTAGCCTCACTATCCCTTTTTGTCACACACAGCCTCCTAGACACATGTACCACCATCCAAGAGGGAAGACGCGGAAAGGCTAAGATCATTTGAGGATTGAGACGACTACGGATCTTGATCTATCCGAACCAAGATGGCTAGGCGATGTCTTGGGAGCGATCATGCCACAGAAAGGGATGTAAGCTCACTATTCAAGAGATGGAAAGTACCATTACCAAGACATTGAACGGCGTCTTCACGGCACCATTATAACCCACCGTTCATTGGTCTATCGTGCTACGAACTGATGAATCCCCTGGCCAGATGCTTACCTCAGTAGCTTTGCATGGGACTGTCCGTGATCGTCTTACGTTCTAAGGATGGCTCCAAGACCACTAACCAAGAGCTCGGGCATGTATCTCAATTTCCAAGTCTTTTGGCATTACGAAAAGGCTTTCATACCCATGTTGGGGACTTGGCTGCTCAGTCCGAAAAGCCTCACCAAGACACCGGCATGTATCTTCAGAACCTAAACACGAATCAATGACCAATACTCATATAATCACTGATGTCATTGGGCTCTGAATGGGAAGTATCGTGGTAATTTTAGTGAGAAAGCGGAGAGCTGCTTTTGTATAAAGACTGGTGCAAGGATGAATTTAGAATAGCATCTTTAATAAACTCACTCTCGTCACTACACCCACAAATCACGCACGCCTGAAATCGCAGTTGCGCACAACACATTCATAATGCACTTCATTACCCCAGCCCTCGTTGCTCTGCTCGCTGCCCCTCTGGCCTTGGCCGCCCCAACTCAGGCATCTGATTACAAAGAGAGCTGCAAGAAGGACTTTGACAAGGTGTGGAACTCACACGACGACAAGTGGTGGAAGAAGGAGAAGACCTTCTACTTTGACGCCGAGTATGTGGTAAAGGCCACTCCTGACCAAGTCATTGCCAACAGCGGCGTTCCTACACCCGGCGAGCACGGTGCACGCGGCCTATTCAAGTACGGCATCAATATCGCAGAGAACGTAATCTGCTACAACATCACCCTTAGCGGCGTGACTGGCGAATATCAGAGCCCAGCGATAACCGCGACACACATCCATGAGGGCGTCAAGGGCAAGCCCGGCCCACCCCGCCTGGTAAGCATTGCCCTTTTGATATATCAATCTCCCCATTTCCGGGGATACAAAGGATATCTACTGATAGCTTCTAGGCCTTCCCTAACCCCACTGGTCCCGACTACCGCCGCAATTCTGTAGGATGCTTGAAGGGCCCCTTCTTCGTCAACGTAACCAACCCAGCGACCGGTAAAGACCAAGCCGATGGCTTCCACGTCTCTCAGATTGTAAAGAACCCCAAGGGTTTCTTTACCGACTCGCATACCTCCAAGTTTACTGCTGGCGCTGTTCGTGGTCAGCTTCCTGGCTACTAAATGCGATATTTCGGGTTTTGCGCTCATGAGAAGTCGTGTATCAGAAGCGGGTGTTGAGGACCGATGAGAATATTCATGAAACCTAGTTTACACGAGAAAATTGTAGTGTAATGTAATTTCTAAGAAACAATATACATAAATATCACTGTGTACTAATTCATATTCTGTGTCCTGTACAGTTAGTGTTCGCGGTCCGAATATCGAATGAAACCGTCTAGTGTGCTGAACTGTACCGACTGGACATTTTCTCTTTTAGTTTTTCCAAATATCACAAATGGGATATATGTGCGTCGGAACGCATGCGGAATTTGATTCCGAGCATCCTCATATTACTAGTGTCGTTCACGACAACTTCTCCAACGGTCCGCGATCGCCGATTCGTACACAAAAGAAAACTAAATCATGCCACACCAGCTCGTAGAATCGACGTCAGGTATCCGCTCATCCAGTAGATCTGTTTACTCCCTCAGCACTCGTCTTAGTGGTGGGCCATGCATGACGTCGACTTGATGTCAAAGTGGTGACGCTCTCCATGTACATATACGAACTTCTCCTCATAAATAGCCTCTTGTACGAAAGATATACATTCGAATTATACAAATCTCTGCACTTTCATCATCAAATTCAATCGTCAACATATTTCAATTTCCCAAATCCAAATACACATATCTCAACATGAGCCAGAACAGGAACCCCGATGCAGTCAGCGACTCGCGCCAGTTTCAAGGCCACGTTGCTCCTAGCGAGCCTCTCATGAAAGGTGGTGTAAGTAGCTATCTTCTTTTTCAAAGAGTCTGCTGGAGCGTCTTGATCGATCATATTGCATCTGGCAATGGCTTTATCCAATCCATAGACAACACCTCTTCCTCAACACCAGCTAACCAAACCCACAGCACCAAATCGGCAAACTTGTCGGCAACGACGCCGTCCCCGAATTCCACGCTCAAACCCTCCCCGCGGGCTCAGCCCCAGCCGACAAAACCTACACTCCCAACCCAGACCTCAACAACCAAAAGATGTACCAGCAAGCTTCCGACACGCTGCAAGGCGCCACATCCGCCGACGTGCACACTGGTCTCGGTCACCCAGGTCAGGGCCAGACGTCCAAGGAGCTGCGTGACGGATCGAGTGTTGGACAGGGCCTTGCTGGACTGGCGTCCGGCGTCAAGGATCAGCAGACTGGTGGGGATATTAGGACGCTGAAGGATGATCCGAAGCATGCTGCTCAGAGGAATCTGGACGATGTGCCGACGGGGCAGAGGGGTAATGTGGGTGGGCCTCCTGCTGAGGAGAGGGAACCTGCTCAGGCTTAGAATCTTTTTTTTGATAAGAAAAATGAATGATTATCGTTGAAAATTTCTTCTTATTTCTACTTGAGAAAGCGAGAGCAGGTGAACGAGAATAGATTTTGTTGTTCCAGTCTCCGGTTTCGCTTTCTTATTGTTTTTGGTACGTGATAACATGTTGCTGGCTAAAAGAGCTCTTGTTGCTTTAATTGTGAATGAGTGTACAGTTCTGCATAGTTAATAAGGGCTCTGAAGATGGCAGTATAAGCCAGAAGGCTTTTGTGGGAAATATAAAACCGTATCAAACATAACCGCAAAGGTGTGTTCGACGCCCTGAAAGCTGCTTTTGACAAGACCTCATGGGCAGCCTACGCTTTGGACGGACTTTTCATTGACGATGGCGAGGACAACCTCTAAACCGGGAGTAATGGCTTCGAGCCCTCGGGTTTGCATGACCTTTTTGACACCCCGGAAGCTGCCTTTAATGAAGTCTCCTGGATAGTCTTAAACTAGTACCGGTTGCAAGGGCCTCTCTTGTGACTAGGCAAGATAAAATTATCTTCTTCGCGTGATAGATAGAGATCTCAGAAGACTTGCGGTCAATCGGGTGGTGATACTGGCCCCCAAATGCCAGCTGCGGACTTGGGTGCTTGCCGAGGATATTGGTGGCGTACCTTGCCCCAAGGACATATCTAGTAACAGTCCCCACATAGCTGAGCAGGACATGAATTGATGCCTGATAAGAGAGGTCTAGCCTGCCTAATAGTCCAATCAATTTGCGCATACAAATATATGGCTTGCAGAGTTCCAGTCCGCTTACCAGATGCCCTTGCCTGTCTTACAGATCTGGGTTTAGCGCAGACGGTCTTTATCCGCTCCCGCCTGTACTACTGCAATGCCTTTGCTTACAGATCGCGTTCAGGGTGCATTCATTGGTTAGTAATTAGAGATGGAATTATTCCCTGTTCTGGGCCATGTACCTGTCGATTACTATACGCAAGGCATAAAAACTTTTGTTTCTGTACGTCCTCTAATATTATTGTACGTTTCTCGTTCACACCACATCAAGATGAGGGCTATTCAGAAATCATTCACCCTGCTCGGATGGGTGGCTGCATTTGCTGCTTGTGTGAGTGGTTTGTCTAAGAGATATGAACCAGCAGACGTCATTCAGTCCATCGTCCAACGCGCTACAGCTGGTACGAATTCAATACCTACGAATTCGCTTGCAAGACTTCTGACTATCGCCACGCAGACTCGATCGACCTTGAGGCTGTTCCAGGCCTGGATCTATCTTCTACACTTGAAAGTATAGCTTCTACGTACGCCGATACTACCACAACAAAGTTCTCAGCGCGGGCTATTTCGAATCTCACTGGACTCGTCGACGTTCATGGTATGTTCACATTCTCACATCTCAGTCTTGCATCTGACAGATCCCATAGCACATTGTGTACCAGATTGGTATCGTGCGATCGTCCCTAGGACCGGTGGAAATCCAACACCATCATGGAACGTAACTGGACACCTCGACTTCATGGCCAGCCAAAGCATTTTTCAAGCCGTCCTGGCCTTCTCAGCGCCTGGCGCCAACGTATACCCAGGAAATCAGGCCGCCACAATTGCCCTTGCACGACTGATCAACGAACAATCTGCAGCATTCGCTCGGGCCTACCCCGATAAATTCACATTCTACGCTGTCGTCCCGCTACCCTACACCCCAAACGCAATCGCTGAAGCTACATACGCGCTCGACACGCTCGGAGCCGCTGGTATCGCACTCTATTCAAACTTCGAAGGGCGTTATCTCGGTGACTCTGCTTTCAAGCCCTTCTTCGAGGCAATGAATGCGCGTGGGAGCAACCAAATTATATATGTGCACCCTACAACACCGTATCTACGCATTAACGGCACGCTGATTGAGGCCAATCCGACTGTATATCCTACCGGAAATATTGAATTTTACTTCGAGACAGCGCGTATGCTTGGAGATCTTGCTGTCACACAGACCTTGCTGAACTTCACCAACATCAACTACATTATTCCGCACGTTGGCGGCGCGTTTCCTTCGGTCGCCGATCGGCTATTGAAGTCTTTCCCGGCGATTTATGATCGGACTATGGATGTCCTGAAGACGCGTTTTTTCTGGGATTCAGCGGGCCCAACGTACTTTCACCAGGTTGGGGGACTGCTGGCATATGATGTTCCGACGACGAATCTGTTTTTTGGGACGGATTTCCCATATGCGCCGATTTTCACATATGGTCCGTCACTGATTGGTATTCAGACGTCGCCGTTTGTAACGGATGCTGAGAGGGTTGGAATCTTTGCTCAGAATGCGCGAAGATTGTTTGGTAGCCGGATTCCCTCGTAGATAAGTTTTGATAGTGTGATGTGAAATCCCAATTTACAGCATATGATGTATCTCGCGATATTTCATCTCAACATTACGTAACGCGCGACCGATGTGTCACAGTTCTTGGTGTCCTCGAGGGCACTCTGTACTCAAGTGTATTGTTCAAGTTTAGATAACTCAGTAGCGCCCATTCCAACCACCAACTTCTGGTGATGCCGCTCATACAGCATATCCTTGAGTGAATTCTTGATATTGAGGTGAGATGCGGTAGGCGACCTTACGTTCAGCTTCGCTGAACGCTTCTCGTTTGCAGTGAGTGGAGTTCCAGGACGCCAGAGTAAATTAGCTTCTAGGATCACAGCCACTCAGACGATATGGTCGACAGTGCGATGTGAAATAGATATAGATCGAATGCCGCGGCTGGGCTTCGTCGGCTAGACTGTAATGATACCGGAATTGTCCGACATCGCGTCTTGCGAGAGACGTGGTCCAGATAGTGGACAAGTGAAGTGTCTGAGAGGTTGATTCTATCATGTACCGGTACAGGCAGCTACATAAACCTATGTGAGTGCCAAGGCGCTACCGCCCGTTGGGCGGAACCATTGGCCCGTGTGGTTTGCTGAGCATCTGAAAGGTCGAACATAGATCTTTAAGGAAATTCATTTCTGATTACTCTGCCAATACGACAGACTCAATAGTAAGATGTCTAGGGTAAAAATTAGTATACATCTATAGCTCAAAAAACGTGAAAAGTTATTACTGCAATACATGATTTGAACAATGACAACTCAACCCTCAACCCCTGTTTTCAAGTTTCCCGTTAATTTCTCAGTTCGTCTTTGCAAGTTATACTTCACCTGTAGCCCGCTGGGCTTTCTGAAATTTACTTCTCGGCTATAAGCATCGCCAACCCCTTACTCTAGGTTTTCGAAATTAGAGGAATAAACGTGCACATGTATAATCTGGGGAAATAAAGAAGACAGGATGCACAACACATTACAAAGGCTCATATCAATAATTCAATTCAAGACATTTATACCATTTCTTTCATTGTTGAAAAGGGTACACAGCCGTCCAAAAAATCAGAAAAAGGTAGCTTAATGAACCCCTTTCCGCGATCCATTTGAGAAAAAAAGATTTATCCCAGCTCTTGGGATAGTGCAAAATGAGAAACGAGAAAAAAGACAAAAAAGCACATACACGTGCACGCAAGAACACTTCTTTTTTGCTCCTTGTCAGCTTCCACGATTTAAACCTCCCACCCCAACCCGGATGTGAGAACGCCATCGCTGATGAATGCAAGTGAATAACGAAAAGATCCCGAAAAAAATCGGGAGAGAATAATCTTTCTTGAATTTCTTCATACCCGTCCAGGTACATTAGTGGAGATGGGGGGCAGATTCCTATTAACCTCCGTCTTCATATCCTTGTCCGTGTTCTTCATGCGCGCCAAGATGAGTGTAAGCGTCTTCTTTTCGCGGCCGTCATTCTCGAGCACGTGAATGAGATCGCGAAGTTGGATGCCAGCGCCCGTCTCTGTCTGCTCAATGGCCTCGCCAAACTTGCGTTTGCGGCCGATGAGGGCCTTCTCGGGCGCTTGTGCGGCCGGTGTTGCCGTGCCGCTGCCGCCAGATGCTGCCACGGGCCGTGGTGTTGAGGCGCCAGATGCGCTTCCACCGCCGCCACCTCCGCCTCCACCTCCACCAGTCATCCATGAATACTTCTTCTTCTTTCCACCGAGGGCCATGCTGGCTGTTTCGTTGGCTTTGCCGAATACAACGACATCTGACTGGCTCTGCTTCTTCGCAGCTGCCAAGGCTTTCTTTGTAACTGGCTCCGGGAGCGGTATTGGTATCGCTGGCGCATCTGCTGATGTACTGGAAACACCTGCTTGTCGCTTTGCTCGCTTACGAAGACGTTCTTGTTCCCATTTGTAGTCATCTTGAACGCGCTTGGTAAGCGCATTGGCGACGCGGTTGACATTTTGAAATGTCCGCTGGGGGGTAGGTGGCGCTTCACTTGGTGGTGTAGGCAGACGTGCCGCATTGGGTAGGCCTATGTCTGTTAGCTGCTATTTCAAATACTTGAAGAATAAACTGACTCTTGTTTGCTGTCGCTGTGGGGCTGACAGCGCTATCCGGTGCTTCCCATGGTGTCTTCAAGATATTAACAGGCCGAACCATCTTTTCTTGAGCATTCTCATCTATAACGGCAATATCAACCATCTGAGGGGGAATGACACCATCTGAGGTGTTCTGGCGACCTTGACACAGAGCAAAAGAATCCTCGACAAGGGTCCGTACACGCTCCTCGGCAGCAAGAGTTATTAATGTCAGGATCTCCACAAGCGGAGCATTCTGGTTGAGCAGACTGGCAGCCTCCAGACCAATGATTTGCTCGCCGTTTGCGCCGGTCTGCGTGCTACGCGTAATCTCTTGCTGGCCCTTATCAGGAATCTTGTCGAACAAGCCATCCACATTGATCTGGATTCCGTGCTCGTATCCGCGTTTTGCAATGCGGTGCCGAAGCACACTCGCCGACAGGAATGGGTCGTTCAAGGGGTGTTGGGCAGACTCATTTAGGATGCGAGCGGCCTGTTCATGTTTCCTGATAAATTCGGCTTGCTGCTGCTCCTTGGTCATTTCCTGGCTGAGCGGACCGGTCCCTTGGTATGCGCCATGGCCTTGCTGGTTCCAGTTGTTAAAACTTCCGTGTGGCGATACTGTAGATGCGGAGCCTTGTGAGGTGAAGCTCCGATAGTTCTGCAGCAGATTGTCCTCCTCGGCGCGCAAGTCGATACCCGACCCGGTGAGCACATCGCTAATATTATTAACGTCCAAATCGCGCGCATTCGCCTTTTCCAGCTCCGAGTTGTCAGTGGCCTTGCTGTACGGAACCTTTGGCGGCGGCATAGAACTCTGTGGCGCGGGCGAGTGCGCATTTGGTTGCTGGTAGGGCTGCGGCTGGTGAAAGGGCGGGGGCTGCATCGCGGCGGGTGATGTTGGCAGCGATAGATAGCCGGGTGTCTGGGGGGAATTGGCGTAGGGTGACGAGGGATATGCCGGCGCGCCAGGCATGCCGAAGGGCGACTGGTAGGGTGCTGGCGACGGTGGATTGGGCGACAGGCGCTGTCGCTTGTTGGGAGGAATGCCGCTGCCCATGGTCGGGGAAAGGGCCGTTGGTGAGTGCTGGTAATTTTGCGGGGAGAATGCGCGCGGCGGCTGCTGCTGCTGGCCCTGGGGCGGAGGATACTGCTGGTTGTAGGACATGGTGGGCAGCTCGTCCCCTGTGGGGAGTTGCGCAGGCGAGAAGCGTCTATCCGCGTGTCATCCGGGAGTGGCGAATTGTGCGGGCGACAAGGCTGGCGATGAGCCGTGATTTCTGTAGACGGTCGCGGTGGGTGGTGTCGGTCGGCGCGTCGATACCTGTGGGAGTCTTGATGGAGCAAGGTTACGAAGTTACGCCAGCGGTGGCAGGCGCACTAACTGGGGCTTGGCAGACGCGCCCGACAAAGCGCAGCCGCAACGGAACATCACCTCACTCTCACCCTACGCGCAACAATACCAGGCAGTAGCAGCAGCTTTACCTTCACCCTCGCCTGTCATTACTGAGGCGCATGATTGCTACGTCGACACTGACCATCTGACTAATAAAGCTTAGCTAGAGCGCTCTTTGTTGCACCTTCGACGCGTTCTCTGGCACTCACCTTCCCCCCCCCCATCTTTCGTAGTACCCGCCTCTTGCCTCGCCCGTGTTCGTCAAGAAAAAGTGCGCTTGTTCGACTCTACCTGCTGCGACCATGGCTGCAAAGAGAAAGGCAGCTGCAATGGCGCCCGAAGACGACGACCCCATAGATCCCTCCGACGAGCTCATGTTCCTCTGCTTGGGAGGCGGTAACGAGGTCGGGCGGTCGTGTCACATTATCCAGTACAAGGGCAAGACGGTCATGGTGCGCAGACAGACTCGGAGCCCAAGGCGACCCTGCTAACAAGGCGCAGCTCGATGCCGGCATGCACCCCGCCCACGAGGGCTTGTCCGCCATGCCCTTTTACGACGACTTTGATCTTAGCACTGTAGACGTGCTCTTGATATCACAGTATGTATACGCACATCTTGCTTGCTATGGGACTTGGGGTTCGGCGCATCACTGGAGTCGGACCATGAGCGCACATTGGGCACTCGCAGTTCAGCGACTTGTATATCAGTATCAATGGAATATAATTTGCATCCTCCCCGTTCGACTTCAATGATGTACCAATCCCCGCCTTCCGCCCCTGTATCTAGCTACTCCTCTACGTCTACTCTCCGAGCTTGTCCTTGTCCTTGTTGGCCGTCGTTCAGTAGGCTGACATTAGGCTAGTTTTCACGTCGACCATGCAGCTTCTCTCCCATACGTCCTTGCCAAAACAAACTTCAAGGGTCGCGTCTTCATGACACATCCTACCAAAGCAATCTACAAGTGGCTCATTCAAGACTCGGTCCGTGTTGGCAACATGTCGAGCAACTCTGAGACCAAGATCCAAATGTACACTGAGGCCGATCATCTCAACACCTACCCCATGATCGAGTCCATTGATTTCTACACTACACATACCGTCTCTGGTGTACGGATAACACCGTATCCAGCAGGTCACGTGCTTGGTGCAGCCATGTTCCTCATGGAGATTGCCGGGTTGAAGATACTCTTCACTGGAGATTACTCGCGAGAAGATGACCGACATTTGGTGTCTGCTTCCGTACCGCCTGGCGTCAAGATCGATGTTCTCATTACTGAGTCAACATTTGGTATCTCGATGCACACTCCACGTGTTGAGCGAGAAGCACAGCTCATGAAGGCCATTACAGATGTGCTTAACCGCGGTGGCCGAGCCCTGCTCCCAGTTTTTGCCCTGGGACGAGCGCAAGAACTTTTGCTCATCTTGGATGAGTATTGGAGTAAACACCCAGAGGTCCAGAAGATACCTATTTATTATAACTCGAGTCTGGCGCGAAAGTGTATGCAAGTTTACCAAACATACGTTTCGGCCATGAACGACAACATTAAGCGTCTCTTTGCTGAGCGCATGGCAGAGGCCGAAGCAGCAGGCGACACGGGCCGTCGTGGAGCTTGGGACTTCAAATTCGTTCGATCACTCAAGAGCCTGGAGCGCTTTGACGACCTTGGTGGCTGTGTCATGCTGGCTTCGCCTGGTATGATGCAGTCAGGCACATCACGTGAGCTACTTGAGCGATGGGCGCCGGATCCGAGGAACGGTGTCATCATCACGGGTTACTCTGTCGAAGGCACAATGGCGAAGCAGATTGTACATGAGCCTGATCAAATCCCCGCTATAATGACACGAGCAAGCAACACAGCGCGTCGACCAGGTCAACGGGAGAACGAGCAGACCATGATACCCCGACGGTGCACAGTCCAGGAATACAGTTTTGCTGCTCACGTTGACGGAAAAGAGAACATGGAGTTTGTGCAGGAAGTCGGCGCGCCAGTTGTCGTAAGTTCCTCAAAGTCTCACGTTTAGCATTCAGAGTTGATTGTGGATACTAACATATACTTTAGATTCTTGTCCACGGCGAAAAAGGCAACATGACCCGCTTAAAGTCCAAACTTCTCTCTTTCAACGCCCAAAAAACTATTCCCACTAAAATCTATTCCCCAGCCAATTGTGAGGAACTCCGCATCCCCTTCAAGACCGATAAGATCGCAAAAGTTGTGGGAAAGCTAGCTTCCATCACTCCACCGATGCCTCGTTCTCTGACCCCTGGGGGCAGTGAAGCCGATCAGGCCGGGGTAAAGCAGGAATCCGAGGGTGAAAATGTAGACATCATCAGTGGAGTGTTGATACAGAACGATTTCAAGATTAGTCTCATGGCGCCAGAGGATTTGAAAGAGTACGCTGGATTGACAACTACGACTATTCTTTGCCGTCAACATATTACACTATCGGCAGCAGGCATTGATTTGATACGGTGGGCTCTTGAAGGCACTTTTGGTGCCATTAAAGAGACACGTCTCACTGATACAGCTGTTGAAGGCAAGATGAACGGCATTGAGAATGGGCACAATGAAGAAGCAGATGAGGAGGTTAACCGGACAGAGATCAAATTCACTGTCATGGATTGCGTAGGCGTACTCGTCAAGAACGGTGGGAGAGTGGAAGTCGAGTGGGAGGGCAATGTAATCAATGATGGAATTGCCGATGCCGTCCTCGCCGTCCTGTTCACAGTCGAGTCCTCACCAGCGGCTGTACGGCGTAAGTTTCACTCCTATCATATCTTCCAATCACATTACTTACTAACATATCCAATAAGAATCCTCAAAACAACACTCGCACAACCATGGACCTCCAGCTTCAGACGACATTTCTGCTACGAAATTCACTCACCGCTTCAAGGATAAACCGCACCCTCACCGGACACCCGACCCTTCCACACGTCTCGCTCGCCTTTTCCTCTTCCTTGAGGCACAATTCGGGGAGGAAGCCGTCCGTCCCATTACCCTTCCTCGCAACAGTACCACGACAGCAACCACCAACGGAACACCAGCCGCTACTACAGACGCCGACACACCCTCTCCAGATGCTCCAGTGCCTGATGCTACATCTGCAACAGATCCTCATGGCACCACCGAATCTTATTCAGCCGATGATCAATTGTCCACAGAGGATAAGCAAGAGTTGAAGCGTTTGCACAACCTAGGCATTCCTGTTCCTGGAGTTGAGATCAAGTTTGATCGCTTTGTGGCCAAGGTGTGGCTGGAGGATTTGGATGTAGAATGTTCGAATAATGCGCTAAGAGCACGTGTCAAGGCAGTAGTAGAAAGAGGAGTAGAGACGGTCAGTGGCTTGTGGTCGTAAGAACCAGTGACTTGATAACTTGAGAAATGCAAATATGGTCGGGAATTACTGGCTTCATGCTTCTCTTTTGCATGGTGGCGAAGGAGGAAAATCTGCTTATACCTTTGTCTTTCGCATATCTCTCTACCTGTTTGAGTGATGGGGCAAATATTTTGGACGTTTCAGCCTTTGGGTGAGAGAAATACGCTATATACGTCGAATACACATGTGACGCAAGAACTGTACAACGTAGCTTATCAGAGCACAACTTGATGTCGCACAATCACAAGACTAGAATTTTCTCATGACTTGCACTAAAGTGACGAGTGACCAAATCATTCCGACATGTCCAGCCAGAGATGGGGGCAAACGTTTGAAAATTGACAAGCTAGTTGCGGGGCGCGGAGCTGACATGTGATTCAGCATGATGTTGGTGGGGTGCAATATGCTTCTGAGTAGCTAGATATTAATCAAGGGCGACTTCGTGTTGATAGAGCGGTGAGAATTGCAAGTAAATATATACAAAGAAAGTGATGCGGCTGCGGGATTAACAGACCCGGGTTCCGGTTGCGCACGCACTAGAGTGCGGTGACGTGAATGGAGGAATGCCGACAAGGGCGGGTATCCGGATTGTGGTCGGAAAAGAACGGGTCCTTGCCAAGCACAAAACTTCTCACCAACAACTAGGGTTTCTTGATCTCCATCTGTCCATTCTCAACACCACCGCACCGCACCTCTTCACTCCACTCCACCCTCTTCGCGTCTGTTATTCATATCAGCGAAATGGCCACCTCTCCTCCACCCACCTCGACCGGCTCCTCCAAGCTCGACGCCGCAAAGGCCGCGATTGGAGCCAAAGTCGACCCAGCCGCGCCCACCGGCGTTGGTCTGTATGCGCGATTCGCTTTCGCTGGTGCCGTCTGCTGCTCCGTCACCCACGGTGCCCTCACACCCGTCGATGTGTATGTTTTCCCGCCTCTCCAATGACTCTGGGCGATGGCAATGGCTGCGGAGAGCATATTTTTGCAACTCCTGACGGCACATGGAAAATGACGACAGAATGCCAAGCTAACAATTCTCACAGCGTCAAGACCAGGATACAGCTTGACCCCGCTACCTACAACACTGGCCTGATCGGTGGCTTCAGGAAGGTCATTGCCAACGAGGGTGCTGGTGCCGTCTGGACTGGTTTCGGTCCCACCGCTGCCGGTTACTTTCTTCAGGGTGCCTTCAAGTTTGGTGGTTATGAGTTCTTCAAGCAGCAGGCCATCAACATGGTCGGCTACGAGACCGCCTCCAACAACCGTACCGCCGTCTACCTCGCCTCCGCCGCCGTTGCCGAGTTCTTCGCCGACGTCGCCCTCTGCCCTCTTGAGGCTACCCGTATCCGTCTCGTCAGTGACCCAACCTTTGCCAACGGTCTCGTTGGTGGTTTCAGCAAGATCCTGAAGAACGAGGGTGTCGGTGCCTTCTACTCTGGTTTCGGACCCATCCTGTTCAAGCAGTACGTCACCGTCTTTTCGATGCCAGACTGATCCCAACTAACCATTCCACTTAGGGTTCCTTACACCATGGCCAAGTTCGTCGTCTTCGAGAAGGTCAACGAGGCCATCTACACCGTCGTCGACAAGAGCAAGACCTCGGCTGGCATGCAGACCTTCTACAACCTGAGCTCCGGTCTGATGGCTGGTTTCGCCGCCGCCATCATCTCCCAGCCTGCCGACACTATGCTCTCCAGGATCAACAAGACCAAGGGCCTGCCCGGAGAGGGAACCACCAGCCGTCTGATCAAGATTGCCAAGGAGCTTGGTCTCCGTGGTTCTTTCGGTGGTATCGGTGCTCGTCTCTTCATGGTCGGTACTTTGACTGCTGGACAGTTCGCCATATATGGCGATATCAAGAAATTCCTGAATGCGACAGGGGGGGTAGAAATTGCGAAGACGAACTGATTTACGAGCAGAAAATAGACAGGGAGTTGAAGTTTTGCGGTTCTGAGATTTCGCATTGGATGTAACAACTTCTTTTCAGGTTTTCCGGCTAGCAATGTACACTATCAGGCTTATTATGGGCGTATTAAACCGTGGGCCTATTGTCGTGGATAGAGTATATTCCATGTAGTCAGAATTTTACTTTGTTCAATGTGCTCGTTGCGTTGTTCTGGTGTGCATGATTGATTGTTGTGATGCATATTAGGGCATTTTGGTGCGGATTAGGGAGTTTTGGGCGGCCGGCACTCAAAAAGGGGATTGACGCTAGTCGGGGTGTGGAATTACTATGTTAGCTACTCCAAGATCAAAAGCAGAAATGAAATTACCGTCGGGACTTTTCCGATTACTATCGGATTCTCTTGCTTACGTCCGTTTCTTCTGCTCCCATGTCCTCTTTAACGGGAAATATGATATTGTAGATCAGCGTGGTTGATATCTCCCAAGACGCAGCACCCTTTTTCAGTCCGGTTGGGGCTAGTCCCAATTCGATATAGTGGAATCCATCATAGCTGCTGAATCCACAACATGAAGTGAGAGCAAATTCGTGTTCGTCGTTTTTGTTTTGCCAAATTACATTCAGAGCTCTCTTGCTCCCTACTATATCCGTAGACAGACTTTCTCAATGCGAAAACGGTACGATTGAATGACGTCTTTCCCCCGTCTATGCACTAACTACTTTTTTTTCTTTCCCCATTCTTTGTGACGGGTGGGGGGTCAAGGATTTTATTCGCATTATTATCCAATTTCTGCGTCATCGAGTATCAAATGTTGGAAAGAATATCTGGCACTTGCGATTGCAACTTACTCGCAACCAACAAAAAAACCATGTTGCAGCAAACCGGCAATTTTTGTACAGGTAAATCGCTAGATAAGGTACTTAGCTTGACGGTGAAAGCGGGGCCGAGCTAGGGCTTCCTGGGTGGTATGGGCCAGAGTCTGAATCGTAATCATCGACATGTGGTTCAGGACTACAGATACAGACAAGAAGTTCACCAAGTTGTTCAATGGGTCTACGTACCTTACCGGACGTATCGTTCACGCCGGAGTGCACGTCCATTCGCGTCAACTGGTTCAACACGCGTGGGCAGCACTCTCTC
>JAODYD010000012.1:365548-381479 GCA_026262445.1 Bipolaris bicolor | reverse complement strand
CCCCACCCCCTTTTTACCTGTGCTTTAGCTGGTCGAGTTGCGGGTACCACTCAACATGTGCGTCTGTGTGCTAGGCAGAAAGCAGGTGGATGCGCTGCGACGTGGTTCCAACGAAGGGCACGGCGCAACCACTGGCTGGCGTTGGAATGCCGTGTTGCACCAGGAACTTGCGACTGCGGGCCTGGCTGGCGGGTGTAGAGACTTTTGGGTCAGGCTAAACTTTCCGATAGTCTAATAAGAAAGTTGAATCAGCGGGGATGGGAGCTATGTGTCTGATCTGCTTGTTTTTTTGGCCCAGCTCCGCTCTTGCGCGCGCGCGCTGCTCTCCGTAGACTACGCTTTTAGGGTATATGGTAGACCCGTGTGCCTTGGGGGGAACTTTGATTGGACCCGGGCATCTGGCCATGGTAAGCAAGTTCCCAAAGTTCCCAGATGCTGAGTCTACTTATTTTGGGCATGAAACACGTTCGGTGCGAATGCTTGCCTTCCCCAAAGTTGTCATGGGCATGTTACCTCGTGGCATGGTTGTTGGTTTTGAGTTCTCTGACTGGGGGACAGTGCGGGAGATAGGGCTTACATGCATCCCTGTGCCTAGTCGTACTGATGATGAGCACCAAGTTCGCTGAACAAAAGGAGATGTAGCTCGGGTCTCGAAAAGGAAAAGAATAAGAAAAGGAATCAAGGCAGAGCTCGAGGTGACAATGGGGGAAATGCTCCGTGTGTCGTCTAGGCTGCGAGGGTGCCTGTTCGGGTGATCGGCGCATTGCATCTCAAGCTCATGGCTAGCGACCTTTGTCCCCGCGCGCCCCCCAGCGCCAGCCACTACCGTCACTTGGAAGCGCGTATCTATGCCATGGCCGCAACAACAGCATCCCAGTCGTCTGGTGGGGGGCCGTGATAGACTACTGCGCAGCTGCGGCTGCGGCCTAAGCGTTTGCTGTAGCTTGCTACCACTTGCTGACCATGTCCCCTTCTTAAAATGCCAATCTCCTTTCTTATGTCATACGTAGCACAGGCAGTCTCTACTAATCTGGCTCAACAGCCTCTTTTTGTGTGTGTATTAACTGAGCGCCCATCATATGCCATAGCTTCCCAGACATTTACCGCTCCCGGAAAGTCACCATGGAGGTACAGACCATTAACCAAAGCTACCGTTCCAAACAAGGAACCCCCCTCAATTGACGATTGGCACAGAACACTACCATACCAGCAACATATGGCGATATTCGATTTCACACAGCAATTACACGGTCGACACAATGCCCAGCAGCAGCCTCTTCAGATGAAACAGCGCCGAGCAGCAAACCACTGCTCTCAACACTGCCACCCCCGCCCCCATACATAAGCCACGACGGGTACGAAGATGAAGTGCCAATAGCCGCGCACTCAGCCATGCCCCCAGGTTGTCGTCACGATGGACACGAATACCGGCAGCTGGTTATGCACGAGGTGATTTCGCACCCTTACAGCGACTTGCCATCACGGCCAGCGAGCCCCGATGACGTACCCCTTGCGCACCTCGTCACGGCGCAAACGTACCTCGAGGACAGCGACGCGTCATGTACAGGCGAAGCACCACCGTCGTATGCGGTCGCGGTGCGACAGAGCTACCGCGACACGCTGATCCAGTACATTCCGCCGGGCCAAGAGGGGTACGGCGATGTGGATGACGAAAGCGAGATTGGCGTGGACATGGAGAGGCCCGACGACGTGCGGTATTCTGTGGAGAGGATTGCAGCTATGTTTGTGGTTGCGTTTATGTTGCTAGTTGTGTCGGGCGTGCTGGGGTGGATGGTGTTGCATGGGGTGCTGGAGTGAGGGTTGGAGGTGGGGGACAGGCGACAGGTGAGTTTTAGAGATGAAAGGGAATATTTTAGAGGATAAAGGCAAGACGGGATGGGATGGGCGGGAACAACAACAATGACATGGGCGCGGCGTTTTGGAGGGGGCGAATGTGGGCGGGTGGGTTAAGGCGTTTTACGGGGCGTTGGATACCACGGGTTTTTTTTGTTTAGCATTTCAAGGATACTCGGGATAGCGGCATACTAGCCATGATGGCAAATGGGACAATTTTCAGTTTACGGCTTGTGTGTGTGTAGTGTACTTAGACTAAGTGTACAGCTATGGCCGCGGGTGTTGTGAGAGGGGACAGGGAAGCCCTGGGTGGACCCTGGGGGCGTTTGGTGGGTCTTGTGGCATGGCATGACATGGACAGATGGAGGACAGAGAAGGCTGTCGAGCAGAGTGCAATTGTGGGTATGCAAATGTACATTCTGCGACAGTGTATGTGTCACGTGTGGGCTGGGATGGGGGCTGGAAGGGGCTGATTCAGCGCAGCCCATTCCGATTCCGTCGCCAATGGTGTGTAGAGGACAGGATGCTGACGGCGGAAGATGACCCGGCCCTGTGTTGAGCGACCCCGCGGCGTGTGTCTGCCCAGGACGTTTGCGATGGAGGACAGCGGGATACTGCGCATCTCCTGGTCCATTTGCAGTTGCAGTTGCATCCAATCCATGCGCATGCGCATCTGCAAGGCCGCCCCCCCCCCCAGGGACACGGCGAGGCTGCCGCGCCGTCAGCCTTGGGTGAGCCACGCTGCGACTGCGCCGCAGCCCAGTTGGCGGGGCTTCCTTCACACAGCCTTGAGCGGTTTGGGACAGTGCCCAGCTCGCCGTCAGCCGCAGTAGCAGCGCTCGCTGATATCCTTGACCGCACCCCACCCGCACCTCGCAGCCTTCGCTCGCTCGCAGTCTGATGAATTCCATGAACACCCGTTTCAAGAACCTCGTGAGTTCGAAACGAAAGAGCTCCTCTCACAACTCGTCGTCGCCCACACCCTCAGCTGCTGCTGCAACCCCCACCGGCCAGCAACGTCCAACCTCGCTGTCTCCTCAGGCCTCCAATTCCAGCAGCTCCTCGCTCCCCATGAATCCCCAGAATCCCCTGGGCCGCCCGCCCTCATACACGTATGCTCCTCCAGGCGGCCTCGGTGCGCCCCCCGCTGCTCACGGCCGCCCTGCGAGTCCCCTCCCTCCCATCAACACGTCGGCGCCTGGATACCCTCCTCAGCAGCCGCCCTACCCTCCCCAGTCTGGCCCTCCTGGATACCCTCCCCAAGGGCCTCCGGGCCCTGGCTACGGCCACGGCTATGGTGCACCACCACCGCCCGGTGCGCCTACGCCCCATGGCCCGCCCGCTGTGTACAACAGGCCCAACGCCATGGCAGAGGTCGCGGGCGAGGGACGCTCAAAGGCGCAGCTGATTGTCGGCATTGATTTTGTGAGTAGCAGCCTTAGGCACCAACGCGCGCAGAAGCTGACCACAACACACTCACGCAGGGTACCACCTTCTCCGGTGTCGCATTCGCTTTTGCGACAAACACTGAGGCCAAGGAAGACATCATTACCGAGTGGCCTGGCGCGGGCAACCAGACCAAACAAAAGATTCCTACGGTGCTCTACTACGACCAGTACCAAAAGGTTGTTGGTTGGGGTCCTGACATTGCTGATGCTTTGGCCCCCACGGGCTACCCCAAGCCTGGTGTGCAAAAGGTCGAGTGGTTCAAGCTGCAGCTGATGCTGTCCGGAAACACATACATTGACCCCATCAACCTTCCCCCGCTACCCCCGGGCAAGTCTGAGATCGATGTCGCTGCCGACTACCTCTTCCACCTCCGACAGGCGATGCGGAACCAGCTGCAGAAGACGCTGGGTGAGGTGTTCAACCGAGAAGAGCGCAACATCAGGTACTACCTGACAGTCCCCGCCATCTGGAACGATGCTGGAAAGGCTGCCACGCGCGCGGCTGCCATCCAGGCGGGTTTCCTTCGCGACGAAAACGACAACAGGCTGACACTCATTACTGAACCTGAGGCTGCTGCCATGTTCTGCTCCAAGACTGGTCTGCTCAACCTCAAGATACACGACGCCGTGCTCATTGTCGATTGCGGTGGTGGTACCGTCGATTTGATCGCCTACGAAGTCGAAGAGGAGCAACCCTTCTCCGTCGCCGAGTGCACAGCAGGCTCCGGTGACTCGTGCGGTTCTACGGCGCTCAACCGCAACTTTAGCAACATTCTCCGTGCGAAGATCAGGAAAATGAAGCTGCCAGACGGCTCAAAGACTGCCGGCAAGGTCTACGCCAAGTGCATCATGGACTTTGAGAACAGGATAAAGGCCGACTTCCGTAACAACGGACAGAAATGGGCCGTTGACGTTGGTATCGAGGCCGAGTTCCCTGAAGCAGGCATTGAAGAAGGATACATGACTTTTACCAACGAGGAAATTCTGCAGTGCTTTGAGCCTGTGGTGAACCGAATTCTTGAGCTTGTCAGGAACCAAATCATTGCTATTCAGGCGCAGAACAGGTCATTACAGGTAAATACATGCGATTTTAGAGCGACATCGTTCCAATGCTAACTGACATAGAACGTCCTGGTTGTCGGTGGTTTCGGTGCCTCGGAGTACCTCTTCCAACAAATCAAGCTCCACGTCCCTCCGCAGTTCCAGTCCAAGGTTGTTCGACCCATGGACTCCGTCGCCGCCATTGTCAAGGGAGCTGTTACCGCCGGTATCACCGAGCGTATCGTCACACACCGTGTTGCACGTAGGCATTACCTCATGGCCACCCTTCAGCCCTTCAAGGAGGGTCACCACCCAGAACAATACCGCGTTCCTTCACTCGACGGCAAAGACCGTTGCAAGTACACACGCCAGATCTTTGTGCAAAAGGGACAAAGAGTCAAGATTGGCGAGCCTGTCAAGGTTTCGTTCTTCAGGCAGGTGGCGCCAGGCGCAACCCTCATGTATGAGGATATACTCTATGCATGTGACGATGATGTCTGCCCAGAGTACACCAAGGATCCTCGTAAGTCTCCACAAAGTCCAATGACACAATAGTAAATTTCTAACATGAAAAAAACAGGCATCAAGGAAGTCGTCACATTGACATCGGACCTGTCACGGAAAAACCTCGAAAAGGACTTTGAACGCATGGATACCCCTCAAGGCACTTTTTACCGAGTATATTTTGACATTTACCTTACTCTCGACGGCTCAGAGTTCAACGCCGAGCTCGTCTGCCAGGGTGAGGTCATGGGCAGATGCACAGCGCGCTTTAGGTAAAACAAAATAATCCTTTGTCCTCCTTTTTTTGGGAGAAATGATCAAAACGCGCACCAAAAGTTGCTTTGGGCTATATATTTATACATATACTACTCATACACACAACACATACATGTATACTTTTGGGGCATCTTTTTGTTCTCCTTTTGCTTATTTTCGGTACTCGAGAGCGAGAGAAAGAAACGGGTTAGACGTGGTGACCAATTGGCGGGTGGACTTGTTCGTTTTTTTTCCTGTGAGTGTCTCTACTGGGCCATTTGATGCGAAATGTTATTTGTTTTGTTGGGTTCTCTTTGAATTCCATACCCCCCAACCCACTATCTCGAAAAGGCCGAATAATGAAAATTACATTCTTTTTTTTTTCTTGTTCGCTTGGTATAGTGTCTACATCGGTAAAGAGACGCGG
The DNA here is from genome assembly GCA_026262445.1 of Bipolaris bicolor. Taxonomy (NCBI): domain Eukaryota; kingdom Fungi; phylum Ascomycota; class Dothideomycetes; order Pleosporales; family Pleosporaceae; genus Bipolaris; species Bipolaris bicolor. The sequence continues at coordinate 375,950 of JAODYD010000012.1, read as the reverse complement.
AGAATAGTGTTCTGTTCTGGCTTAATCATCGTTCAAAACATGCCAGAAGACGATATTCTCTCTTCCATCTGTAATCAGAAAAAAAAAATGAACTATCGTTATTCAAAACACGACGGTCTTTTTTTTTTGGTTGGTTCAAGCAGGCAAATTATCAGCCTTGCTCAACCGCCTCACCCCCTCGGCCTTCCGATCCTCTGCCAAAATCGACGCAAACTTACTCGCCTTGCGAATCTGCGGCCCCTTCCAGTAGAAAACGTAAATCGGCACGACGATTAAACACGACAGACATGCCAGCAGCGTAGTCGCATACTGCGATCGCTGGGGCGACGAATCCGCCAGGTTGTGATACAGCGGTGTGGCATACATGGCGGAGATGCCAGCGAGGAAGTCGCGCGCGAATGCGTTGCCGCCGGTGGCAGAGGCCGAGTAAGGGCCGTAAGCTGCAATCATGTAGTCGACGGAGGAGTAGTAGATTGCGAAGTTTGCGAGGCCGACGAGGAAGGAGAAGATCATTGGGGCGATCCAGTGGGTTTGGGGCGGGCCCATGCCTTTGATTTCATTGTTAGCTTTTCCATTGCAAGGTATATTCAAGGGTGGGGGTTATGGATCTTACAAGTCCAAGCGAAGCCAAAGAGGCCGATGGGTTCGAAGAGAGCGAGTAGCAAAAGTGGCTTGAGACGGCGCTCGGGCGTCATCCAGTCTGGACCGTTTTTCTTGCGCAGGTGGTCGTCGCGCCAGAACCAGGGCCAGTAGAGGAAGTAGGTGAAGAAGTAGGAGGCGTTGATGGGGATGAATGCCCAGGCTACCTGTAGGGTTCCGAAGCCAAAGTTGTTGGGGAATGTGACGTTGAAGGCTTCGAGGAAGGTGAAGATGAGGGCGTCGGAGAAGCCAGAGAGGAGGGAGAGGAGGAGGACAATGGGTTCGCGAATGAACATTTCAAAGGGACGGAGCCAGATTTTGCCGGCTTCTTTGAGAGAAATACGCGGTTTTTTGAGCTCGTTGGGGCCGTAGATGTTGGGGTCTTCGCCTGTTTCGCGGCGGCGCTTTGCTTCGCGGTCGATGAGGATCGTGGCTCTGCTTTCAGGCATGAAGAAGTGGACTGCTTGCACCGTTACGCCGAAGATGAGTTGGATCCAGAAGTTCCATTGCCATGAGAGGTCTGCAACGCGACGTTAGCATGTCTTTCGTAACATTGCTACCAGTAGACTTACAGCGCTCGATTGGGCCACCAATAACACCTCCAATACTGGTTCCGATAGTCGACGACAGCACAATGAAACACAGCGGCCAGTGCTGATTCTCTGGCTCATACATATCTGCGATAAGACCAAGTGTGACACTGCCTCCAGCAGTAGAGAGGCCGCCCTAACAATGTCAGTATCGAATAGTGTGCACTTTGACTTCAAAACTCACCAAAGCCCTGCAAACGATAATGGTAGCAAAGTTTGGAGCCACCGAGCAAGGAATCTCCCAGATATTGATAAGGAACATGCTCAGCTGCAGAATAGGCCATCGCCCAAACTCCTCACTCCACGGTGCCCACAGCTCACATCCGAACGAGTAGAAGACGAGATAAATCATCTGTCCGACTCGAGCTGCCTGCGTGCTGATACCAAAGTGCTCCGCGACGGGGTTGACGGCACTGGGATACACTGACGTGTTGAAGTTCATGGAGATTTGGATTCCAGCAATCGAAGCCAGGTACATTGCCTTTTTCCACTTGGGCCACGAATATGCGAGCTTGTCCCAGCACTCCCACTCTCGCAGCTCGCGCTTTCCATCTGGGCCAGGAGCCATGGATGGGTGTCGTCTTCCTTGAGGGTCAACGGGGACATTGTCCGACTGCGACTTTTCTCCGTCACTCATATCAGCCGACCTTCTTGGGCGGTGTTGCTCGGCGTCTTTTTCAGAAAACTGTTGCGCGCCCGCTGGCGCGGGAGAAGGGTGCCGAGACTCGATTCCCATGGTCGCGAGGCTGGCTGCAAGGGAAAAGCTGGAGAAGTGAGTCTGGGTGTGTGGGTTGAGATTTCAAGGCCCTCTTGAACCTAACAAAAGTCCACATTTGGCCTCCACTGTCGATATGACGTCTAGTCTCCATAGTCGTTACAGAGAAGTATTCCTCCATAGTCAGAGCGTATGTCAGTGTGGGTCTCTCCACGATAGGATGCAGAGCGCAGAACATCGGCCTAAAAATTGACTGTTGGGATCGGAGGCGTGTATGCCATCGACGGCAACATGGGACAAGCATGTGTAGCAGTGGACCCTAGCCTGGCATTGTATCGGAGCTGTTTGGCGACAGACCCCTGTGAGCCCCAACTATCTGACGACAAGCTTCGCCTGCGCAGCGAAAAAATTAGTGGTGATGTTCTCGCTCCACTTCCCTACCGGCACGCACGCACACAGCCGACGACGAAACAACGATAGATCTACATGCGGCTCAGAATAAAGATGGGTCGAGTGGGTCTGGAGCTCAAGAGTTCGTGGATTCTCAAGCAACTAGTGAATTCGCTCGGCAAACCTTGGGTTGCTTGAGTGCATCGCGATCTTGCGGTAGACAATTCACTGATCCAGAAACTGCTGGAGATTTGGGTGATTGAACAACATTTGAGCAGCACGGCATGTGCTAATCAATCATCCTGAGGTATTAAATGTGCATGGTGTGCTGATACGGTCTGGATGTCCGCGATCGTCCGACTAGGGTGTAGTGATGGGAGGCTCTGCGGGTGAAAACTCTTAGTGCAGCGGCATGACATCACTATGCATCCAGGTCCCACAAAGGGTTGCGGCACGACAACTACCATCATAAGGGGCCAGGCCTTATTTGTGCTCTTTGTAGTAGACTATACGGAATCATTTCATGTGCAGTACAAACATGTCTCGGGTGGTGCCATTGGACGTATGATTCAGTCGTAGTGTTCTAATTGAGTTCAAGTCCAGAGCCTTGCCTTGTGCATGTACAACGTCGACTATGTCGTCAATTTTTATCCCGTTCAGAGGCATATCCATGCTACCTAATACTTCGAGAAGACTCTTTTTTTTTAAAGTAAAAGACGTTCAACCATCCAATCTATCGTGTGCACTGTATTGCGATTGGAATGATCCTATGGGAGCAAACCATATCTGTCAGTGGATGTAGGCCAGGATCTTGTAATCCTCTATCAGTCATCAATCACAATACCAAATTTCATTGGTATGATTTTAGCTGTAAAAGGTGTACCCGTGACCTATCACACATTGTAAAAACATGGTAGAGGTTACCCTTCACATCGCTATTGCGGATGAGCAACACTGTGCACGCGTACTCGAGATAAATAAAAGTTTCCCAAGTTGACACCAAAATTCACTAGATCAATAGTAAAGCATACAGAATAAGTAACAGAAGCGATATACACTCAATGCAACTAGCAGGAACTATGATGGATTGCTGTAACAATGACGAGGTGTCACTTAGATTGCATCAGGCACTGACAGGAGCCGGCTTTGCTAACCCCCCAGCTAGCCCCCTAGATGAGGTGGAGATCGAGTATGAACCTCTAGTGAACACACTGGAAGAACTCACCCTTGCCTCCCCGGAGGAAATGCAAGCATGTGAAGACACAATCATGGCAGACATGGAGGAATGGGTCCCAATCGACAACGAAGCACAGGTAGGCGACGAAGACGCGGATCTCAAAGACACTGATGACATCCCAGCGGAGCAATACGAGCAACTCCGAGCCAAATACCTAGATCCCGACTACCAACCCACCGACGACGCCCTCTGCGCATGCATCGAATGCATCAAACTCTACGAGTGGGACGACTCAGCCATCCCCAACGAATCCTTCGCACCAGTCCTCTACAAACCCACCTTCAGCATCTTCCAACCCATCCCGCAATCCGTCCCCCCAACCTGGGCAAAAACCCCAGACGAAATCCCCTACGAAACCCCTCCCCCATCCCTCTCTTCCTCCCCACCTTCCCCCTTACCCGCCCAAAGAACCCCCATAAACCCCTTCCCCCCCTCAATCTACAAAACCTCTCTCCTCCACTGCCCCACCCCCTGTCCCACTCCCTCAACCCCCACCTTAACCTTCTACACCCAAGAATACATCCGCTCCCTACGCCTCCTCAAGCTCCGCCGCCGCTGGTCCCACCTCCCCCTCACCGACTTCACCACCGAACTCACCACGCTCTCACGCTCCCTCTCCAACGCCTCCAACGCCCTGACTCCCTGGCCGCCGCTCGCAGCCTGGCTCGCACGCTACTACGAGGCGATGCGCGACGTGCCGCGGAATCGACGGTTTAGGTTGAAAACGGGCTTGTTGAAGGTGCTGGAGGAGGTGGGGGCCGTGAGGGTTCGGGAGAATAAAGCGGTGGTGCTGGAGTTGGTGGAGGCGAAGGGGGAGAGGTTGGTCAGTGGGGTTTGGGGGGTTGTGAGGAAGGGGGTGGAGGAGGAGTGTGAGGCGAGGGGCAGTTTGGGACTAGGGGGTTTACCGGAGTTTACGGATGAGGTTGTTGGGAGGATGTCGGGGGGTTGGTCGTGGGTTGACTGATTGGGTGTGTAGAGACTTGGTTGGTTTAGGGATGAATGGGCTGTTTTAGTTTATTTACCTATGATTTTTTTTTTCAGTCTTTGAATTATTCTTTTGAGTATAAAAATTGATGGTTTGCATGATATTCTCCTTCACCTTCCGATTTCCATTATGCTAGTGTTTGTTGATGGGGGTTTTTTTTTATTTACCCCGGCTAGTAAATTCGACTTTTTGTTAACTAGATCGACAGTACATGGTGATATTTTTGTTGAGATGGAACTAAGACTTCCCGTGACCCTGCGTCTGACCTCTTGTCCCAATCGGAAGAAAAATTCCATCAAACAAACAGTTATCTTCTGTGTTTACTTTCCTGCTTTGATACCTTCTTTTCAAAGTACCATTTCATGAGGAAGGCGGGGAAGATTAGATGATTGTCTTTTTTTGTATTCGATAATGACATGTAAACGTACACTGTCTGGCTATATGTCATCTATTCAAGTTGAAAAAAAAGCAGAATCTTCTAGTCTATATACCTTTTGCTTTTTTTTGCGCAACCGTGTATTTTAAGTTTCCAATAGTAGATGTGTACAAGCTTTGAGCGTTCTTTGTTTTTGCTTTTTTTGTTCAGCCGAGCAAAGAGGGGGGGGGTTCGCTCGTGTGCGGGTGGTTGCTACGGGAAGAAGAGGTTCCACTAGTTAGAGTGTGGCTGCTGCATGGTACAGAAAAACAGCACTACCGGCAGTGCTGAGAATTAGCAAGGGTTCAAGATGTGATTGTTGGGGGCTGAGGTTTATTGATGGCGCTGGTAAATTACAGAGAAACACTTCATATTTGACATGTGAATGTGTATTCACCATATCGCTAGTCTTCTCGATTAACATAGAGATATCCAGCCTTGGTTTGACGCACTTTCCCGTGCCCACAACAAAGGAAAAGAACGCCTGAAAAAGCAGCCAGGCCGTTGGAAGTCGAAAAGCATGGTCTAGTGGCTGCTTCTTTTCTTCTTTTCTCGGCCTCTTCCCCAACCACTCACATTGGAGTTCATCTTCCTGCGCTAACAGCGTCTATTCTCGTGTCCTCTAGCTGCAGTTGGCGCACGTTGAGAAAAAGACATGTCTATCGCAGTTCTATTGACTCTCTCTCTAGCCTCAATCACTTTGACAAACATGTCGATTCGTAACCCCGCCAACCCTTACTACACCGATTACTGAAATGTGGAAGTAGAAAAGGGGGGAGTGAAATGATTGTAGCCTAGCGAATCAGGGAAATGCCACGCGACAATGTCGCCTTCAGCTACGGGCGAGCGCAATGTCTCGCTTAAGAAGCTTTGTCCGCAGAGTCAAACACTGGTGTTCCTGCCGTGCCTCAAGTTCGCTTGTTTTCCTATGCTGTTTCTTATTTTCCCAAAAGAAAGTTTGTGACAGCGGTGAAAGTATGTGCACTCAAAATGCGTGTTTCAGACGTGAAAAGAGAAAGGAGGAAGACAAAGGGCGGCTGCACAGATGCTGATGATGAGCAGAAGTGGTCCGTGCATGGAGAATAGCAGGTAGTATAACAACCACCACTGGGCATGTGTGTATGTGAGTTGCGTGTCCGGACTTGCGCGGTGAGGCTGAACGCCACACGGCGCGTGCGTGTACGCGTGCGAGTCAACCGACTACCGGTATGAGATCAAGGCTGGGTACCCGAAAGACCATGGCTGGTCCACGTCCTTAGCGTAGCATAGGCTTCGCTTGCTAGAGACCAGGGAAAAAAAATTGACGGACAATCCGTTGGTAGCGCGTGCCTACGTTGTTTACAGTAGTCTAGTAGCAGCCACAAATCTCTCGTAACACGATGGATGAATCGGGCAGGAAAGGCGACAGTGAGAGCTGCATGAATGATTTCCGAGCTGAGTGTCGCATTGGCAACTACACCGAAATGTCACGCAATACCGTAAGCAATGATATTAGGTTTTATGAGCCCCCTCATCCTGGCTGAATTCTGACTGTACACTATCGGTGATTTGGAATAAGCACCATGATAATCGCGATGCAGGATGATGTGTGAATTGAGATGTTTTTGCCATTGGGGCATCTATTTGACGCCCTGCTCTGTTGAGCCTTCTGAACAAAGGAAATGAAAAAAGGGTATATCAATGTGGTGAGTAATGAGGCTGCTATCCAAAAGATCCAATCCCAAACGCCTTGCAATGCAACCTGTGTCGCACTATGCAACGTCTGTGTGCTATGCGAAATGCAAAAATGGATAAATGCTGAGATGAGCGTATACAACGGTGTACAGGGTGGGTGATTATGGCTCATCGACGGAAAACCTTCATGAAGCTGTGACGCTTGCTGATACTTGGGGTCATTGGCCTGTCATTCGGGATGGGTGGCGCCGGCGGCAGGTTCGTGTGCATGGTTGTGCTTTTGGCGAAAACGGAGAGAATTGGCTCAGACTTTTTGGTGCTCATTTTGCTTTTGTTGCTCATCTTGCTTATAGGCCTCTGGGCGACGCTCGAGTCATTGATGGCTACTGCAGAATCGATTGGACCATCACGTGGAACATCCGCGGCGGCGACTGGTTTTGGCACTGGCTCTGCCTTGGATTGTCCGCGGGAAAGCTGCATGCTACTCTTGGCCTTGGTCATGGCGGATTTGCGGGAGCTCTTGGTCGTGGCACGCTTGACAATGCTACCACCATTCTCTTCAGCGTGCTGGCGCTCTAGCCGCTCGATCTCGCCCAAGATGGTCATGCCGTTTATAGCCAGGCTGTCTTCGGGAATGGGCACGAATTTGACAATGCCTCGATCAGATGGAACGCCAATGGACTCGGCCATGAATGTCTGGATCAAAGCGGCATTGCGCTTGTTGGTCGTGGGCTGCACTTGAACGGGCAAGGCATTGATGGTGAGGACGTAAGTGGGCTCAAAGGACCCACCAAGGAGCAGACATGCTGAATGGTTGACGGTAATCATTATGGATGTCTCGGGCCTTTGGTAGCGCGTGGAAAGATGGTGTGAGAGGTCAGTGACAAGGGTGTATTCATCTTTGATCTGCACCGGGTTGGTGGTTAGTGCATGTTCAAACAGAACGGAACTGGGGAAACGTAGCACATACAATAACATTTGTCCGCAACTCTGCTACAATGGGGGCATCCTTGGTAACACGATCGCGAGCAGACGATACGTCTGAGCCTCTGTCGACGAATTGACTCTCGTAGAACTGGGCACGGGCACGTGAGGTCATGGGTCGCAAGGAGCCAGGAGCATGAGGCGCCGTGTCTCGTGGATATTGACGCGAGTTGTCGGGAACATCGATGACGGAATGGGGTGAGGACGCAAAGGAGAAGTTTGAAGCTGATGGTGACTGGGGGCCTCCGGCGGCGTTGTTGTCGGGGGACAGTAGGGCGGCGCCAGCCTGTTTGGGAAACGCAGTGGCGGACTGGGTGGAAGTGGATGAGGGCCGCGACATCTTGGTCTGACTGGAGGTGGAATTATTGGCCGAGTGGGGCATGGCAGAGAGGGAGAAGATGGGCAGGTGCAGTGTTTGCCTGGGGAGCCGCGAGTGGACAGCCAAGAGTCGAGATAGACGGGATTGGTCCAGAGATAGATAAAGGCTGCAAGAGGGCGGGGCGGCCAGCAAACGCTCGTCTTTTTGTGTTTCTTTGCGATAGAGAGGCTGGCGGTCCGAGAGTCGAAATGGGTCTTGACGACAGTGGGCGTAGTGGTGGTCGTGGTATCAGTGTTGCCAGTGGTGACAGTGATGGGGCGGTCCCTGCAGTGGCTGTGGGTGAGGGTGAAGGCGAGGGTGAAGGCGAGGGCGGGCAGCGGGCAAGTGAGGGGGTGGGGGAGAAAAAAAAGGACAGTAAGGTTGCCGGGGCGGCAGTGGCAGCGTGAGGAGAACAGATTTATGGCGAGCCAGTGTATGATATACGACGGCCTACTTGGGTGGGCGTCTGGGTTGACGGGCTCGCCGCATGCCACACTATCGGGTACATGGACAGGGGTGTGTGGGAGCAGCACCAGCGCGCGGGCCTGGCGCCAGCAAGCTTTGGGGTTGGGGCTGGGGGTGTGTGTGAGGATGAGATGAGCATTAGCAAGAGGGAGCTAGTTTGTAGGCGGTAGAGTATGTAAGAGCAAGCCATCTGATCTGGGACTGGGCTGATCATCACCCCGGCACTGGGCTGCATTCTGCCTCGCCATCATCACCACCACCACCACCACCACTACCCATGAAGCCTTTGGCTCTGGGCGCGCACACAAAGGGCCGCAAGCTCTCTCAGCAAGCCACAATGTCGCTACGGGGTATGCCACTGTGCCTTGCATCCCCTCGCTGCCCTCACCGCGCTTTGCCCTCACCGCACCCACACAGCAAGCCACCATCGTCTACGGCTGAGAGATCAATGTCGACACACATAGTCGCTCGCACTTGTTGTTGTTGTTGTTGTTGTCTTGCCTGCACGACCACGCACCACCAGTCGCCCGGCGAAGCAGGCTGGGCGGCGCGGGCTGCTAGTAGTTTAAGGCGCCATAGAATAAAGTAAAGAAAAGACTGCTTTCCTTGGGGGCCGGTTCTGCTACCCCCACCTCACCCGGCCCAGGCTGTGTGCACCGCCGTCGTCGTGACCACGTCGCCCGCATGTCGACAATCTGAACAGGGCCAGACGTCGAGGCGTCCACACTGCAATGTCTAGATGTTGCCCCTCGGCAGCCACCAGACCACGACGTCGTCTACCCTGACCCACACGAGCCCACTGTATGCCGCATTCAGCCTGCTGCCCTTCCGCATCCAGCGCCATGTCCGCCACTCGCTCGCCATGCATACCATGAATAGCTACATAGGCATCCCACATCCAATCCTACACACAACTACACCGACATCCCATCGCAGATAGCGAGCCGCTGCATCCACCCGCTGCCGGCTCATCTGCGCCTCCAGCCCGGCTGGCCAAAGTGACATGCTCAAAAAAACTAGACAAGCCAGCGCTAAGCCATCAAGAGCGTACAAGCAATCATCCAAGTTGCCCCCTTTGGCTGCAAATCGCCTTCTGCGCTTCTGCTGCTGCTACACGCCCGTCGGTTACACGCCCATCTGTGTGCGACGTGTCAGGCACCCTGCACCCCAGGACCCTTTGCATCGTCTGCTGCCAGTGCTGTGCAACTCTGCCCTTTGCAATGCCAATCTCATGTACAACCCTGTGTCTACGCCTGCCCTTCTTTGTTTCTCTGAAACCACGACTCTGCACCCATTCTCCCCACCATGGCACGCCGCTGCTCGCCTCGTCGCACGGTGCAGTCGCCCATGGTGCCATTGCTGACCACTTGTAGCACTCGTGCAGCTGTTCATTTAACTTTACCGGCTTTGCCAATACGAGTTGAACGCCGCGACCGTGCGGCCCGTTTGGTGGAATCGTGATTTGCGATCAAGCTTTCAAAAGCAGATTGGTCGTAGGCTGAGGGCAGGGGTTGGTGCTATATATTCTTGTACGCCTTACTGGATCCATCAGCCCATGTTCCCGCCCACGTACCGTGTAGTGTATGTATGTACGTATGTATGTATGTATGTATGTAGCGACGGTAAAACGGTAGAAACTGCACGCACAAACTTGTGTAGTACGTATCAAGTACAACACAACACCTACATGCATGATTGCGGCAACGCCGGCAGCATCGGCACAATACATCATCCCCCGCTGACTCTTACGCCCGGTAGCGCCATGCAAATATATCCGCCTTTTTGCAGGTCACAAGGAATATATCCATCCATGTAGTAGTCTCCCCAACATAATCGATGACGTCGCGGTACCAGTGTTGCGTAGTACAGGTGACGTGCACGTGAGAGCGCGTGCCCATCGTCTTTGGCCTTGGTCGCATCATCAACACGCGCCATCGCACTGCCCACCCC
>JAODYD010000012.1:278372-365511 GCA_026262445.1 Bipolaris bicolor | reverse complement strand
CCCCCCCTCCTCCCTAACCTGATTGAGGCCTCAGCAACATCCATCATGCCTCCAAAAGCTGCCGGAGCCAATGCTGCGCGAAGAAAGGGACCTGCCTTCAATCCCCCGCGTCCTGTCAACGCCGCTCCCCAAGCCTCCTCTTCAACCACTACAAAACGCGCTCCTGCACCAGTGGCATCCCGCGCAACTGGCGCTGCAAGCAAAAAGAATGCCTTTCAGCCAGCAACTGACGTCATCGATCTGTCTGACGACGACGCGCCTGAAGAACTCATAGATCAAATTGATAGCGACGACTTCGATTCCATAATGGAAGACGTCGGGCCTGCAACTGCACCAGCTCGCTCAAAGCCCCCACCAGCCAAGACCACCTTGTCAGACCCCGTCGTACCTCGGCCGCTGCTCGCGCGTCTGCTCCTCGAAAACTTTGAGGATCCCGATATGCAGATACAGACGGGCGCAATGAAGCTTGTGGGCAAGTACATTGACATCTTCGTCACAGAGGCCTTCTTGAGGAGCAAGGACGAAAGAAAAACGGCGGTCAAGAACGGCGGTCTTGTCGATGGCTTCTTACAAGTAGAGGACTTGGAGAAATTGGCACCACAGCTTGTGCTCGACTTTTGAGCAGTCGGCTGGTTTATTACAAAGACCTACGCGATTCGGTGCCGCAACATATCTATAAGACATGCTTGAAAAGCCAAAATCAGCAGCCATGGCGAGTTTATGATATTATTGCCATGAGTAGCCCGAGGCCCGCCCATGAGCATGTGCACACTCTCGGAAACTTTCCCTTCCTTCCATGACAAGATTTGTTTGGATTCATTGGATACAAGGAGCGCTCGCGGCTCTGCAACTCGTCTAAAAATGGCACGAATATAGAGTCGTCGCATTAGAAGTACCACGCAATTCACCGCCCGACAGCGGCTACGCCATCAGGCCAAGGCATGCCTTCATAATAATAGTCACAGCCATGTGCAGTCATCTCCCTCTGTAGAGTCGATACAAGACTGAAACGACGAGCAAGCGAATAAAGGATTCAACATTTTGACGTGTTTGAAACATCTGGCCGTACTTCCTCAATCCCAACATCTTCTCCAACGCCATTGTCCATAGGGCCAAGAACAAGTGCTATGGTGCAATCTCGCAAACAGAAGTTCCGACTGCTTAGCCTAGTCGGTTTAGTGATTGCCGTTGCGACGCGCAGCCTGAAGCATAACATGACAGGGCTCAAACACGCACGGAACGTGGAGCGTGTCGCATCGTCCACACCCCGGCACCAACTCTTCGAACAACAGCTTTACAACATGGTTTACACCACACAATGGCTCGTCAAGTGCATACAACTCAATATTCGTAGCGCATGGCCGCTCCAGCTCTATGTATGCCTTGGTGCGCAAGAACAATTAGAATCAGTCTTGTCGGCTCAAGTACGAGCTATCCTTAATGATCCTTCTGTTAAGCCTCATTTTGCAGGGTTTGTACTGAATCGAGAGGCTGAAGCATTCTGCGCCTCCAACCCGTCGCAACCCCAACCCCATGTATCGGAAAACCTGTTAACCGCCGTGCCAACGCATGGCAAACCTTTCATGCCTTAAGACGGCCCCGGACCGTCACCTCAGGCTTCTCTTTTTCACTCCTGCATCCCACGTTTTCTCCTTACTTTGTTGCGGGTTTCCTTTGCATCTTCTCTTCTTCTCCAAACCTCACGGTCTTTCACCCTTATCTCCTAATACACCTGTTGGCTAGTCCAACGGTTACTTTGACGAACTTCAGAGCGCTAGTCGCCTTTGCACTCTCTTGACGAGACTTTCAATACTACAAACACAATCGCCCATTTAATACTCGAGTCGCCTTTCAAAAGAAAAAAAAAACAAGCCACAGTTATTCAATATGTACTTCTCAACAGCAGCTATCGTTTCGGCCATCTTCGGTCTCGCCACCGCTCAAGGAGGAATGCTCAGAATGCACGTTGTCCAGGTCGGCGGACCCAATGGCTCTTTGGCCTTTTACCCAAACAATGTCGCGGCTCAGCCAGGCGACATGGTTCAGTTCCAGTTCCACCCAAAGGTATGCCTAGTCACTGTTTCTGCGCCTGGTTGTGTCCTTGAGCTAATCATTCCCATAGAACCATTCTGTCGTCCAATCCACCTTCGACAACCCTTGCATACCCATCCAAAACGTCATGCCCAACAAGACCGACGCCTTCTTCTCTGGTTTCATGCCTACCAACGCTTCCTTCACCGCAACGAACCAGGTCCTGACCTATACCATTCGTGTTTCCGACACGAAGCCCATCTGGTTCTACTGTTCTCAGGGCAAACATTGCCAGAATGGTATGGTTGGAGCCATCAACGCGTAAGTCACTCACCTTTCTGTAATTCAATACGTTTTGAGGCAGAAACTGACTATAGCAAATAGACCCGCGGCCGGTAACAAGACCATCCAAGCATTCACTTCCCTTGCTGCTCAAGCCTCGGAGAACCTGTCTCCTGGCCAGCCTGCTGGATCTGGTGGCATTACTGGCAACACACCCACCTCACCATCTGCTGGAAACGGCGCCGACTCTGGCAATGGACAAGGAGGTGCTGCTGGCGGAAACGGAGCTGGTGCCGGAGCCGGAAGCGGAACCGGTGCCTCACCTCCCCAGACTACCACCAGCAACGCCTCTGGCTTCAGCACACAATCTTTCATCAGCGTTGCTGCTGCTTTTGTTGCAGTTGCCTTTGCTTCATTGTAAACAGATTACAAGTCTTGTAGGCGGATTTTGAGATAGTTGGCGGCACATATGATACCATTCTTCTGATAACTGAGCTGGCTTTGGTAAAAGGACTCAGATTTGGGGAGGCGTTTTTTTTTGTTCGATTGATCGAATGCATATAGCAATTAATATAAGACAAATGTACTATATTTGGTACTCTACTAGCCTTCATACCCGATGTTCCTGACTATAAGCGTTCTGTAAGTGATTAGCAGTGCTTTTTGCTGAGGATTCCTCCCGGCCATGCTTACACGGCAAGCCGATGCACAACACGCCCCCGCTCCGTCTAACCTTCATCCCTCCCACGCCCGACTGCCACGTGCGACATCTCAGCGAACCACAGCAAAGTACAACACACCATGTAGCCACATACTTGAACATGTGTAGCGAACAGGCTTGCGACTACCCGTCATCAATAATGCAGCACGGGATGAGTTGCGCGGCACTCATCGTCCACCATGGCTTGATCCCTCTTATATCTGCATCTCAATATTGATTACGTCCGAGTAACCATGTCATCTCAAGGCTTCTGGGGACGCTTCAACCTGAGGAACAAGGATGGAAGGTCATGTATGAGAGCTTTACAGAATGCATATGTAGGGTATGAGGTGAAAGAGTTGGAACAGCAGGGATATTGCAGTTGCACGTTGTTGGTTGCGCCTTTGAGTAACAAGAAGCACAACGCGGTTGTGGATAAGGACCTGACCGAGGAATTTGAAGAGCGCAGAACAACGAGTGAGCTGATCATTCAGCTCCGGCCTGCGCCTCACGCACTTGATCTCGACATTATGCATGTCGCAACCAAGACTTATCCATCACTGGCACCAACCGTCGCACTCCTGGACGTATGGCTACCTGGAGGCCTGAAGGCTTACGAGATGGACAGAATTCCTGGCACATCTCTCAGTCGTCTGGTGCTGCGAGCACGTACCTTGTCTTCAAAAGAGCAAGCACAGCTGAAGACATTAGTCTTGAGCTTTGCCCAATTCATAGCACAAGGCTGGCAGTGCGCGTCGAAAGCGCAAACCTTACCAACGCCTAGAACCACACGAGCTGACTCACCAATGGAAGACACACAAGATATATTCCCACAGTGTCGCGGCAAAGTCGGCTCAAGCATTATCTATCGACTCAGGAAACTGGCTGCAGAGCTACCCGACGCATACTTGAGAGAAAGAGCGGCAAGGACACTTTCAGCTATTCAAAAGATAACAGACTACCCCATCATTCTAAATCACGGGGATCTCATACCATCCAACATTCTCGTCGATGAGGATCGGTGGGAGATGACCGGCCTGGTCGACTGGGCTGAAGCAGAGTTTTTACCCTTTGGAACGTGTCTGTATGGGCTTGAGCATTTGCTCGGGTATTACGAACGAGATTCTTCGAGCACAAAATCTGCATGGGTCTACTTTGAGGGAGCGGCAAAGCTTCGAGAGGCGTTCTGGGAGCACTTGTTCGCAGCTGCACCAGGTCTGAAGGCACGCGAAGATGAAGTAAGGACGATGCGAGACATGGGCGTGTTGCTCTGGCACGGTATCGCGTGGGATGATGGAGCTATTGATCGCATCGTTGGTGAGCTTCGCGATCAGGAAGAATTAGTGAAGCTTCGTGCTTTTCTGGATGCGGATTGAGTGAAGAGGTTGTTTCGGAGTACCTCAGAGGTGAGAGTGGAAGCATCACGGGTTGCTTTTTCTTTTCTCCACACTTCCATTTTCCTTCATTTCGGCACTAGCTTTGCTCAAGAAGGCTTTTTGACCTTCTACATATCTCTCGGTTGAAGTAATAGCTATGTGTTTGTCTCCAAGATTGCTGTTCATATGCGAGTTGCGCCTTCCTCTTATAATGGATTTCCTTTCCTATACGCCCCGCGCCTTCTATACACACATAGGCAACATCACAGCTCTGTTTACAATCATAACCATCCTCTTCTCCATTCTGTTCACTGTCTTGTTTGAGAGTTACGTCTGCTCACCAGCAAAGAAACACTAGAACATAGTGCGCGAAAGGATCGTATCCAACCTAACCAGGTGCGGTACATGCTACGATAATTCTAGAAACAGATTGAGATACAAGGTCTTGGTTTCATCTCATAACGTTTGTGTGGCCTGGACAAACTTCGACACAACATGGTCTCCACTCGGCGGAGCACCGCAAATGCGAACCGAATAGTCGCCGGTACTAATAAGCCCAAAGCCACTGAACAGGCTAGTGATACCATCCATGTTCAAGAACCTCGTAGAAAGAAGGCAAAAACCGCAGTAGAGATCCCAGAATCACCCAGCATTCCACCTTCAACAGTGCTCTCCGGAAATGTCAGTGATGATATCAATCTCACTTCACCAATCACCGATCACACGTCGAAAGTTGCGACCACGAAAACGCCCAAAACCAAGAATCTCTCACCCAACGTTCCTAATCGAAGCCTCTCTTCTGCTTTGCGAAGACTAGCTCCGAAGCCTTTTGCCAGCATGCGCGGTAGCTGCCACGACCCGATTGTTGTCAATGAGGGCTCGTCACCTCCCCGTCCAACAATACTTGAACCGAAACGGAAGAACCGAGATGAACAACCATCAGAGCCTCACAGGTCCACAGAGAACAGGTGCAAGGATTCATACAGCTACGGTGCTCGGGGACCGAGATTGACGAATGTGCCTTTTAACAAAAGCACGCGAAATAATCACCAAAGTCACGACATCTACCGAAGGATGAATTCAAGGACAGTTACCGCGCCACACGTCAGTCATTATTCGTTTCCCGTACATGGCCCATTTGGCGTTCCTTTCCCGACACACCAGTCTGTTCCAATGCAGACATTCGCATATCAACAAATCCGACCGAGCCTCCCAGTATCCTACGCTCCGTACCATCAGTTCCCACCTCCGATGATTCCAAACATCATAGTTCCTCCTCAGAGCGAAGATGTCCTCAGCAGAAAAGTCGTCGAACAAGTGCGAGATTTTCCTAGAACGAGTGTCCAGTCAAACGTCAACATCCACCGTCTAATCGAACACACATTGCTCCTCACATCTCTCCTCCAGATGTACCCGCATTCTAAAAATCAGAAAGACCTGCGTGAAGACATGCGTACAATGTTAGCACTACAAAGTCATCACATGACGGCATGGCTGGGCTCCGAGTCTCCAAACATGCGTAGGCAGAAGGAAAACAGCAGTGGCAACGACTATGTCAACACACCGCCAAAACAATTTTCGAGCGACACTTTGAATAAGGCGGATAGAGAAGTGAGACGGGCTTTTTCTGCAAGTGCAGAAATGTGGCAAGATGGCACTGGGAATGGTGTCGCTGACGTTTTTGGTACTCGAGCTACCTCTTCCCCTATTGCGAGTCCAAAGACAAAACCCAGCTAGACTATATCGGCGCCTATTTAGCAGTACAAGGGATTAGAGACGCATAGTGCTGGGATCGACGTTGTAACGCGGATGAAGGAAGCGCAAAAGGGTGTGGCGCGTCTGGCGTCTTCTTCACTGAGAAAGCTGTAGAGTCGCACTAACTACTGTCCCTGGTAGCATCTCCCCTCTCTTTTCTTAACACATCCAAACATTGACCTTGATGATAATATAGACCTCCTGCGATGGCACCATGCTGTGTGCACTACATACTTGACGTGACCCTGACACGTGACATCGCGCCATCGAGTAGGAGCGGTCCGATTCCGCACTCACAGGTCATCTTACAAACACACATTTGAGACGTCGAGTAGCTTCGTTCGCTGTGCGATAAATGCCGAAACCACAATGCTTTCGATTCGTCCGGACCTGCATATATATCAGTTTCGGCTTTTCTTTTCACCCTTGCTAAAGCTGACATGAAGCCATTTCGTCGCGCATCTTCCCTAGTCACCACCCTACTTGGTATACAGCGATCCTCTGCGCAACAGCCCTCTTCTTCTAGCAACGCAACGTTCAGTCCTCTCCAAGGCTTACAACAAGATCACATATCATCCTACACAGGAAACATGACGCGTCTTGCACCTGTAATTTCCGTCTCCCACGGCGGAGGCCCCATGCCGCTTCTTGGAGACCCATCGCATACAGCCATTACCAACTCGCTCAAGACACGGGTACCCAAAATCCTCAAGCTGGGCACGCCAGACGCACCCAAAGCAATCGTACTAGTCACAGCCCACTGGTCCACAACAAAGGTTACCATCTCCAGCGGCTCCACACACAAGTTGCTGTACGACTACTACGGCTTCCCACCCGAATCCTACCAAATCAAGCACGATGCGCCCGGTAGTCCAGAAGTGGCAGATCAAGTCGCCAAGGCACTCAGCGAAGCAGGCATCGACTGCGAAAAAGACCCCAAGCGACGTAAGTTATCCACACTCTCGCTCTCTTTTCTTGTATCTTGACATTCGGACTGACAACGAACCCACAAAAAACAGCATGGGACCACGGCGTCTTCGTCCCCATGAAACTCATAGATCCGTCGGCCTCAACCCCCATAGTCCAACTCTCAGTCCTCTCCTCCGAGTCGGCCGCCCAATCCTACGCCATCGGCCGCGCGCTGTCCACTCTCCGCGCCCAAAACATTGCCATTGTCGGTTCCGGCTTCGCTACCTTCCACAACTTGCGCTTGTTCGGCCAGCTGCGCAATCCGTCGCTGCAGGCGCAGACGGCGGAGTGGAGCAAGCACGTTACGGATGCCGCGATGACGGACGATGATGCGAAGCGCGAGGAGAAGTTTCTGCAGTGGAGGAAGTGGCCCCATGCGTATACTACGCATCCGAATGGCGGCGCGGAGCACTTTTTGCCCCTGATTGTTTGTGCAGGCGCGGCGGGCGCGACAAAGGGGAAGAGCTATGCGGATGCGCTGTATGGGACGGATATGTGGAGTTATTACTGGGACGAGGAGTGATGGTATCGTACGAATCAATTACGCCGCAAATTCGACTACTAGTTATAGTTATGTATAAAAAAAAATCTTTATTTTCAAAACCAATGTAAGAGAAGGATCTAATACATCCTCTTTCCACCAAGGGATCCATTTATCTTTCAGACCCTTTTCTTCGGTATACCAACAAACCCTCGTACCCTCACCTCCCTCCAATAGGTTTCATCCCATACCACCCAATAACCGCAATGCCCAAAAACGCACTAACCACACTCATGACCAACGCCGCAATACCCCTGCCTGTAAACCCGTCCGGCAATCGCCCCGGACTCGTATTCTCGCCGCTCAAATCCTCCAGGTTCTTCGTATTCCCCGCCGCATTCCCTTGCGTCGGTACTTGCGCCGCACGACATATATCCCAGTGATCCTGCGGAATCTTGCCGTCGAGCTGGCGCTGCACGGAGAGCGGGGCTTCGATGATGGTGGCGGTTAGGCCCGAGGCAACGTGCCATTCGATGTGGCAGTGGAAGAGCCACACGCCGGGGTTGTCGGAGCGGAAGCGCAGGACGAGGTGGCCGTTGGGGCGCACGAGGATGGTGTCGCGGCGCATTGGGGTGGGGTTTGCTAGCGAGGGGGACGGCGAGGAGGTGTTGTAGGATCCGGCTTCTGCGTCGCTGCGTTCGAGGACTTGGAAGGTGTGGCCGTGGAGGTGGAAGGGGTGTCTTTTTTTTTTGGAGTTGTTAGGTATGTTTCTTTGGGAGAGGGGGAGGGGAAGGGAGTACTTACTTTCCCGGATCCATGTTGTTTAGGATGATTTCTACGACTTGGTTTTGGGCGAGGATGAAGGCGTTGGTGTTGCTGCCGTAGATTATGGGGTCGGTGGCATTGGGGCCTGTGGAGAGGACGGTGTAGAGGGTGGGGACTTTGGGACCGACGTAGGTTACGTCGTTGAAGAAGGCGCTGGGATATATGTTAGTTATCTGATTTTGGAAATATGGTAAAGAAGACTTACTAGTTTGCCCCATCGTTCAAGTTGTCCATCTTCACATCGAGTGTAATGGACTGATCGACATGATCGAATGCCCCTTCCTTATCCCAAGGCACGAGTTTGAAATCATCAAACGGCTCAAAGGCATCTACATCTTTCGGAGCTGGTAGTTCCTTCTTGTTGTCATATACAAGCCACCCCGTGACATTTGGGTTCAGCCCTTTGGGAACCGTGTCGAAGAGTTCCTCGTCCATGCTGCCGACAAAGGCAAAGTTGGATGATGTATCATTCTTTGCAGTTACGAGCACACTGTAGCGCTGAGCGGCAGTCAGGTAAATCATATCTGCGTCCATGGGCTCAGTGTACACGCCATCGACTTCGACAACGCGCATCGTGTGCTCCTCGAACCAGACGTACTGGGCAGCAAAAGCGCCCATGTTGACCATGCGGAAGAGATATGTCTTGCCGGGCTCAATGCTAACAGTCAGATTTTGAGTGTCGTTGAGCAGAGCTGCCTGAGGCACGGGTTCTGCGCCCGAGGGATTGGCAATGCTGATGAAGCTTGCAAGAAGGTTGTGCATAGAGTCATGGTACCTGCAAGTATGATCGTACTTGGTCAGCCACTCTTGTTCGACCATCCCCTTTCAGTGGTTTTGCTTACCAGTCAGATAGTGTTACTACGACTTCCTTTTCATAAAGGTCCTTGTGTGGATTTTCTGGATCATGCACGATGAGCGGTCCGCGGAGACCGTCAGGATACTGGCCACGCTCGTGGCTGTGGTACCAATATGTTCCTGGTTGATTAACCTGTAATGATCAGTCCCAGTTCATCTCTCTCGTAGAACCAGTACTCACTGTGAAATTATACGTAAAAGAGCTACCTGGAGGGATCCCGCACTGGGTACCTCCAACCACGCCGTCCATATGCGTCGTGCCATTCATAAACAAACCATGAAAATGCAAACTGGTCGACTGGTTTCCCAGCGAGTTCTTGACATTGACAATGACCTGGTCGCCTTTTGTTGCTACAATAGCTGGGATGGGCCATTGCCCGTTGATTCCAATGGTTGGGCGATTATACTGTCCATCTGGATTCGCATATGTCCATGCTACGTCGAAGTCGTACGTAACAGTTGCAGCCTGAGCAGTCGAACCGAGAAGTAGCAGTGAAACGAGAAAATTTGACAAAGAAATCGCCATGTTGGGCGGCGAGGTGAAGAATTGAAGCGTCTAGTGAGCTACAAAGCTATACTGGATGGTCCAGCAAGCGGCGAGTACACCACGACGTACTCAGCTCAATTGTGCGGATAATCAGACAAGACTAGGTCTGATTGTGTGAGCATGGAATCATCAGATAAATGGCACCAGACTGGTCTGATACCTGAAAATCTGATTATGCCTTGCCATCAGCTGCGGGCGACTAGCTGAAGCCACATTGGTTTCGGCGCCGAGTTATCAGATCATCTGCCGGAAGTTTGCAGCGTGAAAAGACACTGGTCAAACAACACAGAGCGGGGCATGTATGCTCTTCTGGTCAAGCCTGGTGTATGTACGGGCCGCGGATCCAATCATGTCAAGCCTGCGTCAAGCGTCCCGTCTCGTGATTCGCCGCGGGGTCATACCGATCTGCCTGTTATCGGACCATCTGATAATCTGGACCACTATCGGCCCAGCCATTTGGTCAAGAGGCGCCGAAGAATCAACAAGCCTGCCTTAGCCTGCGCTATTAAAGTCTTGAACTGATTTGGCGTGGCTGGGCGTGAGAATCCCGCTGATCATTATGGTGGCGATTTTTTGAAGCGGGTAGGGGTTTCGTTGGGTAGCTGTTGCGTGGTATGGCCGTGGTACTTACTACGTTGACAATGTGAAAACGATGGTTGAACAGCACCACCAGTACGTCCCGAAAGTTTCTGAGAACAGTGACACCAGCAACAAAAACTTTCACAATATGACATCGGCCCGTCCTCTCGCCTCGGCTCGCAAACTTAATTGAAAGCCAGGGTCATTGGGCATAGGTATTCCGAAACTCGGCTTTACACTAGCGTCATGATACAGAAACAGGATGCACATGCACGAGGAAGAGCTGAGAGCAGGCGCCGCCCGCCCCTCATCTGATTAGATCCTGTCTTCTTAAACCCTCTTTTTATCTGATTCCTAGATCAAATGCCAATTGAGCAAGCTTGACAGCTATCAAGATGCCGAACGTCTTTGCAGTACCAGGTGTGTGAGCAGACTATACAACAACTGCCCCTCCACATGCGCCTAGCGCCTTTCGTATTAACTTTGTACCACTAGTATTCTTCATTTGCTTCCGCGAATGCCTAGAAACAAGCATCATTGTTTCTGTACTCCTCGCCTTTCTCAAGCAAACTCTGGGACCTGCACAGGATGCCGCTGTCTATAAGCGACTCGTGCGCCAGGTCTGGTACGGCGTGGCAGCAGGCGTATTCATATGTCTGATCATCTGCGCTGGCGTGATAGGAACCTTTTACACGGCAGGAAAGAATACTTTTGAGTCTGCTGAGAACATCTGGGAGGGTGTCTTTGGAATCGTGGCTAGCGTCATTATCACCCTCATGGGCGCAGCTTTGCTTCGCATTAGCAAGCTACAGGATAAATGGAGGGCCAAGATTTCCAAGGTGCTGGAGCAGAAAGATCTCAATCTACCTGTTAAGGGTAAACTGAAGCGCTGGACAGAGAAGTATGCCATGTTCATCTTGCCGTTTGTTACGGTGCTTCGCGAGGGCATCGAAGCAGTACTGTAAGTCGATGCGACCCAACCTTCATAAAGTCTCCTCCGGCTAAGCTAGTATCCAGTTTCATCGCAGGTGTCAGTCTCAGCGCTCCAGCGACAAGTTTTCCCCTGGCTGTCATTTGTGGCCTGGGTGCAGGTGCCTTGGTCGGCTATCTCATCTACAAAGGTGGCAACAAGACTTCGCTGCAGATCTTCCTTGTGGTGTCCACATGCTTTCTCTACCTCGTAGCTGCAGGTCTCTTCTCCAAGGGCGTCTGGAGTCTTGAGCAAGATGCATGGGTCAAGCTTGCTGGAGAGGGTGCTGCTGAAGCCGGCGCGGGTCCTGGCAGCTATGATATCAGGAAAAGCGTTTGGCACGTCAACGTAAGGTTTGACCTCCTCTGTCCTCAGATCCTTAGGCTGACTATTGCGCCATAGTGTTGTTCTCCGTTAGAAAACGGTAGCGGCGGGTAAGCATATGTCATTTCGTATACAAGATCGCCACTAACAACGTCGCTTCACAGTTGGGGAATCTTCAACTCCCTGCTCGGCTGGCAGAACAGCGCGACCTATGGCTCTGTCATTTCCTACAATGTATACTGGATCGTCGTCATCATCGGCTTCCTCTTTCTGGGCTGGAAAGAGCGCAAAGCCAATCTCTCCCACACGGCTGAGATCGCAAGCGAGACATCCAGCGAAGAACGCGAAATTGCCACGGACAAGGCAGCCAACGAGCGCGCCGGAGTCAACACGGCTGTACGCGAGATTTGAGTAATGACAAAGAAAAAAGGGCCACCCGCACAAAGAGAAACTCGGGTCTGCTTTATAAGAGTAATGTCACGAGAGATGTATTGGGAGGCCTGGACGACACAGCCCATCTCTCACAAAAAGGCTTATCGCGTATAGAGCCGACGCTAATGCGGTTCCAAGATCCAGAAACAGAACCGCCACTAGAAATAATGGAATTTATCCGCCTCCTGAAAAACACACATTTCTGTAAAAAAAAAAAGAAAAAAGAAAAAAGATCCTCCGAGGAACGTCAAATGTAAATGTGATTGTCGATGCCGACTAGGGCTGCCTGCTCTCGTGATGTGTATCTGTCGCACCGAAACGCGTGTCGTTCAAGGGGAGGGTTGTTTATCTGTGGGTCGTAACTACCTACTAGCAATCCGATTGCAGCCCATGCAATAACCAACGTCTGAGCACAAACCCCATCCATTCCCCCATGCTTCCCTTTCTTTTTTTTTTCCCGCGCAACACCCCCATTCCTTGCCTTTGCTTCTTTTTTTTTTGTGGAGATGCCGAACTAAAATCTCTCCCCCAACATATATACGCGGTAAGATTACGAATGGCGCGCGGCTGACAAACAATGCGCTGCTCAGCATTTTGTTGCCATATATAACTTGCTATACGCTTGGTGTCCTTAGGGCGTGGCGGAGTCCTGTCTCGCACTTCAACCCCCCCACATGTACGCAACGCACGCTCTTTTCTGGGCGTCTCGAGTAAGAAGGATGGAACACAGGGCTGTACTGGTTGGCGCGTGAGCGTGAGCGTGAGCGCGAGCGCGCGCACAGCGGGGGGCCGAGTTTGGGACTCTATGCACGGAATTTGTACGCCCCCAAGGAAACCAATTTTACTTAAAGCAGTCGCTTGAACCCGCTTTTCGCCTTTCCCGTATATGGTGTTCCACCCGCCCCTTTCCCCAACTTTTTTGCCATCACTTTCACTTTGAATGTTCGGTTTCACTCGTTCTTTCTTTCCTCTTCACCTGAGAGCAAACGGTTTTTGTGGAACCAGCTGAAACGGTTCTCAGCTGCTGCTGCTATATTTACATATAATCACCTCACTTTCGCTTTGAAACCTTGACATATATCACCGACATTGTCTAAGAGACGAAATCTACGTGTAAAAAGATATCCCAAATCTACGCAAAAACAAAAGACAAAAACATCACACAAAGATGTATTCAAAATCTCTCATCCTCGCCATCCTGGCAACGGCTTCCACCACCGTCGCCGAATTCGCAATCATAACCACTCCCCTCCCCACCAACCTCAATGTCCTCACAGACGTATGTTTCCCTTCCCTTCCTCCCTAAACAACATCAACTAACCCCACACCCAGCTCTCCGCCTACAAATCCTCAATCCTCTCCCAAGTCTCATCGGGCCTCGCCTCCCTAACCGGCGACCCAGCCGCCGTCTCGAGCGCTGCCTCCGCACACAAGGGCCTGGCCTCCTTCGTCGCAACAGCCACCTACTCGATTCCTCCCAAAGTAACCGAGATCGGAGCGCTGGAAACCTTCTCTACGACGCCAGTGTGGTACAGTGCGCTACCAACCGATGTCAAGGCCTACTATGATGGCTTCAACAAGGAAGTCCAGGGATTAATTGATCAGGCCATTCTGGGCGAGAGGAGGAATGAGACCGAGTCCCAGTCCGGAGGTAGTAGCCCAACGGGAACGAGTGGTGGCGCGGGTGCAAAGGAGACTGGTGGTGCGGCCGGTGTGCGTAGTGCGGTGGGTGTCATGGGTGCGGGTATTGCGGTTGCGGTTGCGGGTGTTTTGGCTTTGTAGGCAGCGGGTCGTGTTAGTCGTGTTTTGAATGATGCGGCCTTGTCCTCTTCTCTTCTCTTTCGAGATATCTGGGGCTCTGTCCCCTATCACCATTTACGACCTTCTCAAACGATACATTGTGTCTGGGCACAAGTCCTTGCGCAAATACTATGCTCTGTTCATCTCACGCCAAATTTGAAAAGTGCTCTTACGTATGTTCTTCCTTGTTTCGTTTCTGCAGTTGATTATTATGGATGAGGCCATCGAAGCTCGTTCGAATATTGTGCCGTAGCAAGATCTATGAGAGTTACAAGATGTAAACGAAAGGCAGAAATAAGAAGTGCAAATGAAGCGCAAGTGTACGGTCAAGACTCTGGAAATGGAAAATGAAAAGGCTATGGTGCCAGGGGCAAAGAGCCAAAATCGCCAGTGACTACAAGATCGCTAATTGAAGAAGATGTAGGAAATGCGCACTGATCAGTGTGCTTTAGACCACTGCATGAGGCCATTGGGCTACGCGCGCTTTGCTGAGCAAACTGGCATGTGTGGAGGATTTGCCACATACATAAGCAGACACAGCGGCGCGACGCAGTGAGGTGAGAGCTGCTTTCTCGTCTTTCAACGACATATTTACTGGCTCTTCTTCGAGCCGTTTGTCCTGGGTAGGCCTGCCTGCCTCCTTGCCTCACGGTCACCTTCCGCAAGCCATTGGCTTGCTGTCTTCATCTGCACTCCGTTGATCCATTGCTTGATTAGCATAAATGGCAGTGCTACTACCATGAAGATCCAAGGGACGGTGGAATCCATCTTGTTTGCGCGAGCCATCTCCATAGCTGCAGCAGAAAAGGGGCTAGCGAAGAACATGGAAGGCTCGGGGGCTGCGGGCGAGCCAGGTTGCAGTGAAGACGGGTTCTTGGAGTCGGAGAACAGGGTGGGCGAGAGGTAGGGCGAGCTGAATGAGAGAAGGTAGAGGGCGATGAAAAAGACTTCGTTCATGGCGCATAGGGTGAAGAGAACTTTCTGCAGATATTGTCAGCAGCTGTGGCATGGAAAGGGTTACGCAACCAAACGGTGCCACATTTCCGACGTACGTTGTTCGAGTAGTACTGCTTCAGCAGCCAGTTCCGGCTCTCGTCGACATTCTTGTGGCTGCGCGCGCTACCACCCATGCTCAAGGTGGCATACATGTGCATGTAGTGACTTGCCAGGTCCAGGGAAATGAGCAGCTGGAACACGATGCTCCACCTAGGGAAAGCCTGGGCCAAGAAAACGAGCAAACAGGTCGTTGTGCATCTGTCTGTGACCATGTCCAACACGGCCCCGAATTTGGTGCTCTGTTCATATTTGCGGGCGGCATAGCCGTCCAGTGCATCCAGAAGGCAGGATACGCTGTAGAGAAGAGTGCATGTGCGTGGGTGGAGAGGCATGTAGTAGAGCGATGTCAAGGCGAGGAAGACGCGCGAGTAGCCTACCGGTCTGTTAGCTAAACCACGGGAGTGGTGTAAGAAGAGCGGGCATACCAATCAAGTTGGGGATGAAGAGGAAGATGTTCTCTTGGGGGCCCTCGTGCTCCGGTCTTGCGGGCCTCACTGCTGCGCCATTGCCGTTGCCATTGGCTTGCTGCTGAACAGATGCCATGATGGAAGAGACAGTCTCTGTCGCGCAGTCGCGTCCTGTAATTGCGAGCTCGATATGTGCTGAACTTTGTGGCCTGAGATATCCCGAATTACCCCGCTGCGCTTACTCTGAGGTGAAGGTCGAGTGCGTGCGCTGCTTACGCTCTGACGTACCAGGCAACAGCGATGCGTGTAGTAACAAGAAGAACAGATAGAGGCTCGGAATCCAGCAGTCGTATGTGATCCGATGCAAGAGGCCCAAGGCGACGCGTTGATAGTTGGGCGGAATGTGTCGTGTGAAGCCGGCGGCAGCTGTTAGAGCTGTGCGGGCCAGAAAGTTGTCGAATGTCTAGTTGGCGCCGATAAGCCGATAACGAACCTCTAGGCTGCAGGAAACTGCAAGGGTCGAGGAACACAGCGTCGTGGGACGAACCGCCGCAAAAGCAAAGTGGAGGTATGCAGGTGTCTGCGTGTAGTGTACGTGTCAAAGAGCAAGCCGAGTGCAGGTTTGTGGTACCTGGAAATTGAGCGCCAGAATTCCTTCGCCAGTTCGTCCGCCAGGTCCCGGCTACCCGCCTAAGCCAGATAGGGGCTTGCTTGGCACAAGAGGTCAACCGCACATCAGCCCCATTGTCAGTGTTGCCATTATGTAAGTGTACATTTCTCTGCTCATACTATGCAAAAACACTAAGCCCAGCTACATGCCTACTCCTTGAAGCCCTTGAAACTCGACTTGGCCGCAATCTTCTTCGACTTGGACTTCATCTTGGACTGCTTCTCCTTTGCAGTCCTTGTGCTCATGCCACGATCCTCCTTGCCCTTCTTCCATTGTTTGCCCTCCTTGCGCACATCCTTTGCTTCAAGCTTCTTCTTGTCCTTGCCGCTGAGCTTCTTCTTCTTGTCCTTACCTCCAACCGGCCCGTTGAGCGCTGCCGCACCCCTCTCCTTTTCAGCCAACTTCTCCTTCTCCGTCTCAAACCATGTACGTCTCGGCCGAGCCTTGATCTCATCCTCGTGCACAATCAGGTTTTCACCCCGCTTGAGATCCCGCTCAGTGACAGTCATGGCACGCTCTTCTTTTTCTTCTTCCAAAACTTCCTCAATCTCCTTCTCCAGACTCTTGATCTTCTTCATCCATCTCTCCGTCTCCTCTGCAGGGACTTGACGGCTGACCACCTTGGCTCCCTGCTCGCGTGATGCCTTTACCGCTTGCTTGACCACTTTACGGTCAGGTTCTGCAGCTAGTGTACACGCTCGACCGCTTCGTCCGGCACGAGCCGTACGACCGACACGATGCAAGTAGATCTCGTGCGTCTGAGGTGCTTCGTAGTTGATGACTGTTGAAACATTCTTGATATCAAGACCACGCGAGGCAACGTCAGTTGCAAGCAAGTAAGACGACTTGCCGGAACGGAACGCTTCAACAGCTTGAATACGCTATGGAGTTGTCAGTATCGCATCTTGTCTACAATGGAGAGACCAGCTTACCTGTTCTTGGCTCATGTTACCGTGAAGCTCGCTCGCCTTGAGCCCACAAAGTGCGAATACTACTCGGACCCTATGTGCCTCTTTCTTTTGTCTGAAGAAGACGATGACCTTCTCAGTGTATATCTTTTCACAAATGTACATCAAATATGCGAGTCTCTTGTCTTCTTTGCCTTGCCTCAATCGCACGAATTCCTGCGTCAATCCCTTGACGGTCTGTTTCTTAGAATCCACCATAAGCCGCACAGGCTTGTCCATACCAATTCGAATCAGCTTGTCGACTGAGCTCGTCATGGTAGCGGAGAAGAGCATTGTCTGGCGTGATTTGGGGATGGTGGTGAGGATTTCGTTCAGCTGGCTCTCGAAACCTTCCTCGAGCATACGATCGGCTTCATCAAGAACAAGGATTTCGAGGTTTTCAACCTGAAAGGCAGCCGTGTTATGCATGTGGTCAATAAAACGACCGGGCGTTGCAATGACCACGTCTGGCCTCGTTTTCAAAACGGCTTCCTGCTCGCGCGAAGAGAAACCACCAGCCATCAATGCAAATGTGATATCGGTGAACGACGCGAGCTTCGTAGCAACATTGAAACATTGTACCGCCAACTCACGCGTAGGCATAAAGATGGCAACACGTGTGGTCGGAATCTTCTTCTGGCGGTACAACAGACGCTCAAGGATGGGGATAAGGAAAGCAGCCGTTTTACCCGAACCGGTCTCGGCACCACCAACAACATCTTTTCCTTGCATAGCGATAGGAACAGCCTTGCTCTGAATTGGAGTCGGCTCCGTGAAGCCTACGGATGCTAGGCCCCGCAAAATAGGTCGCGAGAGTGACATGGCCTGGAATGACCCTGTCGCACTTTTTGTGCCCTTCTTCTTTTTGATCGTGACACTCTCTTCGGGTGCGAAGAAAGCGGCGGCTTTCTTGGCTTCGACAGCGTCTTCTTGCTCGCTTGCATCCTCATCTTCTGTCTCGGCAGCCTCGAGATCCATGGGGTGGGGAACGTGAGGTAAATCTTCGTCTTCGTCTTGATCGCCGTCTGACCCGTTCTCCTCATCAGAGTCCTCGTTTGCTCTATCTTGTTCATTGTCCGAAGCTTCCTCCTCATCCTCTTCGTCTTCAGAGTCGCTGGGAGCGCCCATACCGAAGCCATCCTCCGCCATGAGCTCGTCGTCATCGCCGAAACCCTCAAAGTCGCCGTCGACCGAGGTATCTGAGGAGTCTGGCTCGGCAGTCTGCTTTGCCTTCTGCTTATTCCGCCTGCGCTCAATGATGTCGTCGACGTCTACAGCAGTGCTCTTCTTTCCAGACTCCTGTGCAACCGTGCCATTGTCGTTTCCCCAGCCGTCGAACTCCTCCACAAAGCCCGTGTCTATATCGCCGACGGCAAACTCGAAGTCGCTGGCAATGTCGTCATTTTGCTCAATGTCTTCGCCCGGCTGTGGCATTACGTTTTCGTCTTCGTCGTCTTCGGGCTCTGGTTCAGGCTCGGCGTGCTTTCCATTTTTTCCCTTCTTCTTGTCCTTCTTTGCCTTCTTTGAGGCGACCTCCTTGGGTCTGACACCCAGGTCTGGATCCTCTGTGTATTTCCTCTTCTTGCCAGCGCCCGCTAGCTTTGCGCTCGCCGCCGCAGACTCGTCGGCGCCACCATCGTCGGACACATCGTCATGGTCAGAGATGGTGTAGACAAAATCGTCGTCGAAACTGGGCGCCATGGGTCCGAGGAGGAGGATTTGCAAGATATTGTCGCGTTGTACAAATTTCACAAGTTGCAAGCGGTCGCAAAAAAAGTTCGGCCCCGGAGATCTCTGCTGCCGCATCCCTGCAAGCCAAGGTGGGGCGCCGCTTCCGCCGCCGCTAACTCGTCTTGCATATGTACACTTCATCCACAACAGACCGACTGGATGCTATCGCATACGCTTGTCCAGGTCAGGGAGCACGACACGGCATTTGCTTGTACTAACTATGAATTTTCTGTCTGACAGCATGTCTTGCCTAATGCCACAAACGGCCTCGTTGCAGCCATATCCAGGCTTCCCAACGGCCCGTGCCCATTGGCGCGTTTGTTGAACATAGACACAAGCTCATTGGGCAACGATCCCCCACCGCATTCAGAGGCCATGTTGATCTGGCTCGTATTCAGCAATACCGAAGGCATCGTTTGGCCTAATATTGTCTTCTCTGTCCTGTGCAAGGAAAGGCTACCATGTACACGCTTTCGTTCAACTGACACCACCCCACCGGCGAGCACGCTCACTGACCTAGCATATAACCAACTTGGCCTCCACCTCCAACATTTTACAGTCAAACTATCACCAACATATTGGGGTCTAGGCCGTGCGGCTCTGGTAGGATCGTAGGCTAGCTATATACCATACGTCATGCACATACAACCGCAGAGCCTACACTGCTTTTCGGGGAAATTACGGGAAGAGCGGCTATCCGTGGGCCATAACCGTCTTAGTATGGAGGCCTGAAGAGTCCTTAGTCCAGGTTAAGGACGAACAATTGGCTTGGGGCCAAAACCTAAGATCCATAATGACATCGATAGTGCTGTACAATACTGCACACTGTGAGCCTCTTCCTGCTCCACTCGTACTTCTCTGAAGTATAAGTACAGCTTGTAGTCTCGGCATAATTGAAGCACAACACAGTCCAGACAATCATCTTCTCTCCTCCTTCATTAAACCAACAGCCACTCGCCAACATGCTCTTCTCTCGCCTTCCTCTCTTCGCAACCCTCCTCAGCGTGGCCACTGCTTGGGAAGGTAAGCCATACATGCTTAGCCTCTCATTATACTGAACTGACCAACTTTGAAGCCACCTTCTACAATGCTCCGGACTGTGATGCCAATGGTCTGACCATCTACCGCTCAATGACTTCAGACTCATACGGCACCTGTATCGAACTTGACGGCACCTTATACAGCGATGTCCAATGTCGACAATACATCAATGGCGGTGCTTCCAACTCAGAATGCACAGACGACAACATCTTCCCAATCTCCACTCTCTTCACATACGACGGCACCTATCAGTGCCGCTCTTACTATGCTGCTGGCTGCGAGGGACTGTACGATGAGCAAGAGAAGCATGTAGTCGGTGCACCTTTTCAAAAGGAATGCGCGACTTACACTAGGCAGTACAAGTCTTTTGGTTGCACCAAGTTGTAAGTTATCAAGTAGGCGTTTTCTTGGAGATGGCATGACTAATGCATTCTTCACAGCTCATCTTAATATTTAATCGTCAATGATTGGATGCAATGGCGAGGTTTGTGGAAGCGATGGACAAATGGTTTTGTTGAAGACAAAGGAAAACAGATTGACAAGGTATCCAAAGTTCAGTCGGCTCTTAGAGCTAGTAGTGTAATGATATTTGAAAATGATATTGCTACTGCTAGTTATTAATGAAAAGACAATAATATCACATACTATACCACTCCTTGTACCTCTGTCCACCAGCCAAACACTTGAACTTATGCTTTGGAAATAAATCATCATGCCTCTCCGATATTTCCTCCTTATGACTCTGGTAAGCTGGCCGGCTTCTGACACAAGGTGCCTACTGCCTCTCTACGTATTCAAGAAAAAACAGAACATTGGTCGCATTGTAGATGAACCTTATGAAAAAGTTCATAAATCTATTCTAATACCGTTTAAAAGAAAAATCACAGTCGAAACTGTCCACAGGAGCACGCTAATCATTGAAGGAGAGCTAAAGACAGTGGAGACAAATGGACTTGACCTGGACGCGCTCACTATGAAGGATGCTGAACATGAGTACAGCTCAGTCAAGATGGCGGAATGGAATGGACACTGCCCATTCGACCGATCTTTTTTTGGTCCTTAGCTTTTTCCTTGTCCCGAAAGTGTGTGAGGTGGCCTTCGCGACCAAAAGTTTCGACTCCCTCGTGGATGAGGAGAGAGTCGTAGTGGAAACAAAAGGGACACAGTTGTGGAAGTATATTACGACCAGCCTGTACACCGAGGGAATCAATGCCTTTAATAAGCGCTCGAGCCTCATCGAAATGTCCAACTACATGTGTGATCCATGTCTGAGGTTCAACGAGCTAGGTCGAGCAGTATTCGCAGTACTTAATGCCCGTAGTCTTTAGTATGCTGACATGGTGTGCGGACCACATATGAGCTAGTCGTTCGTGTTCGTTGGCAAAATCTGGACCATCCCTATAAAACCTTCCACCTTGCAGATTTGCTGCACATACACCTAAGAAGTATGTGGATACTTTCTCACCAGCTGCATTCTTCTTAGTCACGGACCAAACGTGTCCTCGCATGTGTTCACCTCGTTCTTTCTCTGTGGTGAATGTCTCACCGCAGACAACAAACTGGCCAAGTGTCTCCCTGTAGCCACAGGTTTGGTATTGGTAAGTTTCATGTAGTGGCGCGAGTGTGTGTCTAGAAGAACTTGAGCTCATCAGTACCTTCACATCTCATACACGTTCGCCTTTCTGGCCGGAAACTGGACCCGTTCAAGTTTGGGTTACAGCTGTCGCAATAGTGGAATAGCTCCTAGGATCGTATTGTTTCAGCGGACACCGCTCGATGCGCTTAGTGTTCTCGAATGTGTCCCAAGGCTAAGCTGCGTCCCACCTTCAGTACCTGCTACCAGATAGGCTGTTAGAGTTCACTGTTCTATATAAACGATTTAAGGCGCGCCTGCAGCGCGCTCTTTGCCTCCAGCAACTCCTATGGACAACTGATTTTTTTGAATCATTTTCTGGATTGGTTTCCGGCTAGACTCCTGGCTTATTCCCTCGCCTGTTTTCTGACTGGTTTGGCTAGTCTAGCTGTTCCAGTAGTGATTCTGGTGTTTGTCACGTATTAGCTGCTTTTTTTTACTCTGAACCCCTCTGCGTGTATGGGAGCTGATACTTCCTACGGCTTCTGCGGAGGGCTCGTTTTATGGCTGGTTGGTTGGGCAGGCGGACATTCCGCTGTTCGTTACGTGATTAGGCGCTATTCAGATAAAGAAATTCCTAACATCTTTGCACGGATGTTGTATGCATTCCACAGATGCATACTCTATCACCCTCCACAAACATGTATATCCACTCTACCTCTGTTCTTATCCTATCTTCCTAATTATGACAGCTTTAGCTGCATATCAAGATTAGTTCTAGAGAGGTTTCGCACACGAAGAAATGCTATACTAAGATGTTAGGGGTCTCTATTGGTAGCAAAAGAGTTCACTTTCACTTCACTCCACCTTCTTCTCTTAACAACAATCACGCGTCACTACGAGAAGGCTTAGTAAGGGTTATTTTAGGGTCTTTTCTACCTTTACTTAAAAGCAGCCTAGAAGTTCGCATCCTTCTTATATCTTGCTATCACGCTCTCTCTTCTTGCTACTCTCTACCACAGTCTACCTAGCACCAACAGCAAAAGCCTATCGCAACGCCACTTTCCTACATCAAGTCAATACCAAGTCGACATCAGCTCAACACCATGCCTGCTACCAAGAACGAGTCAAGCAAGACAAACATGAGCGGTAAGAGGTGGACTGATGACGAGAAAGTAAGAAGGCTGCACCCATGCACACTAGCACTAGCTGACAAGTTGACACATAGTTGGCGTACCTTGTTGTCCTGTGCGGACATGAGGGCGGACTCCAAGCCAAGATCGATGTAAGAAGTGTGGCTAACAGCTATGCATTCACGTACTTACTCGATACTATAGAATGCACCCAAGCCAGCTGGTCGGAGCGACATCGCTTGCAAGAGAATGATCGAGCGTCTTGAGGAACAGTTCAAGCAGGAGATTGCTCGCATGAAGGAAGTGAAGACTAGCAACGGCCAGACCACGAACAAGCGCAAGAACAAGAACGACGATGACGAGGAAGATGATGTTGATAAGGGCACGCCTAAGAAAAACAAGGCAACTCCCTCTAAGAACAAGAATAAAAGCAGCGTTGGTACCAAACTCACGATTAAGGAGGAAACTCTTGAGGGGGAGATTCCCGAGTAGGTCACTTGGAGCTTGGACAGGGCCTTGATGGATGGATGCTTTTCAGGGTACTTTTTCTCCTGTAGGGGTCTGATAAGTCTATTGCAATGGCCTCAACGAGAGATAGGTTGTTAATAGTGGGGTGCGTCCATGTATGTAGAGGCACCTGGCGGTCTTTGTTCTATTGACAAGTAGCATGCTTGTTGCTTGTTCTGGCGATATGGAGCCGGTACTTCCAGAGGGCGTAGTGGGATGAATCGATGGAATCGATGGAATAATGAATGAATGGATGAACGAAGCATAGTGGACGATGGGTGCAAGAGCGGTGATGCAGGGCGGATGCAGCATTAGGTAATACTGCATATGCTGAGTCATGGCGCAGCGGCGGGCGGCGAGCAGGGGGCGGATGCGCAAACTACGTACTACTTCCTACTAGTAGCATGTCTTGTTGCATGCAGCCAGCGGCCATTCCGTCTTCACCGTCGCCTGCGCTCCCTTGTGCGCGTGCTCTCTCCCAGTTTCTCCGTGTGCAATTGGCAGCAGTAGCAGCAGCACTGGCACTGTCTGGCCGCCTGAGCCCCTCGAGCCGTGCGTGCCGTGTGTCGTCTGCGTCCTCGTCGTTCGCCTCAGCGTCAGCCTCTGCAAACTGACCCCAGGCTGGCATGCTGCTTGGCCGAGTCTCTGTCGCCGCCTGCACAAAAACTCTCTGCGCAACCAGACGACGACCACTCGCTCTTCTTCACGCGCGCCCGCTTGCCAGGCTGCCCAGTACTACTGTGCTCGCCTGCGCCCGCCGCCTGCTCCACCCACCGCCGCAAATGGACCACAATGGCTCCGTCAAGCGCAAGCAACCCCCAACTTCGCCCGCCACCGACCGCCCCCTCAAGCACATCAAGCCCGAACCTTCTGCACACGTGACAAACGGCCACGACGACACCATGGAAGACGCCCCCAGCGAATACAGCGCCGCCGATGACCTGCCGCCGCCTGCTCACGTTGCTGCCTCCGCCTCCGGGCCCGACACGGCTGAGTGGCAGAAGACCATCGAGAACGTGGTCAAAAGCGTCGTCTCGATTCACTTTTGCCAGACATGCTCCTTTGACACAGATCCCGCCGTTAGCTCAGAGGCTACGGGCTTCGTCGTCGATGCCGAACAGGGCTACATCCTCACAAACAGACATGTCGTCGGTGCTGGGCCCTTTATCGGCTACTGCATCTTCGACAACCACGAGGAATGCGACGTCCACCCCGTCTACCGCGACCCCGTCCACGACTTTGGTATCCTGCGCTTCGACCCCTCAAAGATTCGCTACATGCCCGTTACCGCCCTCAAGCTGCGCCCAGACAATGCAAAGGTCGGTGTTGAGATTCGCGTGGTCGGTAACGACGCTGGCGAGAAGCTGAGTATTCTGTCTGGTGTCATTAGCCGACTGGATCGCAACGCGCCCGAGTACGGCGAGGGCTACTCCGACTTCAACACAAACTACATACAGGCCGCCGCTGCCGCGAGCGGAGGTTCTTCGGGCAGTCCCGTAGTCGACCGCGACGGATATGCCGTTGCGCTGCAGGCGGGCGGGCGCGCTGACGGTGCTGCGACCGACTACTTTCTGCCACTGGACCGTCCTCTGCGCGCGCTCGAGCTGATCCGCCAAGGCAAGCACGTCACCAGAGGCACCATCCAGACGCAGTGGATACTCAAGCCCTTCGACGAGTGTCGGCGACTGGGTCTCTCTGCTGAACTTGAAAAGGACATTCGCACCCAGTTCCCCAAAGAAACAGGCATGCTGGTTGCCGAGGTTGTCCTCCCCCAAGGTCCTGCATCGAATAAGGTCGAAGAGGGTGATCTCCTGCTCCGTGTCAACGGAGAGCTACTTACACAGTTTGTCCGTCTCGATGCAATCCTCGATGAACACGTGGGTCAAACCATTTCTGTGACCATTCAGCGTGCAGGAGAGAACATGGACGTTGAGATTGACGTGGGCGATCTCCATGCCATTACCCCCGACAAGTTTGTTTCTGTTGCAGGTGCTTCGTTCCACGACCTCTCGTATCAACAAGCTCGTCTCTACGCCATCTCGCTCAAGGGCGCAGGTGTGTACGTGTGTGAGGCAGCTGGCTCATTCAGATTTGCCGATGGCTACACGTCTGGCTGGCTGATTCAAGAAGTTGACAATCAGCCAACACCAGATCTAGACACTTTCATTCAAGTCATGAAGAAGATCCCCGACCGCAAGCGAGTCGTCATGATGTACAAGCACCTGCGCGATCTGCACACTGCAAACACCAGCATTACTGCAATCGATAGGCATTGGCACGCAAAGATTCGGGTAGCAACTCGTAATGATACGACTGGCTTGTGGGACTTTAGCCCACTTGCCGATGCCATACCACCTGTGCCTCCAGTTCCACGCCGTGCCAACTTTGTCAAGATGAGCTCTAGTTATCCAGAGGCTGTAGACATTGTCCGCAGTTTTGTACGTGTGCACGTCTCCATGCCCATCAAGCTTGACGGCTTCCCCAAGTTGAACAAGCAGGGCTATGGTCTTGTGGTTGATGCCGACCAGGGTCTTGTCCTTGTTTCGAGAGCAATTCTGCCCTACGACCTGTGCGATATATCCTTGATCATCGCCGACAGCATTTTTGTTGATGCAAAGGTTGTCTTCATGCACCCGTTACAGAACTATGCCATTGTCAAGTACGATGCCTCGCTAGTCAATGCACCTGTGAAGACTCCCAAGTTCGCAACGGATTTCATAAAGAAGGGTGCTGAGACCATTTTCTTTGGTATCAACCAAAACTTCCGACCTGTTGTGGCTAAGACGGTTGTCACGGATATTACTACTGTTGCTATCCCGGCTAGTGCAATCACGCCGCGGTACCGCGCGACCAACTTTGATGCCATCACTGTAGACACGAACCAGGCTTCACATAGTGGCTCTGGTGTGCTTATTGCCGAAGATGGCACTGTCCAGGCTCTCTGGCTTTCATACTTGGGTGAACGGACTTCGCATAGTGGCAAGGACGTAGAATACCATCTCGGTCTTGCAACACCCAACCTTCTTCCAGTACTCAACGAGATCCGAAGCGGCAAGACTCCAAAACTTCGCATTTTGAACGTCGAATTCCAGACAGTCCAGATGAGTCAAGCCCGCGTCATGGGTGTTTCAGAGGAATGGATCGAAAAGACAGAAACAGCCGATCCAGAGCGCCATCAGCTGTTCATGGTCCGGAAGGTCGATTCGGGCCACAGCGACGGTCTTCATGAGGGCGACGTCCTTTTGACGCTCAACGGCAAGCTCGTAACCCGCTCTCCGGATCTTGATGTCATGTACAACAACGAAGTCCTCGACGCAGTCATTGTGCGCAAACGCGAAGAAAAGACCATCAAGGTCTCGACGGTCCCAACCGAGGACCTCGAGACCGACCGCCTGGTCAGCTTCTGTGGCGCCACCTTCCACCGTCCTCACCAAGCTGTGCGTCAGCAAATCAGCAAAATCCACTCAGACGTCTACATTTCCTCGCGGGCCCGTGGCTCACCAGCGTATATGTACGGGGTAAGTTTGCTGACTTCTCATTCTCCATCTTCTTTTGCTAATCAGTACCAATAGCTCGCACCTACAAACTTCGTTACACACGTCAACAATGTCCCTACACCCAATCTCTCCGCCTTCCTTGTCGAAATCAAGAAAATCAAGGACAACGAGTATTTCCGCATGAAAGTCATGACCTTTGACAACGTCCCCTGGGTTGCTACTATGAAAAAGAACGAGCACTACTTCCCTACCATTGAGCACATCAAAGATCCATTGGAACCCCTAGGCTGGAAGAAGATTATCCACGAGTGTGACGTTGGAGGCGCAAGAGAGGAATTGGGACCGGACGAGCTGGAAGCGGATGCTACTGAAGATTAGACGTACAGGTGTTTGGGTATAGACAACGCGGGGCTTGAAAGAAATTTAATAACCACTGCTATTCATCTTAACGCACGGGAGGAGTCTGGGATCATCATTCCATGTAAATGTGTCTATGTACTGTACAAAAATATCCCAAACCAGACCAAACAAGAGCTTCGCTATCTCTGCATCTCATGCTCTCCAAACTGACTCTTATCCCCCATCTCCACCCCCCGTCGCTGCATCTCAACCGCATACCGCATAACCTCCGCCTCCCACTCCCCCAGCGCCCCCAATTCCCCTCCCAACAAGCGCTCCACCGCCCCAGCCAGCGCCATAGCATCCAGCGCCGCCTGATTCGTACTCGCCGCCGTATGCGGCCGAAATCCCGCAAGTGCATCACCCAGCAACAGCACCCTTCCTCCCTCCACCACCGCCCGCGGCGCAATCACATCCGTAATCGCCTGCACAAACGGGACTTCTGTTCTGCGTACCGCTTCTGCAAACTGCGGCGGCAACATTTCTTCCGCCCTCTTCTTCTGACGCTCCCAAAGCCCCGGATTGATAGCACCGGGTGGAAGCGTGATATGATGCTTCTTCCCGTGTACATCCGTCATCACCTCGTCGTGCTCAGTCGAATCTTCGGGTGCATTGACGTACCAGACCCAATTCAGCAGTCTACTTCCTGGTGCTGTGGTGCCGTGTGCACCGGGAATCGTGTAAGCGAGGATTTGGGTGCCGGGGGCATGGAAGAAGGTGAAGGTGTTGGTGAAGAGGGAGTGGGTTGCAGCTGAGAGGGTGGACTCGGGGAGGGTGCCGCGCCAGGCTATGTAGCCGGCGTAGGTTCTTGTGGTGGAGGGGAAGTAGGAAGTGCGGATTTGGGAGCTAGGGCCGTCGGCGGCGAGGACGAGGTCGGCGGGGGTGGTGTGCGATGTGCCTGAGGTGTGGGTGTAGGATATTTGGATGGGGGAGGAGAAGTCTGGGGATGGAACGTCTACGCTTGTGACTGTGCAGCCGTATTCGTACGATGTTGTTCCTTCGCCTGGTTCTGGAGTGGGGACTGCTGCGTAGTCGGTTTTTGTGCCGTCGTAGTTTGTGCGGAGGAGGTGGTAGAGGAGGTCCCAGCTTGTCATGTGTTGGTCTTGGTCGTGGCGGCTGATTATTTTGCCTTGTTTGTCGAGATATTGCCGCTGGTGGCTTGGGACTGTCAACGGTGTATGAGTCCGGTCGCGGGTTTCGAAGAACTTTTGCACTTCTCGGCCGGCTACAACACCTGCACCTTGGTCTTGGAGAAGGGGCGTTGGGTTGCGCTCGAAGATGCGGATGTTGAGGTCTTTTCTCAGACGCTTCAATGCGACTCCAGCCATGAGACCACCTAGTGAGCCTCCCACGATAACGATGTTCCTGGGTTTTGCCTGGGCCATGGTTGCAGGTGGAACTGTTTGAAATGCTCGGATGAAATGAGAGTTTGTTATATTTGAGCCTTGGCTCAGCAGTGCGTAAACTACATTTTATGCGTAGAAACTATGAAGATCCGCGCAAGGATAGAGTCTTGTATTACAGTCAATGACATGATGTTGTATCCTAGATGGTGTAAGGTTGGAAGTTGTCGGAAGCTCGATAGGGACGTCGCTTATGTTACCATGACGTACACTATATCCACAGGCATCGGAAACACACTGGAATCGTTTTCTGGTCAGTTACGCTCAAGGGAATGATCATTTTAATTTTTTTTTGAATCACTTGGATCATATATATACATGCTGATTATCCGCGCCTGCGCTCATTGAAATGCCCGAACCGCCCTAGTATCCTAACAATCCGACTATGTACAGCACTGCTTCATCCCAAAGTCCTCCTTTCATTGGCACTGCCACTTCTGGCTTTTGAACATCCTGTGAACTTGGGTTTGACGCGGACTTTCGGGCCCCTAAAGTACGGGATGTGTACTGGTACACACGATGAAACAGCAAAGCCAAACACAACCAGATATTGGCGATTCCAACCATAACAGACGCGACAACTACACCAAACCAGTGAAGAGGCGGTCCTGCTACGAGAAAAGCGCAAATGATTAGACCGTGTGGAAGGCAGATGATGTAGTACAGAGGACGGTCGAGGCGAGCCCTGGGAACCGGATTTTCACCTTTAGTACGTTGCGCGTTG
The DNA here is from genome assembly GCA_026262445.1 of Bipolaris bicolor. NCBI lineage: Eukaryota > Fungi > Ascomycota > Dothideomycetes > Pleosporales > Pleosporaceae > Bipolaris > Bipolaris bicolor. The sequence continues at coordinate 336,497 of JAODYD010000012.1, read as the reverse complement.
CGGTTCCTGACAAAAGGGAAGAAGGTAAAGTAACCCACCATACACGAGACCGCTAATGCGATAAGAATGAAGGAAATGCTCGTAGGTGTAAATGGCCACTGCTTGAAGATATAGCTGTACCTCTCAAAGTAGGAGAAGATGAGGGTGTCGATGTAGCCGCTCAGCAGAGTGAAGAGCAGGATGATAGGCTCGGAGGTGATCATCTCGTATGGCCGGAGTATCGTCATGACCCATTTTTGACATGGAAACATTTCCATCCAGACATTGTCGTAATTCGGTCCATAGACATTCGTGTTGCCCTCCTCTCTTTGCCTTTTCGCTTCACGATCGAGCAGAACCGACGCCCGCATCTCTTCCGCAAACAGCCAGTGAAGCAACTGTGTGGCTGCCCCAAGAATAAGCTGAAGCCCAAAGTTCCATCGCCAGTCAAGAGAATGTGGGACTGCGCCTCCAGCAACGCCAGCTAGGACAGTGCCAAGACATGTGAAGAGAGATGCCCACAAGACGGCGCAGAACTGATCGTCCTCGTCAAACATATCCTTGATGATGCTCGCATTTACGTCGCACCCAGCCGACGACAGTCCGCCAAGAATTCTCCTTCCAATGACTCCACCAAAGCTCTTTGACAAAGCGCTGATCAGAACGGACATATTGGTCAGACCAAGCGAAGCCTGCGTAACTGACTTACGACCCATGTCGTCTGAAAATGGGCGCCAGAGCCTGTATCCGACCGCCTGCGAGATCAGAAACGCTGCCACTCCCAGTTGAGAATTGTTGATGCCAAAGTGTGTGTTTAGTGAGGGAATGGCGTTGGAGTAGCTGGCTGCGGTGAAGGCTATGCTGGTTTGGCAGGATGAGATGATGGTCAGGAGGATCCATTTTCGACGTGCGGACCATGCCTGGGCTAGGTGGTTGGGTGAGTTTTCCTTAGTGAGGAATTTGATGGAGTTGAGGCGAGTCCGGGTATAGGAGTCAGGTAGTTTGGAGGGGTGTGGTGAAAACAGTCTGTAAGGCTGTAATGCAGACATTTTTAGGAGTCACGTGGGTTTGGTGGAATATCTTGTGTATGTTGGATATGTGACTATCTTGGAGATTTTGTGTATTCTGAAAGGCTTGGAAGGGATTTATAGGGTATACTATATTTTTCATAGAAAGCTATAGATGCAGATGTTCATTGCTATGTGTTTTCTCAACTGTGGTTCATCGGGTCTTGTCACTGTCTAACCATGGTTGAAGTTGGAGGACATGATCGCATGTCCACGAGGGGTGCATGTATTAGTAATGGGATCTTCTGTAACTAGCTGTTATGTTGAAAATACTAACAGCAGTCCCTAATCTTGAACATATTGATAATTTGCGTCTGTCGAGTCGCTCAGTCAAGCCAACTAACTGTGAGATTGAACACTCCAATTTGTTCTTAATCACAACCGCAGCAAGAAGTGACGGGAGAGAAAAGACCCCTGACCAGCTATGTCAAGTAGTCTTGATTATCACTTTCGTGTACTTGCATTTGACGTACGACATTGGCAGAAGAGTGTGATTCGCTTTTCTCCACAGATTCCCATGAATCGAATGCAATTGCGTATACACGACTGTTTAAGTCCCATTAGACAGGCAAAGTGATTGTATGATCTTTTAGGGGAGATCAACAATGGATTAGAGACAGCCATGTACGGCAGCATCAGCAAACTTATTGTACCATGTCACGCAGTTCGTGGGCGAAACGCAGATTGACGGGTATATGCAGAAAGCCGTAGGGTATTATGTGCTCAATATCATAATTCAAGATTGACTGGCTTCGAGGGTTGCACAAAGTTGAGCAAGACTTTCATAACCCCGCATATGTGAATATACATTCAGGGTGGGTGCATATCTTATCCGTCTCCTGAACATTGCTGCATCGATGTTCAGGCAACCATCGTTACATGTGCGGGAAAGATCTGAAGATGTGACCTTCCTGCGAAAGGCATAACTATCTCAAGTCACTCAAGAGGTTTGAGCCGACCGGCGTGGTTCCATTTGTAGTACAGCGTCGTTGAATACCTTGTCACACGACACGGTTCTTTGAACCGAACACCTATAGCCATCTGAAATGTAGTATGCCTCAGTGTTCAGGGATCGCCACAATCCTCTGCACGGCCTGAAGAGGCAGGTGAAGTCCCAACGAGGATGCCACGTCCAATGACGGTTTTGACAGACGCGATGACATCTCGGCGAGAAGAATTCCGTCAGATTCCCATCAGACCGGACTTGAAACCATCTCAAGACTGACAGGAGTTTTGAACCCAACTTGACGTAGAGTTGTGTTTTCAATGTTCCGGAATTGCGAAGGGTCAACGAACGCATGAATGTCAGACTTTCTGCCGGTTAATGGATAGAGAGGTACAATCGAAACTGAAACTACTGAGCGGCATAGATCTCCCGCACAATAAAAGCCGATTTGCATCAATAAGTGCTATGTAGGCTGCCGAAGTCGTGACTGTTAGCGCATATGGCGATGCAGTGTGCCATGGATGCCATGGTGATGTTCGGGGGGACGTCGGCCAATATTAACAGCACGCTTGTTGAACAGAGGAGTTCCTAGCGATGAGTTCGGATTACCTGTAGCTTAGGTCAAAGCGGCGAAATCCAGTAGTGCAACGATGCATCCGAGCCCGTTAAACGGTAGACGCAGTGCGGGGGTGATAGTCGACAGTGGTTCCTGGGGTTCCTGGAGCTTCCTGAAACCTCCGACGTCTGAACTGGGACGCGATGATCCAAGACAAACGAGAGCCACACACCCAGGTGCCCCATGCTCAACATTTCCGGCCAATCATCTTGCTGTTTTCAAAATATACAGATACCGCAAGCTGACCAATGCATCTAGCGGTTCCAATCAGTCTTGTCTCTTCTTGTAGCGGTAGCAATAGGACAAGGTAGCAGCCTCTATTCGCACGTTGGGCCTTGTGACAATTACCGGCATGCAGCGTTTGCACGTCTCTCCATGCAGCGGATGCGCATCCCTTCCGTTACACCAACAACATACAATCGTTCTGGCTGAGCAGCATCCGTCTTTACCAGTTTCGAGTAAGCGCTTATGACTGAGGCCACTGAGCCATGTCCAAACACATCCCGCTGCCCTCTTAGCCAGAACAGGCCCATGTGCCCGTCAAACTCAGTCCTTCTACCGCCTTCCCGCCTTCTGCAGTCGTATGTCGCTTTCTTCACCCTGCGGCCCGTTGCATGACTTGGGCCGTGTACTCGGTACCTGTTGAAATCAGTTCTCTGAGCAACACGTCTCCACATTCGTTCCATTAAGTAAGAGGGGGATCCGAGTCTTCAAATCTTCATACCTCGCTCACTATCAGTCGAAACTATTCAGTCGAAACTATCACACTTACTCAGCACCCCTACAGCTTGGTCGTCATGGCAGCCGTCATGCGCCCACGAGCGCTAGATGGCGAGAGGAGAATGAACATGGACGCCCTTGGGATAGGCTACATGGTCTTCGCCATCTTCTACACCATCACATTGTCTGCAGAACTCTACTTTTTATATCGACGGCGTGATGCATTCTGCATACAACTACGAAACATCAAAGTGCTTTTCGCGGCAGTTTGCATGCTCCATGTGTATCTCTGTATCGTCTTGTTTGTCTACCCTTGGAATGGCTTCTTTCCATGTTCAGCCGAATTCTGGATCATGTCTGTCTTCCTTCCATCTGGCATGGCATTTTTCCAGGGTGAGTAACTTTAGCTTACAGCGATAAGCCTTTACTAACGCTTCAAAGCTTGCAATGCAAAGGTTCTCACAGTCTATGAGAGGCAGAATCGGTTGACGCGCAACTTCCTTGAAGGAGCGCGCAAGAAGCGCATCTCATACACCCCCCGTGGGCTATACGAAGCTTGGCGCGATCTTGATGCCGCAAAGAAGGTGTACTTTGGTACCTTGGCTGGATTAGCAATTTCAGTAAGAGCTGCTTGCTTAGAGCGCATATTCTTTGCGCTAACCAGTACAGTTTATTCCTGCCATTATATTGTTCTTCGGTTCGCGGCGTTTTCATGCGTCCTACGGCTTCTTTGGAATGGCTACAGACTTCCACAAGTGCCGTCGAGGTGGTGAATGGTATGTGACGTGTTTGCAAAAAAGAAAATGGAAGTCTGAACTAATCACAGTACAGGATTCCATCAATTCTTGTTCAGCTATTCTGGACGATGCTTGTGGGTCCTTGGATTCTTTGGAAGATCCGCGATATCAGGGATGTTCATTCGTGGGCCTGGCAAACAAGACTTGCCATCATTGCTGGGTATGTTTAGTTTCCCTACTCCTTACTCAAATCACTTACACTCTGTAGCCTACCAGGAACGCCACTTTGGATTGCCTTTACATACTCAAACATGGAAATCGCTACACGCGTCAATAGATTCTTCGCGCCAGCTGGATGGTAAGTTTAGGGTTTGCCCGTAGTACTTCAACCTTGACACTAACTCCGCCAATAGGTTCATCCCATCACTGATAGTTTGCCAACAAGTCTTGATCGTCATCCCTCTCCGTGACGCACTCAAGATGCAGCCTTACCGTCGCTCTTCAATCTCCGAAACCGATTCTTTCAAATCTTCACGGCCCATTTTGATCGAAAAGTCGCCAATTGAGAGCCTCGACAAATCTGCCAGAACCAAAGTATCTATGCAAGCGCTAGAATTCAGCATCGAACACAGCATCGAGCCCCTCATCGCCTGGGCCGCAGCCCGCGAGTTCACAGCCGAGAACTGTATCTTCCTGCGCGAAGTGCGCAACTTTAGGAGAAAGTGGGCCGGCCTTAAGGTCGTCACTACAGCGCAACGCCGCCAAATGTTCAACGAGGCGTCCCTCATCTTCTTCACGCTCGTCAACCCGTTTACCGCCGAGATGGCCATCAATATCGAATACAAGATCTTCAAGACACTGCAAGCCATGTTCGCAGAAGTAGAATTCGACCCATATATGCCGCGCTGCAAAACGCCTGACGATGTCCAATCACCAGTCTTCCGGGAAAACGTTGTGTGCCCGTGGGAAGACACGCTCAGCCGCCCAACCAGTATCCAAAGCGACACAACATCATCATCCACCTCGAGTACAAGGAGTATAGTACCGAGTGAATTCACAGATGAAATTTTCGACGCTGCATATGACAGCATCAAGTACCTTGTTTTCACAAATACCTGGCCTAGGTATGTGGAGCTCGCAGGCAAGCTTCATAGCGCTCTCTGAACACCACGTCTCTCATGACTGCTGTTTCGATCAACGCCCCCCATTGTTTTTTGCCTTTTACCTGCCTCCCTTCTTAGTTAGGATAATACCCTTGAATGATAATGCAATTGCTTTTCCTGTTCATGTTGTTGAACTTGATCACCCTGGCTACCATCGTCTACGTATTTGCTGCCCCCTTTCCTCGTTCCCCAACTTCTAGAAAGAGTACAGAAAACCCAAAATTAACTTATTTATCATAAAATATAATCATAACATATTGATTACCACTATTGGTCCACATGCGCTACTGTCGCTCTCGCCCTCGCCATCGCCCAAAACCCTGATTCTAGAAGCCCAAGGCAAGTTCTCTCATTGTACTCGCCAAGGACAACACCAGATCCACCTGTGGATGCGGGTTTCGACATGTGTTTTGCTACCATGCGGGGCGCGTTCTAGAATTTGTCATGCTTCCAACGTGATCATCCGGTACGCATACCTCTTGTGGCAGTCGTAGGAAAAAAAAAGAGTACCCACTGTGATAGCGATCTAAAAGATCGACATGTGCACATGACATGGCAAGTAAGTATAGAAACAAATCCTTCCCTTTGTAAACCAGACCCACGCAGCTCACTCCTTCACTACCCTTCTTCTTTTTCGATATGTGGAAAGTCGACGACATGTCTCATACACGGAGGCTGAACAAATACTACTAGGCCTATTTACCCGGATAACAAAACGGTCATTTGCATGTCTAGGCTCTATTTTCGCGCCGCGAATATCGCTCAGACAAGCCACAATGGTCGTTGACGCAAAAAAGAGTCCTTTTTTCCTTCCCTTTGCTCATCTCGCGTCGTTACAACCATCCGGTCGGGACCTCTATGCAGCGCGCCAAAATTCATGCGTCAGGGGGTGTGGCGCGGAAGGAATGGCAGAGTTGTGATTTAGGAGGGGGGGGGCGGTTGGCGAGTTCGTGGCTGTGGGTTTCGTATCTTGGAGCGGATGGTGTCACAGGTTGTCGTGATGCAGGATATGCACAGACCATGAGTGGTGAATCGTGTTGGCGGGATGGAGCGGCGGCTTGCCGAGTGGACGGTGGTAAGACGGAGGAGAAAATCAGTCGTGTGTCTTCTTTCGCACATTGTTGTCTCCACATGCGATTTTTGTCGAAGAAGCGACATACGGCATTGGTATCAATTTTGCGACCGTATTCTCCGTATCTGGTGCCAAAGTAGGGTACACTGCCTTCTAGTAACGCAGCGCTGCCGAGTTTCTCGTACGGTTCCTCCTTTTCTTGGTTTTTCAGTCGATATTTAGAAGTGGGTGGTTCGATAGGCCCTTGTGGCGCGGGGGGACAAGTTGAAAGGTCTGACCATGCTATTGAGCATTCTGTGTTGGAAGATGACCAGTCTTCTGGGTGTGGTTGTGTTGAAGGCCAAGTCAACGGGTCGGGTCTAAACGGTTTCACAATAGGCATCCCGTAGGATCCATCCGCTTGGCAGAAGAAGTCAATACTACGATTAGGGGCAGGGGTGACTCCATTTTTGGGGTTAGCTTCGTTTTTGGAGTGGTGATTTATATCCTTCACATCAGAAGGATCGGTCGGGGCGTTTGAATACACTGCACACCACGGGTCTGGATAGCTGTTCAATCCACGTGAGAAAGGCGATTCGCTCGAGGAAACCATGTTGTCCGAGAATTATGTGCGTTGTAACTGGTGTTGAGAAATCACAGTGGCTATTTCTTTCTCCTCGTGAAATGACGTGTTGATGAATGTTAACTTATGGGAAGCCATCATTGTTAAATAGTAAGGAGTTGCACCGCATTATTCCCATGCACAAATACGTAGTAGAACTAAAGTTTAAGAATGCTGTAATTTGATCAAAGATGTCTCTTCTGGAGGCTTATAATCAAATGCACTGCCGGTGAGTGGTTAAACGGTAGCGACTGTGAACACGGAAATTCGCCAACTGACACTCTAGAAAACGTGCGAACCATGGTAAGCCCTCACAAAATATGGTTATCATGTGCGACATCGATTTTACTTCAGTTTTTATTTTTTGTTCTTCGAATCTATGCATTTACTAAATTCTAAAATTGTAACACTGATTCGTTGTATAAGAAGACGTGGCTCGAAGAGAAGTATAAGAGACAAACACAAGTGATAAGAAAGCACATGTTTAATAGCAACTTCCTTCATCACCACGAGTTCCACAAAACGAGAGATTTCCACGTGAGGTTGAGAACGGTTCGCATGTTCTTGAATGTGATTAGGTATTGTAGGTTGTACAAGCTCAACAAGATGCATATGACATGTTCGGTATGCGCAACAGGTTTTGAATGCATTTTCGTACTGACTCCCTCGTTTTGTGCGAGACCAACGCGGGCGAAGTTTCTGATCTCTGCTCTGATCGGCGTTATTTCCATAGGTAAGTGGTTGCAGCTCCGTTGCATGACCGAGATGATCATCCCCATATAATGTTGTACAGAGTTAACGCTCAACTTGTAGGTGATGCGGCCGACTCGAGAGCGTACCACGATAGATTCCCTGCCGAGATACGGAACAGGCTATACGAGATATCAGTCTTCTCTAACAAGACCAAAGCTAAGCGGGCCAAGAGAATAGTAGTCGAGGGTGGCATCAGCGATATAAACACCGTCCACTTCTTCTATCTCACCACGTCACCAACGCCAAGAAGAGTAAAATTGTCGGAAACACCATCAATCACGTGGCAGAGATAGCCTACAAGGTATTGAGTTTGGTCACACCATGTACACTATTCACCTTTAACCAGCCACTAGGCTTACTCCTCTTCGCGGAGGCATTCAACGCCCATGCTCGCCACTTTGAGACACCAATCAAGCTCCATGTCGAATTCGACATGAGTAGCACACTTGGAAAGGCGAAAGGATTGAATTTGACAGTTGGAAGCCAAGTAGGCTTTCCCACGACCGTGAGGCTAATTCCCACAGAATCTTCAAGACATGGATAGTTACCGTCTAAGACTGACCTCCCACAACCTATAAACATCTTGTCCTCTCTTACATTTGGCGGGAATTCCGCAGTCTCCAAGGCCTATCAAGGAGGACTGGTTGATGCCGTCATCCTATTACCTTCCGCTTCGCCACTAGCGACAACTAAGCGTCTCTACCACACCGCTACTCTCTTATCGCCTAAGCTATTGCTGCAGTGAAAGATATTAAAGAACTAGAGGAAGCTAATATTAGCTAGGGCCTTGCCTAATGGCTTGTTCATACCAGCCATGATTCTACTTAAACTTCTGGTGGTCTTTTCCCAACATTATTCAAGACCTTACTATAGGCTAACGGCGTACTCTGTCGATAGTCTTAACGTCGTGTATAATATAACGTGTGACTCCTTCGAGCTGTTGTGGCTTCCATCCATAGGTTATGCGGTCATAAATCATCTCTAGAAAGAGAGGAATCTCGTAATACGGGAGTTTCCTGCCTATATTGTTCTTTATCATAATGGCGTGAATATCGATAATGAGGTCAGAGCTAATGTCGCTCAAGGATAGATTTCACGTCTGGCGTTAGTATCACCAAACGATAGGCAGTGGGTAACATAGCAGTAGTAGCCGTACCTTTACTTCTTGGACGGGTCTCTTGGCATCTTCTTTCTGGAAGATCTCGGTGAATTTGCAGAACGTTGCCGTTCCTTCGTTGCTTAGTTTTTTTAATAAGTCTCGGTGCGAGCTTAATCAGCGTATCTCTCATCGTCTTAGCAGCTTTCAGGTCATCGGTCATCTTCCAGACGCAGTACTGCATGAAGATAGCGTTAGATTCAGCTACTAGCCTAGTGGCTGTAGGGGGATTTGATAGTTTCCTGTCGCTAGGGTTAGCAACGGCTATCTCGGCCTTCTCCGCTTCCTTGAACTCTTCAGTCTATTTCTTAGTTCCCGCTGAATCGCAACTGCTAGCAACGTCTGTGAGCTTTCGAAGCTGTTTGATTTAGGCGTTGTAGGAAATATAACCCTAGATCTGAGAGAAATAGAATATCATGTCACTTGAAATGAGGCGCATGTCGCAAAGGCCCATTGTCTAATGATATACCAAGTAATACTTAACGCTTCTGTTGATGATAGTCTCGCTAGTAGGGACTATAGCTCTTAGTACGTTTACTTCGGTTGGCAGAATTCCTATACTCTTCTTCTTTTTGCCTCGTTCACTGTATTGCGCCTGGCCAGAGCCTTTAGTAGAATACTTAGAAGGGTCAGTAGCTAGTACTGATCCAACAACAAAGAATTAGATCATTTTTAGCCTCACTTATCTCTCTTCATTAGTAGGTAAGATAGATGGTGTCTAATTTCAAATTTTTAGCTTAGAAATTATGTAGTTACGGTAGTTAATTAAAAAGAAATTGAGAAAGCGTCTTCGGCATCAAAAATAAAAACTGCTTTCTGTATCCTACAAGTTAAGAGTGAATTAGTTCTGATGCTGAAAATTTCTTTAAAAATCAGATTTCTTTTGGTGTTGGAGGGGAGAGACTTAAGCTCTCGACCTTGCATATTCCCTAGGTCAAGTACACATCACGCTTTCAAAGATTATCTCAACTCTGAATTCTAAATATAACTAAGTAGATGTTAGAGCATAGTTACCTTAAACTTAATAGAATAAGAATTGTTATGAGTTGCTCTCCCCTCCTCGACGACACGATTGCAGTCGTAGAAGAGAGTTTCCAAGAACAAGAGGGAAACGAAAGGGACTTTTCTTGCTGGCATACCGCACTACATTAGGCGATGATGAATAGGTCGGAAGAAGTCTAGAAGTCTTGATCTAATTAGGACTGGCATTAGGAAAGTCCAAGCAGAGTCTTTGTAACGAGAAAAGTCCTCACGTCCTTAAGATAAAATTGGTTAAGTAATAGATAGAAAGAGAGAATAGAGCCTAATATGCAAACCCCCCTTTAGTACCGCTAGCCAGGCTGCTAGAGTTACCAATTTCATACCCACAATCCTATTTCACCCCCACCACCCCCGCACCTCTCCAACTCTGCCCCGCACCTCTTTCCCTCCTTCCCCAAACACCACCACCACCACAACCCAATGCTCGAAATCGCCGCCTTCACCGCCCCCTCGGCCATACTCGCCTCCCAGACCGGCGCCTCGCGCATTGAACTCTGCACCTCGTACACCCTCGGCGGCACCACGCCCCCCCTCTCCACGCTCTCCCATGTGCGCAACGCAACCCGCCTCCCCATCACCGTCATGATCCGGCCGCGCGGCGGCGACTTCATCTACACCGCCTCCGAGTACAACACTATGGAATCCGAAATCACCAGCCTAAAGGATCTGGCTGATGGTTTCGTATTCGGGATTCTAGACAAGGAAGGAAGAGTGGATGAGGAGAGGTGTATGCGGCTTGTGCGGTTGGCGGAGCCGCGGGCGTGTACGTTTCATCGGGCGATTGATGGGGCGAGGGATTTGCGGGAGGGGGTTGAGGCGGTGGCGAGGTGTGGATTTAAGCGGGTTTTGACGAGTGGTGGGGAGAAGAGTGCGGTGGAGGGGGTGGAGAGGATACGTGGGTTGCAGGAGGTGTTTGGGGACAGGATAGAGATTATTGCCGGGGGAGGGGTGAGGAGTGGGAATGTTGCGGTTGTCAAGGGGACGGGGGTGCCGTGGGTGCACTCTGCGGCTGTGACGGGGGAGGGGGAGGAAGTGGATGGGGAGGAGGTTGGGAGGATTAGGGGGGTCTTGGAGGGATTGTAAGGGTGGTCATTAGTTGGTGTGTATATACGTTAGAAACGTCGCTATATATAGGTACATATGGTGTGGGTGTGCCAAATGTCTGGTCTAAAGATTAATCAGACTAGATCAAAGCGTACACGAGAGCACCGAGGATAGACATTCCAAATGAGGCGGTAGCATCAACACCGACATGTGCTGCAGCTCCAGTCTTTGTAGGCTGAGCATCTGTCCTCGTCTCCGTCACAACGGCTGTCTTTCCAGCAATGGTCGTAGCTTGTGTGATGGTTGTAGCAGGAATCGTAGTCTCAATCTGCTGTCCGCCCACAGTCGCCGTAGCAACAGATTCGGCGACTGTTGTTGGTGCTGTATAGGTAACTGGAGGGAGTGTAGTAGTGAACACTACAATCGAGCCCAGTTCTGACACAGGAATGGCACCGCCAACACCCGTGCCAGTGAACTGCGGTGGAATCGACATGGTCGATGTGTTTGGCCTCTCTGCCTCGTTTCCAGAGTAGATATTCGCGCTCTGTCCGTCCTTGGTGTAGTTGCCACTAATCAGGTTTACATCCGTGCCGCCAGAGTGGTAGTCTCCTGTTGCGATGGTGCCGTAAGAGCCATCTGGAAACTGAAAGTTGGTGGTGAATTTATCGTAGCACATTGGGATGTTGAGGTTCTGGAGGTTCACGCAGTCGAGACTGGGGTGGCAGGCGAAGCCCTCTGCGCGTTCGTTTATAGAACGCGGCTCAAATGAGATGCCTTTTACTGAAGCCACGACATTGGTGTAGAGCGAGCTGAGGCCTGGTCCGACTGAAGGAGGCGTCTCGGTTGTTGCGCCATTGGGCTTGCAGGCCTTGTAGGAAGCCTCGTCATCTTTTTGGAATCCTTCAAAAGGCGATGCAGCAGCCACGGCGGCAAGAGCGAGGGACAGGTATTTCAGGGTCATGTTGACGTTGTAGTGGTGGATTATGATTGATTATGGGTATTGCACGATGTAGTGCTGAACGATTGACGAATACCACAACTGGCAATGAATGGCGAGGGCAAAAGAACGGACACCTGAGCGAAGGACAGTGGGTTGATCCAACGGCTAGGAAGAGGCGAGGGCGGCCCTGAATCTATATAGTACCGTGACTGCAGCCCTCACATGCAGTACTGACAGGGTTCGTTAGACTGCTTTTTCCTTCCAGAGCTAGCCAACAACGAGTATCACGCGTGCAACTGGCACGATCTAATCAAAGGCACGCTAGTATACGAGGGCAATCGTCAATCGACTCGAATTACTCTTTGTTGCGCATTCACCAGATTCATGCCATCTGAATAAAAACCCGCGTTTGTCTGTAACTCGAAGAAGAGCGAGTTGCGCATTCATTGAAATCCGCCCTTCAGTTCCAAAATCCTCTTCGTGTTCGCAAATTCTTGGAAAAAATGTCAACGGCAATCCAAGATTCTGCACCAAGGAAGCGATTTTATTGACAAGGGGTTCGTTACGGCAAGGCGGCAACAAGTGGAGTACAGCAACACCATCTCATTCGCCAGATGCACACCTAGACAATATCCTATTTTTTCTTGTCCTTTAGTTTAAACCCCGCCCTAAAGAAGCGCCTTGGACTCGAGTCGTCGTCTGCAGACTCGGCTCACTTTTTGTTTGGGTCGGGAGAAGTCGCGGTTGGAGCAATAAAGAAAAATGCGGGTTGCAACGTCATGACGGGACGCCTTGTTCCCAGCAATGAGGGTGCGGCTTGTTGGTTCCTGGCGGTGTATCCACTGCATTGTGGATAATCTACTTATGTCACATGCAGTGTTTTCCAGGGCTATAATTCCCGCTAGAAAGCGATGGGATTTTTGTTAAGGTAAGGTTGAACACGTCCTGACGCGTTACTGGAGGTTGCGATGGAGGTTGCGCGGAAGTCGTACCATGACTCGTCTTACACAAATCGGGTTCAGCCTCAATGCATCTGCTGTGGGTAATCTTCTGATCCTACTTTCTCAGGGCGATACAAGCAAGATATACTTATTTACTTTTTTTTCAAGCCGTTTTATCGCAACGAACCACGTGCGCCCCTCTCTGTACCCCGCTATCTGCCAAGCAGCGTGCACCCGACTTAAAATAGCATCTGGGCGTCCAAGCAGGTAACGGTGCGAATTGTTTCAATATGCCATAATATCACGAGGCTGCGGCTGTAACGGCATGTTCATGCTACTGGTATGCAGGGACAAAGCAGTGCATCCGGATAAGATGTGGACTCAGGATTCCCGAGACCCGCATCTCTGCAGTGTGGGTCATTGATATTCATGAGAAAAAGGGTCGAGAAGCTTAGCATAGTATTTAAACAGCAGCTGCGGAAACTGATAAGACGAGCAGCTATAACCCTGTAATCTATCTGATCTGTCTTCACGAGGGGATTTAGCAGTAGGCCTAGAATCACGTTTAGGATACAGTCAATCAACCCAATGCTTTTCTGCGACTGTACTGTAGACGGAAGCCCGCAGCGGTTCGGTGAGCTAAGACTTACAGCAGTTAAGTTCACACGTCAACTGAGCTTCTAGAATGAAACATGGCAATGCACGTGACTGTTGATATGAAACTATTCAGCTTTCAAACACGATATTGAGAACAACTGGCCACATGAGCAAGCCAAGTACAATGCAACGTTCATGGCAGCAATGCATGCACTCGACGCATTTACACCCCACCCCCAGCTTTCCTGTAAAAAGCACGCCAAGCTTTATCCAGACCCGCAACGCCAAGTTGCCTTGAAGCTTGGATGATTCAGACTAAGGGAAACATGAATCGATGCCTACTGTCAAACGTGACCTGGTCGGGGGGAAACATGCGTTGGACGAAACAAAGGGTAACCGCCGAGGCCAGCGAGAGCTCAAGGAGAGAAGTCCTCTGGTGAATGCTCAATCGGCCTGAGACTAGGACTTCGATCTGAGGAGATTATTGAAAGCACTAGTATAGATCGATGGTTCGGTAATCGCAGGTAGAACTTGGAGCGGGCTGAGATGGTGCATGGCCGGTCTTGTTGCTGTCCTCCTCGGCATGATTGACACAATTGACACAGCCACTCGAAGTGCAGCAGTTCCGTGCGCAGTCTTCGCATCATGCAATTGCAATCAAGATACCGCCGTAAGGATCCGGATCGGCAGAGCTTGTACCGTACTCTACATGACACTGGAGTGTGGGAGGGGGGCGCAGATGGACGAGACGCGATCAAACACTGGCCAGACCGGGTCCAAGCCACGCTCAGTGACATCATGGCGCCCGTACCTGCAGCGACACGCAACCCAGGCTTTTTGTATAAGTAAACCTGCTGCTGTCCATCACTCAACACTACACTACGCATTAGTGTGGCTGTGGCTTGCGACGGCTACGTATTTCTTCCGGGCCTCTGTCTACCTGCCCTCGCATTCCCTTGTCTTCTTCAGCCTGCCATTCTTTTCTTGAAGAAGAGTAGCACGTCTTCGCCTCCTTGGTTCCACTCGCTGTCATCATTACAACGCCAGCATGGTCCAACAACGCACATGGCAGCACGCGCTGCAACTGGCCGCGACTGTCGGTCTCGCCGGTGCAGTTGCAATTCCAGAGCCCACGGCTGTTCCAGCAAAGGTGGTTGAGGTCCGCGAGCCACTCGTCACTCCAGCCGCGGTCCGATTCGACAGCCGGATGAGCTACGTGCAGAGAGACATTATCGACGACATCAAGAGCGGCGTTGGGGGCTATGCGCAGTCCCTAGGCAGTGTGCTGGGTACAGACCTGCCCAGCTTCTTTACTGATGGTAAGCAAATCTTTCGGGGGTAGAGCGCGCTAGTAAAGCTTATGCTGACACTTCTTCACTAGGCATTCCTGCTTGGTTCGAAGGCCTCCCCACTGGCTCCCAAGTCCTCAAGTCTCTCGACATTGGCGACGATGACCTAGCTTCAAAGCCCACTCAAGTCCTCAACGTTCCTCCGTATGCGAACTGGACCGATCAGGGCTGGAACGTCCGCTTCCACGGCAATGTCTACAAGTTCCCGGATATCGATCAGAAAAAGGTCGATGACCTGGCCAATGTCTTTTTGATCGACACAAGCATCGACAAGCTGCCTCAGAACGAGCAAGAACAGGCACGCAACCTCACCCGCTCCATCTTCATTGTCCAGCAAGGCGACCAGAATGTTTCCATGAGCCTTGAGCCCTCGCCCATGCAAGGCGCCGACGGTGAGCCCGGTGGCGGTAACTCGGTCCAGGCACCTGGCGGAACCCAGTCCCTTACCCTTCCCTACGAGACTACCGAACTGGGCGACTTTGACGTCTTCGTACCCATCCAATTGAACGGTCTCACACCTGGTAACCAGACCAACAACGTTCAGCGCCTCAACGTTCATACCAATGGCACCGACAGCGGCAATGCCACTGCCTTCCTCGTTCCCCCTCAGGGTATCACCTTCATCTCAGATATTGACGACATTCTGCGTGTGACCAAGATCTATGAACCCAAGGAAGGTCTCCTCAACAGCTTTGCCCGCCCCTTTACTCCCTGGTTGAACATGCCCGAAATCTATGCCAACTGGTCGCGTACTCTTCCCAACAACACGCACTTCCACTACCTGACCACCACACCTGAACAAGCCACCCGCCTCTACATGGACTTTATCTACAAGACCTACCCAGGAGGGTCCTTTGACACTCGCCCGCTCAACTTCTCCGACATCGAGGCCACCCTCTCCATCCGTCAATACCTCCTCACCAAGGTTTTTGAGACATTCCCTCAGCGCAAGTTTGTTCTTGTTGCCGACACCTCAAACAGCGATGTCATGAAGGCCTACCCTAAGATGGCTCACGACTACCCCAACCAGGTTCAATGCATCTTCTTGCGCAACACTTCAGCCACTGACGATAAGATGTGGTTCCCCTACAACACCGAGGGCTTCAAGGGCTTGAACAGCCGCAGCTACATGTTCTTCCGCGAGCCAAATGACTTGATGGGTCTCGACATTGTCAACGGACAGTGCCTGAACGAGACGATCCCGCAGAACGTTACATTCTCCAGGCAAGCAGAGATTCTCGGTATCCATGGAGACAGTGCTGGCAGCAGGATTCAGGGTGGCTCAACACTTGGCTTCGTTTGTGCCCTCTTTGCTGCTGTTGCTCTGTTGATTTAAAATGCACATGGATGACGACACAATCAATGTTGAATGAAATAAGCGTACATGAAGGATGGCGTTTTCGCTTAGTATGCATGTGGCGTTGGGGTCTCTAGTGCAGCGCACTTGGTCTTTGTTGTTTCTGTCTTTTTCTTCTCTTGTGTATAACATTGGTCCTGTGCATGGTCGCAGTTGATAGGCGATGATACTACGATACTTGTTCACACTTTCCGTCCCACACTTTTATGATGCGTGATTTTCAAGTGACTACTGATTTTGCCCAAGTAACTCCCTACCCACACATGCTCTCTTCAAACCGCCTCGCAATCTCCAACATCTCAGCATCCAACCTCGATCCACTCAAAAACGTCACACTAAACGGCAACACACCCTCATCCTCCTCCCTTCCACTCAACTCCCCAACCGGATACGTCCCCGCGGGTACCGCAACCCCACACAAATCCAACACATTCCCACAATGCGTAAACTCACCCAGCACGCTATTCTTCGCAATCGGATCCCGCAGCACCTCATCAATGCGCCAATGCGTCGGCGTCGTCGGCACAACAAGGACATCGATTCCGTGGGCCGCATACGCAAACACCTCTTCTGCCTGGCGCGTATACAGCGTTTTAGCCTGTAAATCGCGGTATGCATCTACTGCCGTGCTCCCTCTTTGCACTACCGCATCCATTAGCTGTGCGGTCACGGGATGCAATCTCTCACGGTTTTTTTCGAGAAAGTCGTCGGGGAGGGAGGCGAGGCGCTCGGATACGAAGGTGCCTTCGTAGAGTAGGTTGCCTGCTTTTTGAAAGGGGGACCAGGTTATGGGTGTGAGGATGCCGCCGAGGGATTGGAGTTTCGATACTGTTGCGTTGAATAGACGGCGTGTAGGGGCGGAGCAAACGGCGAGTGCTTCTTGCGGGGGGATGCCGAATTTGAAGGTTGAGGATTGGGGGCCGGTGCTGTTGATGTGGCGTTCGAAGGCTAGGGCTGGTTTCGAGTATGGGTCTAGAGGGTCGTAGCTTTCCAGCACTTGCCAGAGTGTACGGGCGTCTGGGATGGTTTTTGTGGCGAGGGCTATGCAATCGAGGGAGAGGCAGGCGGGCGTTATACCACGGAAGGAGATGGTGCCGCGTGTGGGTTTGAAACCTACGATGCCGTTGAGACCAGCGGGGACGCGCCCGGAGCCTGCGGTGTCGGTGGCGAGAGAGAAGGAAACGAGGTTTGCGGCTACAGAGACGGCGCTGCCGCTACTGGAGCCGCCGCTTATATACGAAGGGTGGTAGACGGAGTGGGGGATGCCGTAGGGACTGCGGCAGCCAACTAGGCCTGTGGCGAGTTGGTCGAGGTTCGTTTTGCCGATGAAGAGGGCGCCCTGAGAAACGACTTTTTCGTAGACGACGGCCGAAGTGGAGGGGATGTGGGCGAGGGGCGGGCAGGCGGTTGTAGTGGGGAGACCTGCGATGTCGATGCTGTCTTTGACGCTGAAGGGGATGCCAAAGAGAGGGGGGAGAGCGGTTCGGTCGGGAAATTTGGTGATTAGGTCTCGAGCGGCTTCTAGAGCGGATTCGAGGGGTTGGATGTGGATCCATACTGCTGGGTCGATCTTTTTGTATGCTTCGATTTTACTGTAGACCGTCTCGACAACGGTCAGGGGTGAAAGACCGTTCCTGTAGGCTCGTTGTAGACTGGATATTGTGAGGTCGCCATCGAACTCGGGTGGTGTTTGAGGAGGCGTAGACCCGATTTGAATCTGCTTTGTAGAGAAAGGCTCAAGAGCCTCAACGAGGGGCTGTAGGCTGCCGATGAAGCCGAAGAGGCCTTGCGACCAGTGAATCATGTCTAATGTTGGCTTCTTAAAGCATGCATCGTTGTATCCACTGGTTGCTTCTTCGATGCCACAGCATTCGAAGCCGCGGTCATTTGCTTCTCGAATGGTTGTAGCGAAGCAGCATTCTGTAGTGACGCCTGAAACAATCAAATGTGTGATGGCTCGCGCTTTGAGCTGATGTATGATGGGCGTGTTCCAGAATGAGCCTTTTCCAGACTTATCGATGACTACCTCGCCAGGCAGCGGCTTCAATTCATCAATAATATCATGGCCGTATTCCCCTCTGGTCAACAGGCGACCCAGTTCCCCTTTGTCGCCAATGACTAGTTTGTGTTGGGTATTGCCAGGGGCTGCTTCTTGCCTAATGAGCTTTGATGAGGGGCAGTCTGAGAGGTCCGGTTTATGTCCTTCGCGTGTATGAAAAACAGTCATGCCTGCGCTTCGACATGCGTCCAGGAGTCGTTTGGTGGGCGCAATGGAAGCTTGAACTGCTTCCAAGTTTCCACCCTGGATCTCACCGAATCCTTGGGGGAGTAGGAAGTCGCGCTGCATATCTATTATGAGCAATGCAGTGTGTTCCAAGGGAAAGGAAAAAGCGTAAGGCTTTGCTTCAAAAGAGACCATGTTGGGTTTCGCACTTGTCTTTGCCATGGTGTCTGAGTGCAGGCGTTCACTTGACGTTGGTCAAGATAACATTCAAGGGGAGAGTCGAAATGTTCAGAATTAGCTGAATGGGTGATGGAAATAAAAGAGTCCCAAGCTTGCAGCAAGGTGCCGCATCTTTAGCATTCAACCCATTCTGAATGAGGATTGTCGTCTGCGAACTGCCCGAAAGCGGAGTATGCAGCGGGCCTACGGCGGGCGGCGGCGCGACAACTCTGGGGTCTTATCAGAACAGTGCCAAACCCAATTTGGTTTAGTGCATCTTCTGATAAGCTCCCCTCGTGGGTACCCAAGTCAAGAGAAACCTGGTTTCTCCCTCTACGACTCATATCGACATGGCTCTGCCGAAAATCATACACGTTTCCGCCCATATTTCCTGGTGCCGAGATTTCCTATCTTGATAGACATGGGTTGTCAAGATGGAACCTCCAATGTAGATATCCGTGGAAGCGGTCTTGATACGGGCGCCATGCCCTAGCCAAGTTGTCTTTGGTATTAAATGTATGGCTGATAGATGAGCGTGAACAAGGGATTTGGTGTTTGGTTTTTGTTCTTCACACTCGAACATACGCGACTATGTCAGTACTCAAGGCGAGGCTTAAGGCGAGGCTTGCGCCTCACCTCCATCTGAGGGTTCCGTTCAAGAGCGGAAAGTATGGCTCGCGCTGGTCGAATAAAGGTGCGTAGTCACTTGAGACTTCCGGGCTTGCTACGATACTGATGGTCTACTCCATAATAGATATGGATCCGATCCCCCCGGAACAGCGCACCTGGGGCGCTCTGGATTACTGGGCATACTGGTGTGCGGATATGCTTGCTCCTCCCCTGATTTCGACTGTCAGTAGTGTCATGGCTCTGGGATTCACAGCTAGAGAAACAATACCGATTGTCTTTTTCGGTTTTGCCATCTGTAGCGTGGTCATCACCCTCACTGCTAAGATGGGTGCTACGTACGCTGTTTCCTTCCCAGTCATTGTTCGCAGTGTTTTCGGAATGTATGGCTCAATCCCAGCCATTGCCATTCGATCTTTCGTTGCCATGATCTGGACTGCTATTCTCACGGTCCAAGCTAGCAATTACCTCCAGCGCTGCATCGAAGCCATATGGCCGAGTTTCATCACTTTTCCGAATCACCTCCCCGAGAGTGCTGGAATTGATTGTAAGTTACAACATTTGCTGACAGGGTGATCAATCTTTAACGAAATATCAGCTGCTGGGTTGCTTTGCCTGTTCTTGTACTGGTTCCTACAAACTGGGCTGGCGCTCATGAAAATTTCCAAGTTACGTGTTCTGTTTTGGATCAAGAGCATCGTGGTCCCACCGACGTTTTTGGCCTTGTTTATCTGGGCTGTTACAATCACAAAAGGGTAAAGCCCTTTTTCAATCCGAATTAGTGCCATATACTAATATGTTTGTTAGTGGTGGACCGCTCATCAAGGGAGAAATGAAATTGACGTCCACGTATATGAATACCGCCTACTCAGTGCTGAAAGGGCTCAACGCTGTCATCGGACTCTTCTCTTCGTTGGCAACCAACATGCCCGATTTTGGCAGGTTCTCCAAAAACCGGATGGCTGGCAACCATCAATTCCTTGCTCTTCCCATAATTGGAACTCTTGGAGCATTGACACCGATATTCGTCACTGACGCCCATTCCTATCTATGGGGCGAGTTCGAGTGGTACATGCCAAATGTCATTGCCAAGTTCGACTCCCGGGCAGCAAAGTTTTTCGTATCTGCCAGCTTTCTCCTTGCAACCATCGGCAACCAGATTGCAGCGGGTACCTATCCATTCTCAAATGACGTATCAGGTATGATGCCCAAATATATCAACAATTTCAGGGCTACCGTCTTTCTCTCAATATTTTCCATTGCTTGCACGCCTTGGAATATTGTTAGGAATGCGTCAGGCTTACTTGCCTTCCTGAGCGGCTACTCCTGCCTCATGGGACCTCTTGCAGGCACAATGATCAGCGATTACTACCTTGTCAAGAAGAGTAAGCTCGACGTCGATCAGCTATACACCTCTCATGGTATCTACTGGTATGATTACGGCTGGAACTGGAGAGCCTGGGTGTCTTTTCTTACAGGTGTCGCCCCCCTCTTGCCGGGTTTTGCGAAAAGCATCGATGATACACTTGAAATCAGTGGCACATGGAAGATTTACACATTCGCGTGGGCCTTTGGAATTTGCCTCTCAACCTCCACGCACTATGTGATCTGTACGTACATTTCTGTACCGACAAAGTCACTGGTTGAGTTCGCCGTATATCCCCAACAGCTCGAAGATGTCGCATCGTCTGTTCTCGAAGGCGAAGAAGTCTCAACCAAGGAAACAACGGTCGCGAAAGCGAAGGAAGTAAAGGAAGTAGTTTAGATTATTATTATTAGAAACCTACGCCAGGAATAGTTTCGTCTTTTTAGAGAATCTGAGACCAAATTAAAGAAATTTATGTTCTTATGTTACCGTTTTTTTTTGAATGCCCATGCCTTTGGGCACCATGAAGCTGACATTGCTCTTAGTGATATAGCTGATTAATCCCTGCTTGATCGGCGCCCTGGTTGGCTTGGCTTTTCCCGCTTCTTATCATGTGCCTCAACGACCTCTCAATTAGTTCACTCTCTTTGTTGATGGTCAAGCAGACGACCACTAGCTCAATGACCTTCTCTACGGCGATGCATAGTTAGATCCAAAACGCACCAAGAATCAAGGTTGTTTTAATGGACTATGTTCGTAGCGCACTGGAGAGCATCAAAACAGGCTACCAGGCTTTGCTGGAGCGGATATGAATCATTGACAGCAACAATATCAACCGCAGACTAGGATCGCCAATGCCATCGGATTTCATCTATCGCATAGAAGGCTGTATACCCCAAATCTTTACCAGCAGCCATGGAAATTATCCCGGATGAGATTTTCGCACCAAGTCACTTCTTCCCGCAAGGAACCAACTCCCAAAACGCCCCCAAAGCAAGATCACGACGCCCATGCGACCCTTGTCGTCGGCGCAAGTCACGATGCGAGAAACCAGATGATCATCAACCTTGCCTTCTGTGTCGCTTTCACCACCAGGAATGCACATTCAACGAGAACCCGCCACCGCGAAAACGACGAGCATTAATGATCAACGCCAGCCCAGAGCCCAGCGAACCTATCGCAAATCCATTGGCATACTCACCAAACAGTCGCAGGAGCAGTACTGCTGCGTCCACATCACCTCACAATGCGCCCGCCACGATCCGTCAGGATCCACCAATAGATGATTACGCGAACCTTCGCGGTCCCTCACTCCTGAAAAAGACACTAGGCTTGCAGAATGGTAGGCACAGCCGCCTTCTTGGCTCTACTTCAGAGTATGAAAAACACCTGCTTGCATATGAACCAACTCAAGGCCTTCAAAATTCTGGTTTGTCTGCTGGACCATCTACGTTGAGGCGAGTGGACGATATAGACTCCACAACATTCATCTCATTGCCCGATGTCGGCTCACTCAACCACCAGCATGATATCCCAGATCTAGATGCGATAGAAATAGCTGTCGCACCTCACGGATCCGCCTTGATCCACCTATACTTCCGAATTGTCCACCCTAGCTTTCCTATCTTGCATAAGAAAGTCTTTCTAGAAAAGTATGCACGCACACACAGGGAGTTTTCGCCACCTCTTCTTGCTGCAGTCTATCTCCTAGCCCTGGACTGGTGGTCGTATTCGAGTGAGTTGGCCTTGCTACCGAAACCGGATGTGTCTTATCTCGAGGAGCTAGCCATGAAATCGTATTGTAATATTATCCATCGGCCCAAGCTCTCGACCATACAGGCAGGTTTACTGCTTCTCCAGCGACATGAGGGGAATAGCTGGGCGATGACGACGCAACTTATTGGCCTTACTCAAGACATGGGTCTCCACCTCGATTGCACAGAATGGCACATTCCAAGCTGGGAGCGGGGGCTTCGAAAGCGCTTGGCGTGGGCTGTATACATGCAGGACAAATGGGGCTCTCTCATCCATGGCAGACCCTCGCACATCACACCATCAGACTGGGTGGCGCAACCACTCAACGAATACGACTTTCCTGAAAATGCCGCAGATGAAGACGATGAAGACGGAAGCACAGAGGTGGAGAAAGGTCGCATCTTATTCTGCTACATGGTCGAGCTCACAAAGATTCTGGCAAGAATTCTAACAACCTTTTACACGACCAAGGCTGAACGCGAGTTTGCACGCCAGGCGAGTGAAGGTGTGCGCTCGCTTCTCGACACTGCAAAGCCGCTGCAGCTTGCCCTGCGTCAATGGTATGCCGACATGCCGCCAACCCTCAAAATGCAAGACATTGCTGCGAGAAAACTTTCTAGCGTAGGCTATCTTCACCTCGGCTATTATGCCGTCGAAATGACGTTACATCGGCGTATCATCCGCTCTTTGTCGTCGGCAGATGATGCAGAGCTGTGCTTCATCTGCCGGCAAGCAGCACAAACACGACTCACTTCGGCTATGAGATTTGTTCAGTCCCTGCGGCCTGAGCACCATCAATCATTCTGGTACTCTGCGTCAAAGTACAGCTTTGTCCTCATCGGTTCATTCATATCTCTCTTGTGGGTGACATCCAATACTGAGGATGAAGCAGCCCAGTACCGAAAGAAGCTAGATGAATACAAGTGGATGCTGCGCTTGTCGAGTAAATCAGCAGATTTTCTCGGGTCTGCACTGACGCTGCTCAACAATTCGACTGTCACATTGGTAAATAAAGTGGCTGAAGATTTCGATACTCGCAGTGCAAAGACAGCCGGTCTGCTGGTGACGAGAGGTGCGACTTCTGCGGCAGCGGGCCTTGCTCATTTGGATACAGTTCGATCTACACCTCCTGATTTAGCGCTCGCCGGGGCCGAGGTCCGTGACAGCACTAGAGGCACGCCTGTTGATGGAAACAGCATGGACGAGCACTCATGGTTCCAAGCACTGACGGAAGGCGAGTTCCATGGCGCATAACGGAGCACAAGATGGACTCATAGCAGTGGGTGTTGATGTGCCAATACGGCATTTCGTAGAGTAAACTTTGTTTTGCTCCGAGGAAACGATCTGTCAAATCGAGACCTCGTATTGAATTGAATGCATTGGAAAGAGTCCGAGTGCGATCGATTGGCCATGATCAGCTTACTGGTGATGCATTTCAATTGTGCTTGTTCACCGATCGTATCTCCTGATTCGCCAAATCCCACATGGAACCGGTTAGCCCCAGCCTCGAAAGAGTCGGGGTACCAAAGACAAGAGTCGGCGCATCGGAATGTCGGAACACAGACGCCAGAGATCTTCCTTGGGCCCAGAGCGAATCATCGCTGATTGACAAATGCGGACCCGCGATTCAAGTATTGTGTAGCAACCAACGGGGGAGATGACGAGGAGTGCATCCATATACTTTGGCGCTGTAAACTTTACCACCTCTGAAATTACCAGAACAAAAGGCGCATCTAGCCTCACACGCAGAATGACGCAGAGAAATTTGAAGGACTACATTTGTAATTTCCTCGTTACACAGAGGACGAAGCGGAAAAGGCTGCGGCATGGCAATTGATCGCACGTGGGTGGTAGTCAAGTTTTTGGGATCAAAGGACCCAAAAGAGTCTCTCTCCACCATCCTAAATCTGCTGGATGACCTAACCCACATCTCCACATCCCCAACTCCAAAACGAGGGGTAGAATAGGCGTAAAACTAAAAACAAAATCTATCGAGATAATTGACATCGCATTGCGTAGCCCGCACGTGAATCACGGAACCGTACGTAAACCATCATCTGCACAACGTACCAAAATCCCGCAAACATTCCTTTTTCTCCCACGCGGTCCCTTTGAAAAGGGAGAAAAAGAAAAGCACTGCGGACCTTTTATTGCAAGAAAACATCCGAGCAAAAACAAAAACAAAGGAACACACGCGCTTGGTTCACGAAATAATTACCAAAAAGGAGCGAAGAAAGGATATCTGACGTCATTACCATCCGCCCACAAACAACTAGCAACATACGCTATCAGTGCACCCACGGTTTCCACATACTTGCTTTATCCCGTACGACTCCCACATACGCAAGCAGCACCAGGCACAGACAGAGAAAGAAAAAAAGGGGAGGAGAGAAGCAGACTACAAGCGGTCAAACCCCAGTTTAGTGAAGCGGAGAAATAAAAATGCACCATGCGCTCATCACTTTCGCTCCCTCGCACCCTGTTTACTGGGGTAAAGGAAAGATAACAACCCTGTTAGATGCACGATATTTCCAGGGTACCGGGGACCTAAAAAAACATGCAGGGTCCGTCGCATCCGCAGCGTGCCGCCGGGTGTTCCTATTGGGCGAGAAGAAAAAAAGAGGTGAGGGAGAGAACAAGTGGTTATGGTGGTTAGCAGTCCCCTGCTAAAAGAAGTGCCACGCGGACACAAAGGTTATTTCACGTGGTGGGCAAGGGCGATAGAAGAATCAAGGAACGAATAAGGACTAGAAACTTGGAAATCAAGGCATTTTCGGAGAGAAGACTGAGGTGTAAAAGCATGTATCATTGTGATCCTAATTTGCTAAAACAGTAAAACTACATAGTAAATTGATGATTCAAGAACCTAGCAGTTCAAATCGCTGATGAATTAACCATCAGTAGTGGGGGGTATCATCTTTTTCTCTCTCCTGATTTGAGCACTTCATTTCAGAACCCGTTGCGCCATATATCGATGCGCCTCTGTGCCCGCTAGAATAATAATAATAATCGTATAAGCCATAGCCACGTTGCGGTCGTGAATACGTCAAAAAAACATCAACAAGGTGATAGGTTGAACGAAGTATGGAAAACGTCATCCTAAAGGCTCGACCTCACGCCCAGGTCTTGGATGTATTGAGACCAAGCTCAAGATGCTGGGCGATAGCAGACGCAAAGTCGCCGCCTACATTCGACGAATGGCGGCGGCGCTCACGGCGTATTTGGTGTGCTGCTTCCATGAGACGCTCCTGGATCCAGGCGCGCTGCTTTTCATCGTTGCGGATACAGTCGGTATTGAGGAGCTCAGTAAGGGTGGCCACAATCTGCTGGTTGATCTCAGCAAGCTTTTGAGACTCTTCCGTGTGTATGTCGTCGATACTGGTACGTGGGGTTGCGTTTGTCCTAGAGTTGACAGGTATTGGTTCACTCGCTGTTGGAAACGGCGAGGAGTACTTCGCGGACGTAGGAGATGACGAAAGAGATTGGAATTCGGGTGAGCTGGGAGTCATAGGTGCGTTGAAAGGGATCTCCATGGCCATACGACGTTGGAGAGCTTCTTTCTGGGCGGAGAGCAACATGTATTTTTGCATCGATTGATGCTGGACGCAAGCGTTAGTGCATATTGCTTCATAGATTACCATAGATGCACTTACCCGACACAAAGCGGGCCTCGACGTGGGGCTCATAGTGTCGTTCAACTTAGTATCGTCTGACATTTGCATTGTTGGCGGTTTGCAAGGTTTGGTTTCTGATTGTATGGAGATGTTGGGCCTTAATAGATATACTTCTTGACAATGCCAAGAGCGTTGTGTGGTGGGAGATCGGCGAGGCCCTAGAAAGGTGGGTACCAAAGCCTAATCAGTGTGTGGATCGAAGTGGAGCCGAGACGACAAGGTGATGCTGCTGTGAAGTCTTGGTGACGGTGACGCGCAAGCTGTGGGACGAGAGTGGTTTATGATGGTTTGATTCCAGAGGTTGTTTAACAAAGAAGGGCAACCTTGAACTTTATGGCCATCGAGCAACTTAACCGTTTTGCAACGAGAGCTGAATAGGCCATGACGTCCAGTGAGGAGATCCCATCCAAGACACTGCGCGGCTGAATCCGCCCTTCCAGGCTTTGAGCAGCTGCGCACGTTTTGAGCTACCCAGTTGGGATAGCCAGGGGCTTTCGGTGGGTGGTGTTGTGATTGGTAGAGTCGTCCCTTTTGTTGATCGGCATGTGTTGTGAGGGGCAGCTAAGCGAAATAACGTCACCGGTAGGGACTTGAATTTGGACCCTCGGAGTAGAATCGCGATCGTTCAAACAAGCCCACTGATAAGTTCCAACGAAGATCGTGATTGCGTGCTGTACCTGCATGGCTGTTGAGAAAAACGTTAGTGGGTTGCCTCTCACAGCTCAGTATGTGAAGATAACGACATATGTCTGTCTGTATGCGGTGTTCTCAGTGCCATCACAATTCCATCATGATGCGAAATTGCCCATGCGTTACAAGAGATGACGTCGGGCTAAAACCCGAATTATCCCAGCCGCACATCTCGACGAAGGATCCCTGGCACAGTTCAGACACGCCTCACAAATCACCTTCAGCTTATCGAATAGATGCCCACGTAAGACATTCAGCTTGAGCTTCCAGCCAGGTTAGAGAAATCCGGATCGCTGAGCACAGCATCTGATTACTACGATTGCAGGCCTACGTGATTATGGGGCGGAAATCAGGTTTGAACGCCACATTTGTGGCTCAGTCTCGCACGTGTGCCGGGTTCCGGCTTAGCGGTGACGTTCCTGTCCAACCCTTCAGCACTAATCATATTCCACGGATGAAGTGCCTCGGGTTGTGACCATGGACAAGGCTTCTAGATGAAGGTCCAAATCCTTCGCTGATGCAACGTGCCGCAAGTCACATGAAAACGCCACGTTGGAGTCACACATGGACAATGAGGTCTGTAAAGGAATGTCCTGCAATCTAAGTGGTACGCGGCGATGCGATCAGAGAACCTGCATGGAAATCCTGGCTTTTCGTTTAGAGGGGCGTCCAATCTGCGAGCACCTGCAGATTTCGAAGTCCATCACTTCCAGGTGTACGTGTCTTTCGGCATAGGCGTGTTTAGGCTGATAGAATGCTTTACGTCCAAAACCAAGGCTTGGTTCAATCGGATTAGAACAACTGATGTAGTCATTTCGAAAATCTCGAAAAGACGTACACGACGAACGTCACTCTTCAGTTGCCTGCCGCTCCGACCAGAAACCTTTGCCATAGCTGATGAGAATTTCTTGACCACGGGCAATGCCCTTGGCCCTCTTTCCACTTTTGCCAGCACTGAGGACGAATACGCCGACTCGCTTCTCCACCTTGCCGTTTCCGCAGTCCACATGTATGTCGCGAAACTCGGCATTGGGCGCAGACGAGACTCCTCGGTAGTCGTTGATGAAGCGGGCTTCGTTGCCCATCGTCGACGCATCGACGCCGATACCTAGTTCTCGGTCTAATGAGAGGTCGTAGTCGGATGTTGCATTGATATCAGTCTGATCGTGAACATAGCCTAGATATGGCAGGATGAACGAGTCTGGAGGGAGCTGCTGGTTAGCACAGAGAGCATGTTGCCCAAACGCTGGATGAGCAGAGTCTGTGACTGGGGTAATCTTGACATTGGTGTATGGCCCACTAGGTTTGTAAATTGGTACATTGGGATCCAGATGGGATTTTGGGAATACGATTGTCATGAGCTTCTCATGGGAGAGCTTCTTTGAATATGAAGGGGCATGGAGGTAAACGGCATGCCCGTCCCATCCCTTTGGCACGGCGGGTTGGGTTCTTGGCATTCTATAACGGAGCCGGAGAGGCCGTCCGATGGCTAAGAGACTTGGGGGCGCGGTTGACACGTTAGTTTCCGGTGATGGCGGTGATGGTGTTTGAGCAGATAAGAGGTGTCGGAGGCAGATTCTGGGTAGGTGGCGTTGGAGTAGAACAATGGCGTCCGGTGAGCTGGCAGCATGGAAGAGCAAGGCTGCTCGTGCTGCCTGAGGGCGAGGGGCTCTTGCCTGGGCGGCATGACCTCGGAACAGGGGGCGACTAGCGCGCGCCTGGATTTCCCTCACCGTCAATATCACCTTCACCAACACGACGCTACGCCTCACCATTCTCACCGCGATTCGATGCGCTTTGTTGGACCCAAGGAAATGACCACCGCTTGGGGTAAGTCCGCACATGGTGGTGGAGATCGAGATGCTCGTGTTACGTGGTGCACTATGTGCTGCTTAACATATATCGATATAGGTAAGCCGATGCCGCGATCAATGCGTAAGAGCTTACTGCTACTGTAGCGCCCACTAGACCCATGCGCCGCTTGAGGCGATACTGGATGCGAGATTACACGGTTCCGCCTGAACGTGCTACCGCTCGTCAGCCGGTGACGGATCACGCCTGACCCGACTTACTGCAGAAGAAGCTTGTCAAAACGACTACAGCGCGCAACTACAGCCTCGCGCTGACGTCTGACAACAACCACTCGCTCTACTTGGATATGTATATGCATTGTTCCGCCAGGCTACCGCGTATGTACAACACAAGTGTTCATACGGCTATGTATCAACAAGCAGCGCATGTCGGTCGGTCCTTCGCTCGATTAGTCAAAGGTCTAGAAGCCTGCGGCGATGCAGGAACCCGTCAATATCCACTGGGAGCATGGGCCAATGACATTGCATCGACAGTTACAGACGGCTTGAATTCGCGCCCTCTCCTTTCAGCAGGTGGCTATTTTTGCGCGTACGCGGGGAGGCCCCTCGATATGTCAATGAGTGGACACAGCAAATCTCGGGGCTGACGGGCCTCGGGTGTGTCGCAATGCTAGCCCTTCGAGATGGTCCCTCAACCGTCGCTTTGTTCAGGTGTTCAGTGATGGAGCCAAGAGCGGTGTGGCCTACAGATGCCACGACGCGTAACTGAATCCACTTGACCAAGACGCTCAACATTGGCGTCGCCCTCTTGCATGTTTATGCAGCCCGCATCTCTGCCGTCCTGCGGCTGGCGACCATAAGCTTCAGGAGAATCGCGCCTAGTGGATGATTGAGCAGATTGGGCGTGCACAAGTCGCTCACTAACCGACAGGGCTCCCAAAAGAGTTAGCATGGGAGTCGAGATCCTGAGACGACATGAGTCGCTTGGAAGGAAGGCTGTCAAGCTCATTTCGTTTCTTTCCAGCATCCTCGCCCTAATTGGCTCGCCCAGCACGCATCAATAAACGACTCATAACGGCGGCCAATGTCGACGCTATCCACCACCTCCCCCTATTCCGTACTGTTTCCACGCACAGCCCGCCCCGCGGCGCTACCCCGACGCCACGCTAAATCTCTTGTGATGCTACCGAACGGAGACGGCCACGTCCAAGTGCCCCCCTGTTGATGGGGGTGAGCATTCTCGGCAAGGTCAGCTTCGTGTACGGTTGTATATAATGTCTTCCCCAGCGGCCTCTTTGGTTTTTTCTCTACCACACACTCACTACACTCGCTAATACCCGGTTATCACCGATTACATTCGTTCTCTACGACCTCCTCCGCCCCTACTTAATACCAACCGTATTTAATACCAACCCCCTCAACACTCAAGATGCGTTCCTTCGCCGTTGTTGCTGGCTTCGCCGCCGTTGCCCTTGCTGCTCCTCACTACGAGGCCTACCCTGCCGAGTCCTCTCCTGCTGCCGCCTACCCAGCCAGCTCTGCTCCCGTTGCCTACCCTGCCAGCTCCGCTCCTGCTGGTTACCCAGCTAGCTCTGCTCCCGCTGGTTACCCTGCCAGCTCTGCTCCTGCCGGCTACCCTGCCAGCTCTGAGGAGGCTTACCCCGCTGAGACTCCCTCTTCCCCTGCTGGCTACCCTGCCGTCACCCCCTCGGCTCCCGCTGTCACCACCACCGAGGTCATCTCCGCTACCACCTATGTCTGCCCCGAGGAGACCACCATCACCTACGGACCCAGCACCTACACCGTCCCCGCCAGCGGCACCCTGAGCATCCCTCAGTACACCGCTACCTACGTCCACACCCCGGTGTCTTCCGTCCCGGCTCCTGCCAAGTCCACCCCCGCTGTCCCCGTCCCAGCGGTCAGCAAGCCCGCCTACACTCCTCCTGCCTACTCCGCCGTTCCCCCGGCTCCTCACTACCCTGCCACCAACGGCTCCACCCCCGTTGTCCCCGCCGCTGGAACCGCCACTGGCAGCGTCCCCACCCCCACCAAGTCCGCTCCTCCCCAGTTCACTGGTGCCGCCGGCAAGGCCACCGTTGGCTTCTTCGCCATCGCTGGTGCCGTCGCTGCTTTCTTGTAAGCAACTCGCTCTTGAGTGGTATGTCGTGACATGACTTGTCGTGTCGCTACGGTCTATTCATGAGTTTGGAAAGAGGAGGGTGATTAAAATATGGCTTCACGGGTTACGACTTTAACTCTGCATCACGATTCAGTCCAGGATTGGGAGCGCCGTGTTTCTTGTACGAACCCCTGCTTCCTTGCGCAATTCTGTCGCAGCAGCATTTCGATGGAGATATAATACTTGGTATTGTAATACGCATTGGTTGGAATGCTTAGTCGCCCTATGGAGGGAGTCGTGTGGTCCAGGTGGCCTTTCTTGTTCATAGATTCTTTGGCTGTATTTTGAAAGGAATCGGCAACCCAATTAACAGTAGACCACCTACATTATACCTTTAGATCTATTTCCTACTCTATGCCTGTGATGTCTTGACTTTTGTGACTGTTCAATCTTGGTGATATTTTACACTTCCGCTCTTCTCCCAATGCCCAGATCTGACCGCCCTTTTCTTCGGCCATTCTTCCTTCGCTTTACCCCTATGCCGGATTAGTCGACATCCCCGGCCCGCCAGAACGACATCTCCGCTCAATCCAATTCGCCGCAACCCTCCCAAACATGTGTTCTACCCGCCTGTACACACCCGGAAAACAGCGCTCACCCATGCAATTCCAATATACCACCAAGACCACTTACTCACTTACTTACCCTCGGTGCTTACTCGCCTCTTCTCCTCTACCCCCATCCCATCCCTTCCGAGCGAGCCACCGCGTTTGTCTCAAGTCACGCACTAACGAAGCGGGAAACCCCCGAGATGAACGGCAACGACGCTGATTACGTGCAAATGAAAAACAGGCAATGAAGTTTGTTAGTTAGGTTCTAACGTCATGTCACAGGTGTACAGTTGAAGTAAGCTTTTTCTTTTATTTGTTTTTACTCGGATACGTGCCCTTTGTTTCTTTTCTGTTGTTTGTTTGTTTGTTTTGAGTTTATTTATTTATTTTTTCCGGCGGGAAGAGGTGATGTAGGGGGGGGCACGGGACGGAAGAAAACGTCCCTTCTTCCTTTATTTTTTGTTGGGCGCAGACGCGGGTGCAGGGCGCGAGCGGGTGAGGCGTTGGGGTGGGCGCGTAGGCAGGATAAAGGGTGGCGGTGTGCGTTGATAGGTGTGTGTGTGTGTGTGTGGGTGTGTTGGTGTGATTTGCATAAATTGTGTGTGACTTGCATGCATATGTACATTATGTAAGGTATGATACAGCTATCGAGCAATTACTATAGCTATCCGACAATATAGCTCATGTGAAGGCATGGCCAGTAGATGGCTTGCTGGGCATGGCCGCGGTGTAGGTATCTATCCATCTAAGTTAACTGCCGGGCGGAATAATACCGTCTTCTTCGGCGGTTTTTTTTCTTGGGGGTGATTTGGCGTAGAGATTGATGGACAGGCGTGGCTTACCGCTTTTTGGACTTGGTCGTGGGGATGGAAAGTTAGTGCTTATACTATACTTCATTTTCTGGGATTGGAGGGTCGATGATACGTCCGTTGTTAATGCCTTGGGTTGGTTGTTGTGGAAGACGCAGGTACAGGGTTTACGTCACACGTGTGATGGGATTAGGAGATGAGGCTGTTGTATCTCGAATTCTAGCTAATCGGATGTTTTGGGGGTGTGGTACGAAGGCGCGCACCCTGGTCCCCTTGATCCCCCTCTCCACACGCTTCCTGCGCACTCGACTTCTCTCCTCGATTTCAACACACACACACACACATGGTAGTTCTTCATATACAGGCTCTTCAATCAATTTGGTGAGCCCTGTCGGCACCTCGCACCGCTCTTCCCACAATCGCTCGCAACGCCGTAATCGCAGCACCCTCCGCTTGAGTTGCACTGGTATGCGTGGGTACTGACGCGCTTGGTGCGTATCGCATACGTGCCGGCGCCGACGACGCAGTTGCCGCAATAGATGCCTGCAGCGAGGCCGCTGACACAGGCGCAGCCGTTGTAGCTACATGCTCGTTTGTCGAGAGGGAGGCTGTCGCGGTTGCTCAGGGTGGGGTTGCTATTAGCCTCTGGTGATGGCGAGGCGAGTGCCCTAATGGCGAATAGTAGAGAGAGGGTGTATTGGAAATGCATTGTTTTTTTCTTGGGTGTAAGACTTGGGAGTTGGTGAGTATCGAGATCCAAGAGTGAGTCAGCTAGATAGGGTGCTTTATTGTTTGCTATGCGGGACGGGAACGACGTTGCTGTTCACAAGTATCGATTTGGAGTACAAACGCTGATTGGACGTGTCGTCGTATTCATCGCTTTCGAGCTGCAAGCCACCAATTTTTCAGCTGAACGTTGCTAGTTAGATCGTGCCGCTCTCAATATATTTCAGCTGGAAACCTGGGTTCCAATAGTTTGCGTCCTTGCTTTGACGTTGATCGTGCGGAGTTTTCCATGGGATCTTTTACACCTTCCAATTGAAGCCTTGGTCCCAAATCGACGACAGTAGTACGATAGACACAGTTGTGTTGACTAGATTGTGGCAATCTCGATCCCACCGGCTAAAAAACGTACCGTTAAATGATCGTTCCAATTTCTTAAGCACCAATTTCGATGCACAAGAATTTACCTCATTACTTTTCTGTCCACTGGAAATCCAAAACATCCCCTTTAACAAAACCATTTCTTTTCCCCAAAACTACCCCGACTTCCCCATAAATGTACATTTCAGATATACACACTCCGCATACATGCATGAATCGCCTTGAGCGAGGCTAGGTCCACGACTTGATTATTTGCATCTATTCAGTGTAAATCGTATCACATTATTTCTTATTCTCGGAAAACAACGACGGACCGCACCTCCCCAAACTACCTGGTCCAGGATAGTTAAAAAAACATTCTCGTTAGCTGCGACTATCGAATCTGGCGTGTAAAAGAATATATTTCTACAAGTAAAAAAAAAAGGTAACATGACATCTCGATCTGGAACTTCTTTCACATTTGGATTCTCGGGGCAAAAAAAGTTAAGATAGAATCGTCAGATTGACAACTGACCTCGCTTTGAAACATGTCACACTCATTGCCACCGTTTCACGTAACCCATACATTGTCATGTTGAACCGTAAAAGCACGTCATTGGCGCTGTACAATGACCCGACTTCTTCTTCTCAGGTACAAACAAAGATCCCCATACAACCCAACATCGCAGAGTACAAGCAATGAACAAGAAAATAATTGATCTAGGTTATCTACCTCGTACTATCTTATCTTGAAAAGACTTTGGTCTAAGTAAAGAGAGAGAGACCCTTCTATACCCGAAATCCCTTCCAAAAAGAAATGACGCCAGAAACGCCATTGTACATGATCTCGTAAACCAAGCGTAAACCCTCTCTCACGTATGGTAGCTTACAAGAGCGTATCACCAAGTGCACACCTCACAATCGACACACCGGCACGTACGGTATCGCCTGCACCCTCGGCGTCAAGGCTAGGGTTGACCTCGACAAGATCAAGAGCAATCAGCGAACCCGTCTCGGCAACGCACTCGGCGATGAAGTCGCCTTCTCGCAGTGTGAGACCGCCACGGACAGGGGTGCCGGTGCTGGGTGCCCACATAGGATCGAGGGCGTCGACGTCAAAGGAGAGATGGATGGGGGTGTCACTTCCAATCCAGCCCAGGGCCATATCCATAACCTTGCCGATACCGTGCCTGTTGCAGAGAGATATTAGCCGCGTTACATTCAACGCAAAATCAGAAACTTACCTGTCAATATCGTGCATAGAGAACGCCTTGATACCATGCTCCCTCAGAATCTTCTTCTCTCCCTTATCGATATCCCGCAGACCAATGTACACCAGCTTCTTCAAGCTAAGTCGATGCTCCTCCTTAATCCACCCGAAAACATCGTCGCGGTCCTCAGTCGCAAGACCGGTCAGAAAAGATACAGGCATGCCGTGAATATTACCGCTGTCAGAAGTCTCAGGCGTATTAATATCAGCATGGGCATCGACCCAGATGACTGCGATTTCCCTGCCGAGACGCTCGCGGATGGCTTTCGCAGTACCGGAAATGGTGCCGATGGCGATGGAGTGGTCGCCGCCGAGGGTGAGGACGAGCTTGCCGTCTTTGGCGTGCTTGTACACTTGGTTGCTGACTTCGCGGGTTACGGCGCTGGCGAACTTGGGGCGCTTCATGCCCCGGTAGTCGGGGTCCTCGGTTGGTTGGAGCTCGGAGTAGTTGTGGACTTGGCCGTCGTAGGTGACGTTGTACTCTAGGTCCTCTTCTAGCTGCTTGATGAGGCCGTTTTCGATGAGGGCCATGGGGGCGGCATCGACGCCGGCTTTGGGCTGGACATGGTGTCGTTAGTTGCTGGTACAGTGGATGTGTAAGGTTGTTGGGTAAGAAAAGCTTACCTGACCGCCACTGAAGCCGACTGCGACGATACCCAGCTCATGCCGACTAGGCAGGAAGTTGGGCTGTTTTGTTGGTGCAGAAGTCATTTTTGTTTACTGAAAAGGTATGTTAATACGGTCATTCACAGTATTTCGTGCAGGAAAGTCGAGTGCGTAGAATGTTTGTTGTTCGATGTTCTTCGTTGCGGAAGTGCGACTCGGAAACCTCCAGCTTGCCAAAAGAAAAGCAAAGAGATAAAACAAGACCACGTCTGAACGCAGCAGCATGGAGTTCTTACCTGACGTTGGTTTGATTTGGTACGGCAGGACAAAATATATAGTGGGGGTATTTCAAAAGATGCTACAGTAGCTGTCCGAATATACAAGACCCCTCTACCAAGACTCAGGTCTAAAGCAACCAACAAGATAAATAATAAAAAGGAAACGGCGAGATGCGAAGATAACACGACAACAAAAGCAGGGACAGACGCGGGGCGCCCTTTTTATCTCTGGCACGGGTCTCGGTTGTTAGGTAATTATGTGTCGCTGATTTTTCGTGGCCATCGTGTACACCTGTACTTAGGGGAAGAGCAACTTGAGGCTCTCGTCAAATTTATCACTTAGGGGAAGTAGTCGGGCCCGGAAGGTCTGGTAACAGATGGAGCGGGCCCACCACTAAGCAAGAAGGCCGAGGCAAGCCATGTCGCTTTAGGTAGGTGGCATGCTTGATCACTTTTGCAAAAGGGCTGGGAAGCCGAGGAGATGGGCAAAAGCGCTCGATATATGCGCAAAATGGAACAGAACATGTGTGTGTTGTAAGTATAGGTTACTTGCAAATGTGTGGGTGTAGGGCACTGGAGGCGGCCAGGCAGACGGGATGCCGTGTTGCGGGCACAAGCAGAGTGGGATTGACTGCATTGGCGCTAGTCCTTGCTGGGAAACGGCGGGTGCAGTCGGCTTTGGGCCCATTTTCCCACGCTTCAGCCGCTGCCGCCGCCGCTGCCCTGGCCGTTGTTATCTTCGCCCAGCTGCAGCCTCGCAACACCTGACCTCTGGTTATACACCCGCTGCATAATTGCCAATACCCTTATATCCACTATCGCCAAATGTCCGGTCAGGCTATTCGCTTTGTCGCTGGAGTGGCGGCCAGGCCAAGTACGGGCACCATTCACTTACTCTGTCATGTGAGGCCGGGTGTCAGTGCGAGTCGCGAGGGTATTGCCGCCATTTCAGACGAGCGCATCCAGCTCTGTGTTGCAGCCCAGGCGAGAGACGGCGAGGCCAATAAAGCTGTGAGGCGAGTCGTTGCCGATGCGCTTGGAGTGCCAAAGTCTGATGTCGAGGTTGTCAAGGGTATGAAGAGCAGGGTTAAGACGGTGGCTGTTCGGACAAGTCTCCTTGCAGCACCCGAAGAACAAGTCGCGAGGATAAAAGTTATGCTACAAGAAGTTACTGAAATATGAAGAGCGAGAATATGATGTTGGGTTAGCAACAAAATGAGTATAGTAGTAAAGATCACTCGTATCACGTAAGAACTCAAAAAGTAGAATCTTGCCAATTCTTAACTTATTATCATTATATGACTGTCATGCACAAGTCATTAAGGAGCGTTATATATACACCATAGCCATGTGCGTTCCTCCGCAAAATTACCAATTACTTTAATGTATCCATGATACAATACGATCGTTCTATATGTACTTTTGTTTGGTATGAATCGAATCGCAAGGGGGGGCATCTAGTATTGCCAGGCGCCAGGGGCATCGACGGGAGCTATCGTAAAACGTTAGTAATCTGTGTGTTCCAAAAAGAGTAGACTAGAACAAGGTTCAAACTTACCGGCAATGGCGCTGAATGAGAGGCACTCGTCGCTGAAGGTGACGTTGTCGAGCTTGC
The DNA here is from genome assembly GCA_026262445.1 of Bipolaris bicolor. Classification (NCBI taxonomy): domain Eukaryota; kingdom Fungi; phylum Ascomycota; class Dothideomycetes; order Pleosporales; family Pleosporaceae; genus Bipolaris; species Bipolaris bicolor. The sequence goes on along the minus strand of JAODYD010000012.1, from coordinate 299,661 downwards.
CGTAGACCTTCCATCCATCCTCCTCGGAGCAAGGGCAGGCAAGGAAGCCGCTGTCCCAGTTCAGGTAGCCAAACGCGTCGCTGTTGGGAGCTGGGGTGCGGCTGAAGCCGGTGACGGTCGAGCCATCGGGGATGTAGGCAGAGTGAGCGGTGGTGTAGCTCAGGGAACCGTCAGGGCCGACGTAGACCTGCTGGCCACCGGGAACGACAACGCCGAGGCTGAGAGTGTTGTTGCCACCAGCAAATGTGGTGGTGTTGCCTGGTGGGCAGTTCTCAGCACCGATGACTTCTGACGGGCAGTAAGAAGATGGTCCCTTTCCACCAAGGTAGAAGGATCCGCCGCGGGCGTTCAAGTTCTGGAAGTGAATGGGAGAGGCGCTGCGCTGAGAGATGACGGTGAAGTAGGCGCTGGTGTCTGCTTGCCTAGCAACAGGCTGAATAGCGGTAGGGGCTGCCATGGCGGCAGCGAAGAGGGAGGCGAGAGCAGTGGTGTACTTCATCTTGATGGTGTCGATGTTTGAAAGTCTGGAGACAAACAGGTGATTTGTAGATGATTAGGTATCAGAGTCGAGGTGTTGTGAAGTGGTAGAGCTGAGTTGATGGTGCTGCTGGAGGTGTCGTCGACGTCTCTTTATATTACACACAGGCGGGACCATGCGACATGACCTTTCATCATCGCATGGAGCCGTCTTGCGTGTATGCGGAGTCGCTTGCGCGCCTATCCAGAGCACACAGCCCTGTCTCTGGGAGAGCAACCCTGGTCACACGCGACTGGCTAAGCTTATTCCACCGACGACTTGGGTGAAGATCAACCAACGCTAGCACAAGGATAGAGCAAGTTCAGTGGGGCTACCCGCTGTGTTGTATTGAGATTGCCCAGAATAACCGTCGTATCCGACCCTTCTCATCCGAACACGAGCGACGGTGGTGGTGATCTTCTCGTGTTGACTAGTATAATGTTCATCAAGTCATGCGATGATGCAACTCTCGACAGGCAACTTCACTCCGTCGACCTCCGATGGAATATCTCTCTGCCACTGTTACGAAATGACGGAATTCGAAGTGGAGAGTATGATGCCATTGGGCACCCGTTCGTTTGCGACGGTCGCTTTTGCTTGCCAGGCAGTCCTGGACGGGGATTTTGCATCCCGAGAAGACGGTGTCACCCTAGCACTTCCCCTGCTCGTCCTCTTGCTATTTTAGTCCGGATGCCGGTGATATCACTAGCAGATATGGACGTGTTTGTGCTAGTTGGGGGTTGTGAGCCGATCAGCAGATGCGGTGACATTTCTGTGCAATCATCGAAATTGGTGGAACAAATTCACAACCAGCCTATCGTCATACCGTTCCCCACTATTGGGGTTGTGCCACACCCGTCTAGCTAGCGCTCCTACTGTTGCCATGCCCGCAGATAACTGTACTTGCATGCAATACTAAGTGCCTTTCGCCTATGTAAGCCCTCGTATTGCGCTTGCGAGACCCTGCGCCTCTCTGGGGTAACGTTGATTGCCGTCCCTTGGGCATTGGCAATGTCACCTGCCATGGTTGTTTCTGCCATAAGACCGCCACTGCCACCGTCTGGCCCTCGTACGAAGCGTCCTCGTAGCATCTCCGACCATGTCCGGAGCGGGTCCTTTGAAGCGCAAAATACAGGACTGTTTTGTCATGCCACATCACAACCAAGGCATGTAGTGGTTAAAGAGCGCATGACATGTGACCCCTGTCAGCCAATATGGAGAAACTGCTTCATTTGGCCGCTCAACTAACAACAAAAGCTTGACAGACGGCTCGCATGGCTGCAACCGTGCGTTTCAATAGCCCACAACTCATCTCTTGCATGAACCATGATTTGGGAACAGACTAGAAGGAGCGAGCAGCGGTGAATGTTTTGCGCCCAACTTCCAACAATAGAATAGAATGCCTTGAGGCTGCTATCGACCGTCTTCTACTACATCCACAGACAGAGTTTGCCACTTGCTGTTCCAGCGGCCACCCAATCAAGCGTAGGATGAAACTTTGCAACAGACGGTACTGCTGTAATACCATCACCCCCCAACTGCGCCAGCTGTTCGCCCTTTGCAGTGTATATGTCTACAAAGCGGTTCATGTTGCCAATGCAGAAGCGCTGGACATGGTCCTGAGGAAACTGCTGCCACTGGGCTCGTAATCTACACACATGGTAAGCATTATAGTTCGCAAGCATTCCATGTATGGGCCGACAAACATTGTAACCCATCGTCCGGTCTGGTTGTTGTGCGGCACAATGACCGTAGGCTCCATCTCGGCTTCTTCCAAAGTCATCTCGGCCTTCCAGTCAGCACAGTTCCCGAAATCATGGATTTTAATAGTGTCATCGTATGAAGCCGTAGCCACTTGACCAGCAGAGTTCCATGCAGCGTGTGAGACAGATAGCTTGCTAGTATGCTCACCAACAAGGGTCGGTAAGCGATCATCCCCCTTGCCTGTGATTTTGCGCAGATCCCAGATCTTCAGAGTACGGTCTAGAGAGGCCGTAGCTACGAGATGCGGGTGTAGAGGATGGAGAGTGAAGCCGCCAATCTTCTTATCCGACAACTGGAAGACTTGTAGTCCCGCTGCCTTTTCAGACGGTGTACGCATATCGTATATGCCGAATTGGCCGTCAAGCGTAGAAAAATATAGCGTGTTCGGATCATCCTTGGAGATCTCGAGCCCAGAAAGCGGTGCTTCTTCGCTTGCATCTGAGGGTGAATAAACTTCAATAGCAACTCCTTTTGCAAGATCCAACTTTCGTACCGTCGAATCATACGAAGCAGAGTATAGTGTGTTGGCATCGTGAGGGCTGAATTGGAACGTGTGTATTGTTCGTGTATGCGGCTTCAAGGTTGTGATGGTAGGCCCTTCTCTCTCCGTATCCTCGTCATCTTCCACCTTCACCTCGGCGGCTTTCTGGGAAGCGTCGCATATGCCCAGGTTTCCAAGTTTATCGCCAGCAAATACGAGAGGTTTGTCAGTTGTGGGATGCAGGCCCATAGAGTAGATGCGCTCGGGAGTGATTTTGATCTCATTAGGCTCAAAGTCCTCCCAAAGCTGCAGCCCACTCATGCGTTCTCGAAGTGCTCTCAGCTCTTTGTTCGTTGTTTCCTTTACGTCATTGTAGTCAAAAGTGCGCGCATATGGATCTGCTGGGCCAACAGAGAGAAAATTGCCGCTCTTGTTCCAGTCCTTGCCGGCGACGACGATGTCGCTGAAGTTGTATGCATCACTTATGCGCTGTCTCTTTGCGCGATCGGCCTCCTTTATGGCAGTGTATTCGTCCTCTGCTTTGCGCTTCGCAACCTCACTGTCGGCCACGATCCCCCTTAGGCGTGACGACGTTCGACGCGGCGCAGTCTCTTCTTCCTTGATCTTCTTGGGCGCTGGCTTCTTGTTTTTTGGTCGCGACGGCACAGACGCCTTCGCCTTGCCTGCAGGCCCTAGACCTGCCTGCGCAGCCTCCATCTCGAGGTTGCGCAGGAGTGCCTGTGTCTTTGCGATGTTTTCCTGTCTCTTGCGCTCATACTCGCTAACTTCGACATTTTTCCCGCGCGCCATTGCGGTCTTGTTTCTGTAATATGATACGATGCGATACGAAGGAAAGGACTGATTCGTCGGGGATCGAGGCGCCGTTGCGAAGGGCAGTGATGGATACTGTGGATTACGATGGGGATACAAACAAGGTGACAGACAAATCGCGTCGGGAATTGATTATCGCCTCCAAGATTTGCGGGACGCCCGATGTGTTCCTGAATATCGAGGGGCGAAGTCTTCCCGCAGTGCAGGACAACGGCAGCGTCATTGCCACTAGCGTAGACACGGTCGACGCGTCAGTCACGTGCTGGCGCGTGCATCATCTAGATGCGGCCTTCAGCCAATGGAGGTGGCCAAGCTTCCCCAATGTGGGCGTGGGCGTGCAACGGCGGGATCTAGCGAAGAGCTGATCATGCTGTCTCCGATGCGTGCGCTTGTGTGCTCGCCTATGTTGGTTGTTAACCGTCTGTCAGCGCGCCATGGACCGTCGTTAGTGCGAGATGTGATCGATTGCGGTCTTGGCAGATTGGTCGAGTGGCCATCATCTTTGGCTATCGGCTGATCTGAACTTTCTCAATTCCAGATTCCACCACCATGGCACCCGCACGCCTGGCCACTTCGCTGTTCGGGACGTGCCGAACAGCCTCAATTCGCCCAGCCGCAACATGGCGACAGCGATGTCTGTATCACTCTTACGATTACCCCTCGTCGCCACCATTTCCCCCCGCCGAAACGGCGATTCTTTCGTCTGCATACGCACACGTACCAAACTATGGCTTCACCATGGATGCACTTAAGCTGGGCGCTCGAGATGCTGGCTACCTCGATGTCTCTACAAATCTACTTCCACGGGGCGTATTTGAACTGATTAATTACCATCTCGTCACTCAGCGATTGGCTTTGCAAAGCAATGTTCAATTCCCTGACGAGAGCGAGAACGGGAAGAAGATGGGAGCCGGCGCCAAGGTCAGGACGTTAACCCTCGCACGGCTCCGCGCAAATGCACCCATTATCCACCGCTGGCAAGAGGTATGACTATCATGGTGCACTTCCGCGGACAGTCGGCTAATGTTTTTCAGGCACTGGCAATAATGTCTCAGCCCACGTATGTCCCTGCTTCCATCGCCGAACTGGCCAAGCTCGCAGACGAAATATGGTTTCTGTCAGGCGACCAGAGCGTCGATAGTAGCTGGTACACGAAACGAGCAACCCTCTCGGCAATCTACTCGACGACAGAGTTGTACATGACACAGGACAAGTCGCATAATTTTGTAGAGACTGAGCAGTTTCTGGATAACAGACTGCAGGATCTGATGAAGGTTGGTGGCTTCATGGGCAGTCTGGGAGAATGGCTCAACTACACAGGCCATTCTGCCATCAATGTGCTTCGGAGTAAGGGAGCTCATGTCTAGGCCGGATCTGCCTCCTCATCCAGCGCCAGATTTTTATTTTTTTTATTTTGATTGTGTAATAATATGTATAGTATGCAGGCGCATTCGCTCCACGGAGCCAGAATAGGCGACGAGGTGATAGAGGAGGAATCTCGATTGCGACTCTGAGTGTTACAAAGATCGTACGATGAAGCGGGGGTTGAAGTGGACATCGCCGATGGACTACGTAGCAGTTTGAACGGCGCAGTCATCAATCAAACATTACTAGCTCACCACTGGGTTGCATGGTTCGCCCGGAATTTTTTCCCGGCGCCTTGACCTTGCCGGAGTTTGCTGGAAGCATGTGCAACCCGAGCTTCATGGGCGACTTCAGCACAATACAGCACCACATGACGTTTTGCTAGAACAAAATGCTGGTGGGGTTTGAGATAGGTACAGCTGGCGTCGGATTTCCAGCCGAAGAGAAGGGGGCAGTCCAGGGGCTCGTTGCCGAGTATGGACATGGATATGTAAAAGTAGAGCATGGAGGAGTACTTGTAGGTACTACTTTCCATCAAGTGACTGCTGATGACTTGCATGAACGGCCAATGACGCGGTGGCGACAAGTCTAGTCGGACCTCTCTCAGCTCAGGGTCTTGTCGGGTGGGATGCTAGCAGCGATGGTCACAATCAGTTCGATCCAGCAGCTCCGTGGACCACGCTAGGCGCATCATCACGCCAACAGAATCAGGGTCCAGCAACCCACGGTAAGAAAAAACCATCATCATGCCTGGCACGGGCGCACTGAGAGGCTGGGGCTGGGGCTGGAACTGGCCGGGGCGAAACGAGAGCAATCTCGATGGCCTTTGTGAGAGGCGGATACACCTAGCGCTGTGTCGACGACGGGTCGCACCGCCCGTTGAGTTGAGTTGAGTTGAGTCGAGTCGCGATGGGTCTGAACGGAGGACAGGATGCGTCTGGAAGGTCGCACTGCCGGCAGTGGGAGAGGCTGTGTGTAGAGTAGAGTAGAGCTAGCGTGTGGAGAGTGAAAGAGCAGGGCGTTATGCCGCATGGGGGCTAGCGGGACCCTTGTCCATGATCACCGATTCAGAGAGGCATCGGGAGTCAGACAACAGAAAGGACCTTCTCTCGTGTCGCATTTACGATAGGGTCCAATTCAGGCGATAGACAAGTGAACCGACGAGGCTCATCGTCGATGCGTCGCTTGGTCTAGCCCCGGGTGCGCCACACCATGTCTTCGTTCCCTCCCAGGCACCTCGATCTCCACGACCTTTCTTGGCGTCGTGGGAATCGAGCACATCGCCATCCTACCCACAGCTAGATCGATAATCATCATGGCTCCGGATTCAGAGAGCCCAAGAACCGCCTCTTCAAACCATCTGCTTCACCCACAGCCTCCATCCTCCACGCCCTCAGCCCGCTCCCTCTGTCCACCACCACCTGTGCCTGACAAACTCACCTCTCGAATCTCCGCTGCAGAATCCCCCCATTGTTTTCGACCGCCGTCCCCGACCTTACCTGCCCTCTCACACCTTGCCCATCCAGGTGGCGTTCGAACCACAATCCCCACATACCAGTACCCGCCTGCATTCCGATATCGACCACCCTTTTGCCCATATGGAGAACATCCTCTACCAATAACTCGACAAATCACGCCAACAGCCATGAACGACCCTCCAGGCACCATACCGAAGCCTGTCATGAACCACCCTCGTCGCCCCCCCGCCCACAAGTCCGTCTCCCTCCGACACAGCCCTCCAGCCTCTTCATCGGGCCTACAACCCAAGGAACGGAACACAAGCCGCAGCTCCCCAACCCTGGCTAGCGACAAGGCCAACCCGCCGTCGAGCGTGTCGCCGCAGCTTACCTCGCTCAAGAATAGCTCGGGAGAGAGTAGTGACGCCGGACAATGGTTCGAGAAGACGAACAACAGCGCCAAACAGAGCAAGTCTACTTTTGTTGACAGTGCGTTGTGTCTGAGTCCTCGAGTCGATGGAGCACTGCTAATCGTCATGCTGTAGATGAGCCGCCTTTTTTCCTCCGCAACTCCTCTTCTTCCGACACACCACCCGACCAGTCACATTCCAATGTTACAAACTCGGCAATGCCATACCGTCCCAGCCTAGGTCATCTAGGAACCGACGGCAGCAGCACCGAAGATTTTCGAAGTGTCATTGACGACCTGACCGTAGCAAACAAGCGCCTCAAGCAGAGGCTCAAGAAGTACGAGAAGCTCTACGATGCTCATCTGCAAGACGAGAAGCTATTCGAAGTCAGGTTTCATGGTCTGCCCGATCACAAGAAGAAAGAGCTGGAGGAGACACTGCGCAAATTTGCTTCTGAGCTCGATGACGGAACCACCAACGATTACGCGCGCGTATCAGCGGCCTATACTCCAGCACTCGAGACCCACAACACCTCTTCGTCAACATCGCGGTTTGCCGAGTCCGGCTATGCGTCCTTGTCAGCATCTGGTCAAAACTCGGCAGGTGCATCAAACCAAGAAAAGGATCGTAAGATGACCCGGTCAGCATACAGCCGCCAGCAACAGAGCATTCAATCATATCTCCATGACATCCCAATGGGGCTGATGCCCAATACCAAAAGTGTTCCAATGACTGAGAAGTCGAAAAAGAAAATGGTCGTTCGGCGCTTGGAGCAAATATTTGCTGGCAAGCGATCAGCGCCCGGATCGCATCCACAGCCAATGCAACAACAAGAGGTTGCCCAGTCAGCAGCAACGGCAGATCGCGAGCAACGGGAAGCGACTGGCCAGCATTTTAGACCAGAAGGCCAGCGTGAAGCTCGCATCATGTCTGGCCGTGGCGCAGCTGACGAAGATGAGGTAAATCAGAGCGAGGCTATCCAAGGACTGCGACCCGCTCTGCACATTGAGGAACATGACTTCGCTGGCTCAGGCTCTTCTCCTGATCAACGACCCACTCGCCCACTGGACTTGGACCCTTATCGTGCACAGATACCAAACGACAACATGAGTTATATCCGGCATCTTGGTTTCAGCCCACCCGATATGAATTCGGGAGAAGCCCCACTTGGCCATGGCTGGATATATCTCAACTTGCTTATCAACATGGCACAACTACATACCCTTAATGTTACCCCAGAATTTGTCAAGGATGCCCTACAGGAGTATAGCAGCTACCTTGAGATTTCTCGCGATGGACGCAAGATTCGATGGAAGGGCGGTCGCGAGATCACGCAACACAGTGGCGAAAGTTCATCGGAGCATTACAGTAACGCCTCGCCTAACGAGCCAGGATCTTTCTCGCCCTTTAAGCGCATGAAGACTGGAAATAGTGGCAGCGGCAGTGACCCCACTAGCTCTGAGCAGGCAAGGCGATTGGCTCGTTATCAGCGCGAGAGAGAACAGAACAAGTTTGTCTACAAGCCACTATTCTTTCACAAGGAAGATTCTGACAACGAGGATGACTTCTACGCCTTCGATGCTGATTCCTCGGCAAACTATTCTCACCAGCCGCAACAGACGGGCAACTCTTCGGGATTCAGCAGTTCAGTTATGCAGAGCTCTTCTTCTAGGCCAAGAAGGCGTGAGAACGGACCCATGATTTTCTACAACAAAGCCAAGTTCTGTACTGACCTCAGTGGTGACAATAACGGGGCGTTTCTCACAATGCCCGGTAATTACCAAACTATCACCAGCCAGCCCCTGGGCGCAAAGTTGAGCTTGTCATCGCTGAACAATGCTGCTACCGAACTTTCAGAGCCACGAGGCCCCTTGGATACCCTGATGATGGATACTGAGTCAAACAACGGTTCACGCACCGTCTCCAGTGGAGACAACATGAGCTTTTCTCCAGAAGCCCTGAGGGATAACAGTGGCAACACCAGTCCAGAGCTCATGGACTTTGAGGCTTCCGGCATTGGCGGCGTACAGCCGGAGGACAACTTCTCCATCCATGTTCGTCGCTCGCAAATACCAATAGTACCTTCCCACGTTGCCGCTCGCCAACGAACAAGCTTTTATCCCAAGGTCATTCAAGATGCGCTCCGTTCCGAGCATGACCCAATGGAAACCGAGTCTCCACGGTCCAGTCCCCAGCGCGTTATTCATGAGAAGATTCTTTCTACATCGCGCAAGGATTTGCCCAACTCGACTCTACCGCCTGCATCCTTCCTTCCCCTCGACTCTTGTTCCTCGGGCGATATTGATTCCGAATTCGCATCCGACGCTTCGTCTGAACCCGAATCTGATTCCGATTGCCCGGCTACAGCCATGCAGATTCTCAACATTGCACCTGTCCACTCGGATCAATCTGAAGCGTCAGACTCTGATTACGAAGACAGCGACGATGGCAGCGTTGACCTGTTGGCTACTGCTCGCCTGCAAAATCCCAATGCTGTTATTGCGAGCGAGCGTGAATACGATGCCGCACTTGCAGATCGCCTCGCTGAGGAAATACCTGCTGGTAGCTCGGCAGCGACAGCAGGCGGTGGAAGTGGATTCAACAGTCCTGTTGGTGGTGCCCGTGACGTAGAGAATCGGGTTAGTCGACAAAGTGGATCGAGTAGTATGGCATCTGGTCCCATCAGATTGAAGCGTGCTAGGACCAGCGATTCGACGAACCCGCAACCGACAAAGAGCCCGAAGACCAGGAAGGCAGAGATTTAAAGTCGATTTGAACGACTTTTTAGGGAAATTTGATTGCATTGCAGTTGGCCATTTCTCTTGTTGGAGTTGAAGAGGTTCCGCAGCCGGAGGTCGTTTTCTCTTTTCCTGTGCATAGTTTTACGTCTTTGATACCCCCTTTTTGTTGCCCAATGGCAGTTTGATACCCTCTTGGGCGACACGAATGAAATTTGCTCCACCATATGTATGTATGCCTCGTTGTGAATCGTGTAGAGCTACACAGTCAATCGACAAACCAACTATGCTATCACGTTGATCTCGTTTGTTTTTAAGATCTCAGGCGCAATTAAGAATGTGTGTTCACCCAATTTGGCAATGCAGAAGTTGGGAGAATGACAAGGTAGCTACTTTTCGGTGGGACATTTCATACCTTGCCTCTGTAATAGACCATCTCGAGAGATGTAGATTCAAAATCATTCTTGTTTTATACACCCAGTATGTCCTTTTCTTGTCCGAGAATGGCACGTGGAACTCTCGTATTGATTATCGCACATCGGTAGTAGCTCGGCGCGTCAAGTTTGCACCAGCGGTACGTCATAGTCGCCGATTTCCGCGTCGCACCCGCAAGTACCCGGTCCTTGGTACAAGACGGCCCCTAAATAAATTTCAAAAAAAAGGGAAAATGTTCAATACAATAAGAGATAATGCCAACAAATCTCCGTTTTTAGGCATATCAAACATCGTTCCATGGTGACAATCATGTTGTCAAGTCGCCTGTCCCAATTGCCTTCTGGCGTCAGGGAACTAGTGTCTGTAACCTCGAGAACGGGTGTCTTACGAGTAGTATCATCATGTCGGGCTGGTGGTACTCTGGTAAGTGGAAGGAGCTTGGAGCAAAAAAGGCAGATTACGATGGAGCAATTGAACCAAGACAAAGACAGTATGCATCAATCGCTCTTACATTACAACTATCTACTCCTGTCATCGAGACTGACAAATATATATCTAGGCCGAGAACGTGTAGTCATTCTTGGGTCAGGCTGGGCGGGCTTCACCGTTGCCCGTGCTCTTGACCCCTCAAAGTATCAAACTGTTGTCGTTTCTCCCCGGTCATACTTTGCCTTTACCCCTCTACTTGCCTCTACAGCAGTAGGCACACTGGAATTCAGAACTGCACTAGAACCCGTCCGGAGCCGAAGGACCAAAGTTGAGTTTCTGCAGGGCTGGGCTGATGATGTGGATTTCAAAAATCGGACCATTACTATTGAAGAGGCGGTCGATGATCCAAAGCAAGGTGTGGCGCTGACGACTGACCGACATGCGGGAAAAACTGCAGAGCAGAGGGCTCTTGAGAAGAAGCAAGAGACCAAAGAGGGAAAAATGTTCGATGTGAACTACGACAAATTGATTGTTACCGTGGGCTGCTACAGCCAGACATTTGGCACGCCAGGCGTCAAGGAACATGCCTTCTTCCTCAAAGACGTGGGCGACGCACGCAGAATTCGAAACCGCATTCTAGCTTGTTTCGAAGGCGCTGCTCTTCCCACTACTCCTGTGGATATGAAGCGTCAACTACTAAACTTTGCCGTTGTAGGCGGCGGACCTACCGGCATCGAGTTCAGCGCCGAGCTCCACGACCTAATCAACGAAGACTTAAAGAAGCTATACCCAGAACTCATCCAATATCACAAGATCACCGTGTACGATGTAGCAGAAAAGGTTCTCCCCATGTTCGACAAGAAACTAGCCGACTACGCCATGCAAAAGTTCAAGCGCGAAGGTATCGACATCAAAACGAGTCATCACGTCGAGGAGCTGCGTGCCGGAGCACCAGTGGAAACGAGTAACTCGGGAAAAGTCCAAGACTCGCATCTCTATACTCTCAAGATCAAAGAACAAGGCGAAATCGGCGTGGGCATGTGTGTATGGAGTACGTCCTTCCTCCCCTACCCTCTCTCAACCCCCTACTAACAACTCCACTCCCTTGAACAGGCACAGGCCTAATGCAAAACCCCTTCGTCCACACCGCGCTCTCCAGCGTCCGCTCCGCCCCTTCCAACCTCATAACTCCCTCTTCCTCTTCCTCCTCCTCTCCAACCTCCTCCATCCAATGGATCGTGAAAAAAGACCCCAAAACCGGTTCCATAATAACAGATTCCCATCTCCGCGTTAAACTCGTTCCGGCCTCATCTCCCCCTGCAGAGAAGGACTCCGCAGAAGCAGACAACACAGAAGCAATCCACCCAGACGTCTTCGCCCTAGGCGACTGCGGCACAATCGACGCAACAAACTACCCCGCCACAGCGCAAGTCGCAAGTCAGAAAGCTGTCTGGCTCGCTAAGCAACTGAATAAATCGTCTTCCCTCGCAGATTCCGCAAAGGGCTTCACGTACCGCGATCTCGGCACACTGGCGTACATTGGAAACTGGAACGCACTATTCCAGGGCGGCGGCAAGTGGGGAGGCAGACTACAAGGGTATGTAGCGTGGATTATCTGGCGGGGAGCATATATCACGCGAACGGTGAGTTTGCGGAATAAAGTGCTTGTGCCCGTGTATTGGGTTGTGAATTGGGTGTTTGGGCGGGATATAAGTCGGTTTTGAAAAGTCGTGTCCTGGGGAAGGTAGTGAAAATAGAGTATATATATACACTCGAGGAAGGGAAAAAAAAAATGACAAGTTCCATGTTTGCATACACAACCGGGTATCCCTAAAATCGACTTGGAAAAAAAACAACAACGCCAATATGACCCTTTGAAAACACAAAGCACACATCTCACTTCCCCCCCAAATACCCCACCACATCCCCCGCCCTCTCCAACCGCGCCCTCGTCTCGGGCAACCCCTTGTTCAACGCCTGCAACCCCTCAACCGCCCTCTCCCAATTCCTCTGCACCTCCTCCTGCCTCACCCCCGCCTCCACACCCGCCACATCCGCCTCCCCAACCATCCCAGCCCTCTCCTCCAGCCGCGCCCACACCTCCCCCATCTCGCCCTCCTCCCTCTCATACCGCTCTTCAAACGCCCTGGCCGCAACCCCCGGCGTAACCCTCCTATGCTGACTAATCTTAGAAACAAGGGCATCGCGCCTCTTGACCGCATCCCCCAGCTTCATCCTCAACTTGTCATCAAATGCCTCAAACTCCTCCCTCTCCACCGCCGTCTCCGCCTCTTGTCCCTCTACATCCATGGCATCGGCGTCGGCGTCGCCGACAATGTCAATCCCGTTTATGCTAATGTTCTGCCGCATGCCGCGTAGTACCTGTGCTACGAACGCGTCGACGAGGTCTTCGACGCTGCGGCGTAGGTCGTCGGGTTCGGAGGGCGTGGAGGGTGCGGGAGGGAGGTGCAGGTCGAGTTTTTGGCGCGCGGCGGTCCGGATTTGCGATGTTAGGTAGGTGAGGTCTGAGGGGGATTGGAGTTCGATTTTGCGGTGCGATGAGTCCATGGTGAGTCGTGGCCTCGATTCTTGTGGGATGGGGTTGGGTAGTGAAAGGGAAAGGGTTTTTTTCGTGGATCTTGGAAGAGGAAGTTCGCTCTGTTTCGTTTGGGAAGGATGTGGTTGTTGCTGGAGAAGAAGTGTTTGTAGACTTTGTTGTGTTTTTTCGTGATGTTGTTTGTTTGGCGGTCGGCGGAATGTGGATCGCGCTGCGCGACGTTTTGCGGCGGCCACGCTCTAATCGATAAGGGGACCGGGGGTGCCGAGGTGTGGGGCCAATGCACCCTGGATCCCCATGTGTTGTACGGAGTGAGACAGCATAGCGGACACACCTGGACAGTTCAAGTACGCATGGATGTTTGATTTATAAAAGTTTATTTATATTCTTCGAGTTTATAAATGTCGCATTGACAATGAGTGAAGCATCCTGTAACACCGTGACCCAATCCCTCATGTAGTATGCACCCCGAGCGCCTACAACAGTGCCAAACGCCATCCCATTCCAATGTCAACATAACCCCAGCAACGCATTGTTAAACAAAATAATGCCACAACATATATGTACCAAATCCACCCGATTATCAACATCACCATTCAACCCCAAACCTCAGTATGTGTTGTCACAGCCTTGCGAGTTACTGTGCAGCTGAGAGCATGCTTATGACGGAAACATGTTCTTGACCTCCTCGTCGGTGAGTATGATTTCCTGGACAGGATCCTGGCGACACTCGAGGTCATCAAAGTGATAATCGGCGTACGACGGAAGGAAGATTTCTGGATACACAGACAGAGGCAGTTAGCAACACATCCACAGCTAATTGCTTTGAACGCAGCCTTTCTGCAGTGCTGAAAGAGAGCGACATACCCTGATTCCAATCAAATCCCTGGCTAGCCTTCACACATGTAATCTGCGGGATGTTAGCTATCGCCCTGCTTGAAACACGACACGGTTGTAGTCGCAGAATGTGGGCCCATACCAAACGAGGACATTCCTCCTCCCCAACATTGATCACCGTATGCTCTGCCTTGGAGAATGTCGCACTCATCAGGCTCTCTCTCCGCCTCATGCTGCTCGCCGACTGCGGGCTGTTGGACGGCGACGACGAAGCGGAGCTGCCGTAGGAGCCGTATGAGAAGCGGTTCTCAGTCGGGGTAAACTGGTAGTTGCGAGAATGAGAAGCGTAGCTGGGAGTGCTGGGCGTAGAAGCACTCGAGGACGAGGATGAGTCAACCGAGTGCCGGGAGGCAGCCGGGTGCTTGCCCTTGCGCCGGGGGATAGCAATAGCATTGGATGACGAAGACATGTTTGGGGGATCCCAGTAGTAAGAGGCGAGATACAGATAACACGCGATGAAAAGGGACAGTAGCAATTGTCAGCAAGGAGACGCCCAAAGTATCCGCACAATCATGGAAAGAGAGAGTGGTTGCGAGTGTGAGAGAGAGAAGGAAGAAGGAAAGCACAGGCAAGGTGGACGAGCGTGGAGCGACTTGGTAGTCGACGCAGCCTTGTGTCTGACTCCGCCAACCATACGGCGATGAGACGTGGCGGGCGGCCAATCAGACGGCACCACCTTGCTTCCGCCTGACGATCGGTCCGGGGCAGCAGCAGCAGCGGCGCAGGCGTGGACGTGTGACAGGCACCCGTGCTTGGTGCATGAGGAGCGCATGAGGAGCGCACTCATCAGGGTAGCGCCATGCAACTGCAACTTCACCTTGGACCTCTGGCTCCAGTCCTTATCTCTTATCAACGCCATCTACCCTCATGTCCGCCGTCGACACCACCCTGCCACAGTCGGCCATGTGGCCCGCTAGGTGACGTAGCGTGTATGCAAGGTCCGTGGACACCCCACCACCAGGCGCTCCGACATTACATGGACCGACGGCTTGACGACGCCAATGTCCATCCAGTAGTTAGTCGGCTCTGAGTCACCCCGTCATGCATGTGTCAACGACAGTCATCTCGACTAGACTAACAAACAAGAGCCCTTGCAGCTCAATTGCATTAAACAACAGCGCATTGGAAACTACGCTGGCCTGACACCATGGTATTTCGTATCGTACATCTGGATATCGCTCGCGCAAAATTAAAAAACAAACAAAATAAAAACAAGGAAAAATCCATCAAGTCGGTCCTGCCGAAACCCAAACCATGGACTCAAGTTCCACAAACACTACTAACATGAAAAAAATATTCCTTTCGGGTACCCGGACTCCCTTCGGTGCCATCCCACGAAGCGTGTGCAACATGCGTATTAGTAGCGAGAGACTATGAAGGTGTAGGAATCTGTGAAAAAAAAAACACGCACGCAAGGCTGCTTGCAAATGCCGCCCTTTCAAAAACATAACAAAACAAAGACTACAGCGACCCTCCACAACAAAGTGGCTGGTCAAAACCGCCCAAGCTGACGATACGGCACGACGCGTCGGCATCACAGAGGGTATCCTCCAAAAAGCGCACAATCGACTCCTGGACTCCGGTGCCGAGATGCTGATCAATGGGTTTCGTAGACATGGGAAATGTACTCCGACGAGGGCGAAAAGGAGAGCATAAGGATGAGGTGGTTTGGGTGGGGGGCGTCAAACAGCGGGGAATACGTAGTGGCAATCGGGGGTATCGTACATGGTTCGTGACATGTGTCGCCCGGGGAGAAGACGAGTCTACCATCCCTTCTTTCGGGCGAAACGCTTGTTGAGGAGGACCAGGACCTTGCTCACGTTGAATTGGACGTATTCCAGGTCCAAGTCCTCCTGATTATCTTTCTGCATCTCCAACAGATCGTCCAGCTTAAGATCCAACTCCAGCAGACCGCGGTTGCGGCCCTTGTAGTGGAGCGAGATGACAAACGTACCGGGCAGCGGGCTCGTGAAGTTGAAGTAGATGTTGGCTCTCCTATTCTCCGGGACATTGCTCTTCTGGATTACGCCCTCTCGTTCAAGCTGCTGGTGCGTGAACTTGTACGGGCCCAAGACTTGATGCTTTTGCTGCTTCCTCGTCTTGCCCTCAGACTGACTGCGTACGTTGTGGAGATATGACTTGTACGTGTCAAGCTGGCTGACCAGGAAGCCATTGTGATCGCGGATGGTGCGGAAAACCTCTTCAAGCTTCCTTGTCTCCTCAATCACCTTGTCCTTCATCGAACCCAGGTGGACAAGTTCTTGTTCGACTTCGTCTCGGAGAAGAGAAAACCCGTCTTCCTTGTCAATCACACCAGATTCTTGCAACTGGCTCAATAGCTCCATGCTGCGGATACCCTTCTTGACCATGACTGAATCGTTCTTTGTCGTGGCGGCCGCCTCGGCAATCTTGTCCAGTCGCAATGGTCGTCGTGTGATTGATGTGTTTGCAGGCAGCGAACGGAGAATCATGACAAATGTTGATTTGGCCTCCATGAAGAAAATCTCCTCTTGAGTAATGTCAAGCGCAGCAGTGAGATCGTCAAGCGGTGTCTCCCACTTGCTGAACAATGGAAGATTGATGGCTCGGTTCTCTTTTCGTGGAAGCTGAGCAGGCGCTGGTCCCAGCTCTTGAAGAATCACACCCAAATGCGAGCTATCTTCTTTTGCCTGTAAATGGTTAGCATGTGAACAGCCGCTGCCACAATCATCGCAAACTTACAAGTTCTGCCGCATGTCGCTCCAAGAGGGAGTGTGTTGCATACACTTCATTGAGCGTAATGGAGAGTTCAAGATCCTTCTTGGACAATGCAACATAGTTGTCCATTTCCAAGGTGTCGTAGAAATCCTGGACTTCGCACAGATCAAGCAAGAACTTGTTGATGCGCTCCTTGTTTTGGTGGATAAAAGGCTGCAATTTTACCATGTACGGTTCCTTTGCGTACGAAGGCTTGTTTGCAAGATTCTGCAGCATCTTTGCAATGTATGTAAGCGTTCGCTTGGGGTTCTCCGCTGGCAGAACATCAATGAGCATGTATGATCTAGGAGTAACAATGGCAGGGTTAATAAAACGCAAGAAAAAGAAGCCACCAATGAGCGTGCAAATCGTCTGATCCTGGGCGTCAGGATACTTTCGTCTTGACAAACTTCGAATCTGCTTGCAAATCCACCGGATGCCGTATGGTGTCTCTTCGAGACCTTTGATAATGGTGGTGAGGAAATTGTTGGCAATCTCCATGAGCATGTTTACTCGAGGTTGGATGATGTTCTGCACCGTCTCGTTCTCGGCAGCTTCCTCTGCCGTAACGCCCTTTGGCATATCCGGGGGCAGAGTTCCTTGGAGTTCGTGTTCAGTGATCATTTTCTCGTAAACCTTCAGGGGGTTAATTTCCAGGTCCAGATCCTTGAGCTCAATAAGCGAGTTGATACTGTCCTGCAGGACGACCTTGAGGTAGCTCTGACCAGGTCCTCTCCGGGTATACGTGGTCATCATGCGCGAGACGGGGGTGTTTGCGCGCAGGAGCGAACTATAGTCTGGGGTATTGTCAAACTGATATGTAAGAACAGACTATAGCATGGTTAGTTATGATCTAACAGAGTCATGTTGCGCAACGTACCTGAAACATGGTCAAGAGCAAATGCTCTTCTCGGCTCTCGTACTGGTTTCCGTAAATTGTGAACATGACTGTCTGCAGTAGCGCATCAATCTCGGCCATGGAGACGAGGCGACACAAGTGCGCAATGTGCCGGGGCTCGGACTGGAGCAAAAATAGCAGGTTGCCATATTTTTGTGTCTTTTCGTCGTTTGGGAAAAATCCTTCTTGGAGTTCAAGGCCGTCTGCGAGATGGTCTGCGACTTCGTTTTGCTGCACGTATCGTCAGTATCAAGCATGTATACAGGGAAAACCATAGAGACGCACCTCCTCCAACGCCATGCGGTTCTGGATGAGGAGTGCTATCCGCGAGTCGAGATATCGCACATCCTTTTCCAGAACGAAATTCTTCTTGGACTGGGACGAAATCTTTGCCTTCAATTCGCGCAATACCTTTTGTGCTGCTACAAGTTAGCCGGCGAACCAAGACGGAAAAGACTTGAACATGGCAGACATACCTCGAGCCAGGTCATCCTCAATCTCCAGCTCCTTGTCTTTTGCCGACATGGACAGATACAGCGCCGTGACCGAGTAGCGCTTGGATTGGCGCACTGAGCGCGAGCCATCGTGCGACGACATTGTGTTCTGGCGCGAGACGGGTATGAAGGACGATGACGACGACGTCGATGCCCGCGAGGGGGCATGTAGCATGGAGACAGCCATGCTGAGCGTCGCCTGGGAGAGGGGGTTTGGGGTGCGGTCAGGGCCAGAAAGGGAGGGTGTGTGTTGCGGCGCTAGCGAAATAGCAAAAGCGTGGGAGCAAAGGGGAGGTTTTGTTTGTGCGCCACACTGGTCCAAGGCCGTGGGCCGGCGTCTGCGGTGGAATTGCAGCGGGAGGGCCCGTCCAGCGAGTCGGTGGCAGCAAGGCTCGGCGATTAATTAGGAGGCAGTGGTGTGGCAGCGAAGGGCGACGAAGGTACAATTATCGGAGGAAGGAGGGGGGAGACGGCGAGGAACAGGCTGTGAGGACTAGTTTACGTGAGATGGGCGTTGAAAAGCGGCGGTGGAGGGCTGGCGAATGGAAGGGCGAGGGAGCCCGAGACGCGAAATGGTGCGGGGGAGCTCAGACGGTGAGTGGTGGACAGAGGTGCAGCTGCGACATTCCAGAAGAGCGACGGCGCGGTGGTGGGCCTGGGCGTAGTATGCTCTGGAGCGAGGGGGTGAAGTGAAGGCGGCCGACGACGGGTGGACAGGGACGTGTGGCGTGTGCGAGTGTGTGGGTGTGTAGTATGTGTTGTGTATGTGTGGTGGGTGCGGGAGAGAGGGAGAGGGTGGAGGGAGTAGTAGGAGAGAACGCGCGCGCGCACACACAGACACAGACACAAGAGAATAGCGAGGGTGGAGTGGAGTGGAGTGCAGAGTGGGGAGTCGAGGGGGAGGGGTGTGTGAGAAAGGGTGTGGGTGTACAGGATGGTGGTCGGGTAGCTGGTGTGGGTGTGGGTGTGGGTGTGTGTTGCAGGGTGGCTTTTGCAGGTCAAGGACAGCGGGCAGGAGCGATGGATGGGCGGGAAGGAGCAGATGTTTCAGTCGCTCGAGTCGGCATGGGCTGGGTGATGACAAGTGGGCCAGGGCTTTGGGCGTGTGGAGAGCATGCACGAGGCCGCAGCGCAAGTGGGACGGACGGACGGCCGGCCAAAGGGGTGGCGCTTGTGGATATAGAGACGAGATGAAGAGACAGAAAGGCGTCTCTTTGTGCTCGAGGCCGCAACTGTTGAGGCCAAAGTCTGGGAGCTAGGGAGAGCTTCACAAGGGGCCATGGCGGCAGGGCATCCATCGTCTGCACGCCCCTTGAGCGCACAACAGGGCCATTCTGAAACTCTGGTCACCTGCGCTCAATTTCCCCTAAACCCCGGCCCTCTGCGCCCAAAGAGGCCAAGGCCCTTTCCAAGCGACGCCTCTCGTTCCTGGCTAGCAGCACTAGCGAGCCGACAAGCCCACACCACCACCACACCCTCATCACCAACTACTGCACTAACTGCACTACCGCACCCCCACCCACCAACATCCTCGCCGGGCCATTTTGACTTTCGGCCTCTGTCCGTCAGCTGTCAAGGAACGAGTGGGCTCTGCGCCGACGTTTGTTGTTGTTGCTGCTGCTGCTGCACCGCCTAGTCCTGACTTGCTATACACATACTTTGTCCGCTAATCCTACCTACTACTCTACTTACAGTACTTACTGACTTACTAACTACATACTGCCGCTGCCGCCGATCCGTCTCACGCGCCCTCTGTGCGTGGCCCCAGGTTCATGCATCTATCTGAGGCATTGCCCGACTGAGAAACATGCTTACCCACACGCGCCCTGTTTTGGCGTGCAGTCCACGGCAATGCTGCGGCACCATCTGTGGAGGTGGCTACCGCATCCCGACTGACAGTCTTCCAAGGGTCGTCGCACACGCTGCCGCTGCATGCGTCCTCGCACTCCCACGCCCAAATGCCAACATCAGCTAGCCTACTGGCCCGTCGCTATGACCCGACGCCAAACCATCCTGCTTGCTTGCCTGCTTGCCTGCTTGCCCGCTCAGCTCACCTCTGTGTCCCGACCAGATCCGCGACAAACACCGAACCTTTGTCGTGACACCTGATGATAAACCATGCCGTCACCGATCGACCCGGCATCTTGATTCAATTCTTTTCGGTCCGATGTACATCTTAACATCTCATCAAGGAGAAACGCGCGTGCCACTACTGCCACTACGTACCTCCTCCACAAAAGTCTTACACAAACATCAAGTCTTGCCGTCCGACTGACTGGCCGACTGTCATGGCCTAGCGCATACCACACTCCCGCGGCCAATGCCACCGCGCCACTTGATTGCGACCAGCGGCCACAAGCTACCAAACCCGCTACGTGCCGACTACATACAGTAGTGTCGCCGCCATCCATGTCTGTACATGCCGACATATGTACATCCGTCTTAAGCATTGTCTGCCAACCTGCCCGATTGCCGGAGCCGCGCCATCAAAACATGCATATGCATCTGGCCTTAAAGTAAATAGTATAGAGCTCGGCATCGCGGCGCTGGCTCAGCAAACAGCCTTTTGCGAACCACGGGTCCAGTCTAGAGAGATAAACTCAAGGAAAAATGATCCCGAAAGCCAATCCATGCGACGTTTGCGGTACCTCCAATCACTGCCTTCCATTTTTTGCTAAGCGCTATCAAGCCAAATACGTGCCGCGCCCTGCCGACAATAGTATGTATACACGCGTTTATAATGACCACCATGAACAGCGCAAAGAAAAAAACTCTCGTGAATAAAATAAAATAAAAATAACAACAATCATAAGGGTCATAACAAACAGCGTTTTTTGCAAAAAGGAAAGCTCTCCCCCGCTTGCAAACCAAGCCATGACGCCATGAACGCCCACCGCAAAATAAAATACGTGCCAGCCCAAACGGTGATCGGAACAACTCCACACTTGGCCTTGCTTCGGTAAGACTGGGGGTGGTGGAGGGGAGGGGGGAGGGGTGTGAGTGGGTGGACGAGCAAGGGCACAGGCACCCAAGTTTGCTGAGTGCGTGCGTGCCAAAAGCGAGCTCGTGTAGGGAGGGGGGGATGGTCGTTCTCAGCACATGCTGCAGCACACACAGCCTGTACCTGGGCCCGTGCGCCGCACCCAAGCCCAACCCAAGCAAGGCAAAGTGCCAAAAGAGTGCAAGAGAGCGAGAGAGCGAGAGACAGAAGGAGAAAGAGAGAGAGGAGAGAGAAAAAACGATTATTGGCCATCATCTGCGCCAAACTACTTACTTACTT
>JAODYD010000012.1:144577-278357 GCA_026262445.1 Bipolaris bicolor | reverse complement strand
CCCCCCACCTTTTTGGGCCAACCTAACCCACCCGCCACATCCTTTCCCATAAAAAAGGGCGCGCACCAGCGAGTCAGGCGTGTTAACGCACCACGGCTGCAAGAAGCACGTTCAGCCCGAAATAACTGTGTTTTGCGCCTCTAGCGTTAGCATTTGAACCTTTTCTTGATCTTGTTGTTGTCGTCGTCGTCGTTGTTTTTTTCCTTGGCGCCTCTCATTTATTTCCCTTTTTTTCCTTCCCACGGCAACGCCCTCAGGGAACGGTTCGGTCGACCATTGGCGTGGGGGATATAGTATATGCGCGCACGCGCTTGCGCGCATCTCGTATGTGTTGTATGTGTATGCGAACTGGTTCCACCGGATAAAAAGATAGGCAAAGACGCATTTTCCGTGTGTTTGGTTCTGCCACTTTGAAGGCGCATGTACGCACATACACACCCACGCGTGCGCGCGCGCATATACACACACCCCGTCCTTTATTGCTCATGGAATCTCCCGTTGGGTTCGGGGTTGCGAGCGATGGGGGCGCAGGGCAGACAAGACTGGGTTCCTGGCACTAGGCTGTGTTTTGTGCGGACGTTGGGCGAAAAAAATAAAACTCCCCGCGAACCTTGGGTCCATGTAGCCCTTGCCCGCTGCACCCCCCCATGTCGACATGTGACGACATCATTTGCACGCCGTACAATGGGCCGTGTACGTAGGGCACTCCGATGGATTCTTGAGAAGAGGGAAAAAAGGAAAGAAAGGAAGAGAGAGAGACAAAAGACCACTTACACCGATGCTGCAGCCTTCCACTCCTGAAGCGACAAAAAACGCTGTATCTCGGGTGCCGAAGAGAGAATCTTGAGCTCCACCCCGACGATAAGCACGATAACGACCAGACGCCCCAGTAGGCTCGGCACTATAGTAAACGCCAGCAGAGGCACCGCCAATATCAGCGGGAACCACACGGCTGCTGACTGATGATGACCGGCCCCCTGTTCGCCCGCCGCTGCCATTGTCGCCGTCGTCGAAGTAGTAGTAGTAACCGCCGCTGAGCGCGGCACGGTGACAAGGTCAGACGCGCGCTCCAAAAAGCGACTCTCTGCATAATCAATCGGCTCGTGCTCATCCATCCACTCACGATATCGCGCCACATCATTTTCCCCGGCTGGACGCAGCCTGCTCGACACATCGCCGAAAGAGGACAGAGCTTTGTCTGCGATTCAAGTTAGCAAATGGCCCTAAGCGAAACCCCTTCTTTGCGTGTATATAAAAATAAGTTGTCAACGACGATCTTTCTCTTCTCCTGTCTCTTATGTACCCCATCTTGTCATGCTAAAAATGTAACAAGCTTAATTTTCGGCATGTAACATGCACACATTCCCGGCAATGCAACTGCAACTTACTGTACTGTTCCAGTTTCTGGAATATGCGACCCAGCAGTTCGGTTCTCTTGAAGTGCGACTCGCCGCCGTACCGCGCGTCGTTTCGTCGAGACGCAGGATACGCGTGGCCTGAGGGATCTTTGGGCGACATTTGCGCAATGCATCGGTCCAGCGTACGCAGCTCTTCTTCGAGCTCGCTCATCTCGTCTTGTAGGTGCAACAGCACCCGGTGGTTTAGGTGCTCAAACTTACGGTACACGGGTACGAGGTTGACTTCCCGTGCTGTCTCACCTTGCGAGGGTGCGCTAAGTTCGTTCGCCAGAAGCTCATATCCTGCTAGAGCCGGCTTGGGCTGAGTAGATGCCGGGCCGTGTTGCTGATAAGGTTGTGCTTGGGCTGGATGAGGTGAGAACGGCTGTGGTATCTGTTTGACCAGACTGTGTGGATATGCATGAGCGACTTCTGGAGATTGGTGTGGCGCATAGCCAATGGCCAATGGGGCTGGAAACGTGTGCATAGGCGACCAACCCTGGGGTGAGTTTGCTGCACCGTTACTTATAACTGATGGAGATCCGCCAGAGTATACCTGAGGACTGTACATGGGCGTAGGTGGATAGACCTGGCCGGGTGTTCCTCCATTGAATTGGAATCCCTTTTGTGGTTTGGGGTTCTTCAATATGTGATTGGCTAGCTCTCGCTCCTGTTGCTTTAGACGTCTGGCATGAAGGTCGCTACCGCGAGATGATGTAGATGGCGCCCGGGGTGGAGAAACCTTATTTGTAGCCTTTTTAGACTTTTTAGACGACTTAACGCTGGGTTTGGCCTCTTCTTCACTTTCTGTACAACTGCCTCCACTCTCTCCGCTCTGGGCGACTGTCTCTTCGTCTTCATCCCTAGGCCCATGCACAAAACTGCTAGCATACAGCGGCTTTTTGAACTTGCGAAACTCTTGATGAGGTAGCTGAGACACCATTGGGCTAGGCTTTTGTGCTAATGTTTGTAAACTGATGTCTGATCCATTGGGATCTGTTCCTGCTGCGGATGGGTGCTTATCACTCAAGTTGGAGTCATTCAGAGGCGGGGAGGGCAAAAAGGAAGGAGCACTGATCGACGGAACGAAGCCTTGCAGGTATGCAGGTGTAGAATCCTCAGTGTCATTATCTGGCTGGAGATACTTGAAGACATCTGATTCAGTGGCACTCATCATGGAACTGGTAGGACTTTGCCTCTCCGCAGTCATTTCGTGTTGGTATGGGTAGCCGTCGTCCTCGCGGGATTTCTGCGTCACCGTTGAGTTACTTCCACTGGAATTGCTCGATTGCTGTGACACGCTCGAGGCTGACGATGGTTCGGACAGTTCGGCAAGCTTCCCACCGTGACGGTGGAGAGAGCTATGTTTGCGTTGTACGCGTGAGCGACCTGCAGCACTGTCTTCTGTGTGTCGCCGACGAAGCGCTCTGGGCTGACCTGTAGAGCTGACAATGGAACTTCCTCGACGTCTTGATTGCATGGTGGTCTTTTTCTCTCGTATTTGGCCGAGCCTGGGTATATATCCCACAGTACTTCCCTCTTCGTCCAACTCTTCTTGCCCGCCGCGCGGCGTAGGTGACAATTCACCCTGGTGTGAGTCGCGTCTTAAAAGTTTCTTGAGAGTGGTGCGGGCTGCTCTGTTCTTCTTGTCGTCTTCGTTTTGCTCCTCGCTGTAAGACAGGGAGGAAGAGGGCGGGGAGCCTTTGGTGCCCGAAGTGGTCCGGGATGGCCTGCGTCGAATGTGGGGTCCACTAGCAGCCACACCGACTTCTTTTTCTTGGAGGCTGTCGTAGTGATATTGGGGATCGTCTGTGGTAGGGTTGCGATGCCGTGAAGGGGACTGAGCGCCCTCGAATGGTGAGGCCCGGTCCGACTACAAGACAGCACAATTCAGGTCAGTCTCAGCGGCCATCAGAGAGTTGGCTCGAGAAGGCATTGTTTCGTTATCAACGCACCATGCTACGTAGTGCTTGCGAGGGTCAGCTGCCGTCAGCTAAGGTCGCGCTCGTGGCAAATATATCTGATATTCTTTTTTGACAGTGAGTGGCCTGGTGGGCAAAAACCTGCCGAAGAGGGGATGGCACAGTGGGCAGCAGAGCAGTCAGTATGCGACTCCTTGCATGCTGGAGGGATCAGTAGTACATGTCGTGTGACGGAGGGAACTGAGACTGGTAAACTAAGCAAACGGTCTCTATAGTGGTACGGTTCGACGCCGGTGGCTCGTTGCAGCTGGTGTGCGCCATGACCATGGCGGTTTGTGGTATGTGGAAGATGAGGAGAGCGCACTCGAGGCTGAACGAGGCGACTATGAAAAATATTCGAGCCGGACAGTCACCGCCTTGCACATGCAGAACAAGCAGGACGTCTTTCCGGTGTGGATCGGAAGTGCGCGGTGCTGCCCAATAGTGGTGGATAGAGGCCGTCAAGCGACTTGTCCCCACCACGTGGGCCTATTGCCCGAAGCCGTGTCTCCCACTGCGCTTCCTCCCTTCTGCTAAATCGATCGACGCGCATTCTGATGATGTACCCGTTCAGCCCAGCGGGCCAGTCACCAGTGTTTCTGCCGTCTTTTTTCTGGTAACCCAAGAGCATGCAACAAGCCCCTCAAGGCCACGTCAACAAACACCGGGATCCGCACACGAACAGTATGGTTCTACCGCTGCCAGTGGATAGCCAAGCCGCACAGCTGCTCCGTTTCCGAGCTGGGGATCCCTGCCCTTGCTTGGCTCCACGCCTCAAACCCTCATGATTACGCCCAAAGTCTCGCATCTCCAAGGCGAGCAGATCTGATGACATGGAAGTTATGCATTCACTTTCTGCTTCGTTTCAACTTCGTGACGTGGAATATCCAAGTCTGGACATGCCGAGGCAGCTGTGTCCGAAGCTGGGGTCTGTTTCATTATCATACTCGCCATAATAAGCTGCTCTATTCTTATCAGCTTATCTATCCTTGCAAGCACGCACAATGGGCTCGCTGTGGCTTGATGTGGCGCGAGTTAGAGGCAGCGGATGGCTAGCATACAATCGAGGTAGCCGGACAGCTCCGTTCCGCTAGCCTGTCATGCTCCATTCCTGACGCGAATTCTTAATTTGAGCATACTGGGTTTCATTGTGGTCATACATTGGTCGTCGTCGCTTAGTTCCCGAGACAGCGAAAATACCGGAACGAGACATGTCGAAATACCGTGACTAGAGCGATGCCAGCCGGTCAGTCGAGATTGCAATAATTTAGCTACTTCCACCAATCACCCAAGAACCTTGCCTCTCAACGTTGTCATCTGCAACACTTCGTCCTTCGTCAGTCCATCACTCCTAATCTCACCCTTTTTTCCAGCCTTTCTCATCTCCCTATCACTCTCCACCCCTATGCCCTCGCCCCAACCCCAGTTCTCCTCGACCCATGTTACTGGCCACAGCAGCCATGTGCCTAGTACGCAAAACAGGGTAGCCCAAGCTTGCCAAATCCAGATCAGCACCCAGCCCCCAGGTGCAATGAAGCGTATCCATTGATCTACTTGGTAAAGATCGTCTTGTTTCTCAATCAGGTATTTGCCCGTCGAAGGTGAGTGGCGTAGGCTGAGAACCGTCGTCAGACGGACCGGCGCGTAGTAAAAGGGCACTGCCCAGATGCGGAAGATTTGGAAGATTATCACGTAGAGCGTCAAGTTCGCTTCGTCGAATGCTACCAATAGGAATTAGTGCCTGGATCCGTATAAACCGTATGGGATGTGCGATGCAACATACCGACGCTCTGCACCGTCAGATCAATTCTCGGGCTCATGATCTTGTACCAACGGTAGGTCGCGTCGACCAGCCATCGAGAGTTTGGCCCGCTCCATGTTCGACAGAACGGGTGTGAGAAAGCTGCGTCGGGCGTAAAGTACTTCTCAATTGTTGCGCGCTGTAGAGAGGGTGGTGATTGTGTGAGGAGATGGATCACCGCCGGAATTTCCTTGACTGGCGATTTCACGTCAGCAAGAGCTGTAAACCTAGGAATTGGAACAAACCTGGGTCTTCCATGTTGTCGATCGGCGTGCCGAGTAAAAGCGCCCATTGCGTGCTCGTCGGGAGGCGGCTGCTTTATGTACTTGCATCGCGCAACCTTTGGCGTGCTTTTCCATGTGAAGACGCGTTGATATGACGTCACATTTGTCACTGCATCACTTTGACACTTGTGGCACCATCGCAAACAAATCTTTGCGGCCGTAACTCTGCATTCATTATATCGATCGTAAACGTATCGAGGTATTTTTGTAATTACATAGACCATAGAAGCATTAATCCGTTAAATTTTCAATACATCTATTGAGACCTGTACTGCTGGATCTCCGCCTCGGAGATCTGCCTCAGCTTGTTCACGTTCGGTGACTCGCCGCTCGCGATACCCTTGGCCAGCTCAATAAGCCCGCCGACCTGGATCCTCTTGGATATGGCGTATTGAGCAGTGCTGGCCTTGACACGGATGATGCCAATACGTGGGTCTTCTGGACCGCCGTCGTGCTTGCCGTCGCCGAGGTCGCCGATCCAGGCCTTGAGCGCTGGCGAGTAGTGCTTGCGGACAACCTCGCGATCAGTCTCAATGGTTGCATGGCCAGAGATGGAAGCCCATTCTCCGGAGTTGTTGATGAAGCCAATGTTGACCGACGCGTGTTCTTTCAGGTCGTCTGTCTTGCCAGACTCAGTGTTGGTGTGGAAGAGGAGATCGAAGCCGTGTCCTTCCTGTGCATTCGTTAGCGGTGCTGCATCAATGGATACTCCTTGTTGCTTACCTTGGCAGCAAGTGCCATTGCTCTTGAAGCCAAAAGATCGCTGTCAGCAACTTGTGTGGTCAAGAGGCAGAACTTGGTCTTGTCGACGAAGCTGAACAGATCCTCAACCTTCTCCTTCAGAGAAGGCTCCTCGAGGTTCTTCTGAGTGTAGGGGTCGGCAGTCTTGGAGCCGGTATCCGCGTTGCTGAAGCCAGACATGTTGAAGGTAGTGTTGGAGAAGACGCGTTGAGAAGTAAACGATTTGGGTAGCTGCAAGAATGGCGTCAGCTTCTGTAAACACAACGTTTGTGGTAATCTTCGTGCAGCCGGTGCAGCACAAAGATAAAGAAAGCGAGATGCAATCATACCTGAGTAAAGGACTATTAGGAGCAGGTGGTGTGGTGCAGGAGAGGTCCACGAGAAGGCACGACTATGTAGTGACAACGCTATGGTGACGTCACATGGTCCCGTCGCGTTTGCCCACCCCGCTGCTAGGTGGGGAGGAACAATTAGACAGTTAACCGGATCTGCTTTTGCGAAACAATACTGGGCTTACCCAAAGGATCAGTGGTTGCGTCATGTCTCTTAGTAATGGTTCAGGTACGACAAGAGCGGTAGGCCAAAAAGGAACGTGGGCTTGAACATCACACCGGCGATCAGTCCGGCCAACTGCGAGCCGCATCATTTAGTGTGAACTTAAGAATATCAGATAGTGGTATTGACCATCTAGATCTGCCGTGCGTCTAGAAGGAAAGTACCGTACCCCACGCCGTGACCCCGTCCAATGCCATGCTGGTATCCCATAAACAACAGCGGAGAATGTCCCGACCACAAGCTAAAAAGAAAGAACCAGGCTATATCCCAGACTATACAGATGCCCCGGATATGTCACCCTTTTTTTTGGAGGGACTGGATCCCTCATGACAGGCGGCACTTTGTGTGCTCTATGCATCAGCGGCGGCTTCCTTATCCTCAAGTGAGGCCTTCTTGAGGTCTTCGGCAGCATCAGCGGCAGCATCCTTCTCTTGGGCCAGTTCAGCCTCTGCAGATGCATTGCCGTTGACCGCCTGGTTCTTCTGGGCAGGCTTGCGCGCAGCGTCAGTGCTACCGCTAGCCTCTTCCTCCGCCTCTTCTGCTTCAAGACGCTCAATTTCCTTTTGTGCCTTGGCAATGTTCTGTCGTCTATGTTAGCTCTGTGACAACAATGTAGCTCGCAGGCAGATTTACCTCCTTGGTCTTGCGGTCTTGGTCCTCTTTCCAGTGCGCGAGCTTGGCCTTGAGCTTCTCGACGGTGGCAGGGACGTCTTCTTGGCTCGAGGGAGCCTCAACGCCAACCTTGGCCAATTCCTCAATGATACCAATGTTGAGGTTGAACTTGGCAGGAGCAGAGCTGGCGCCGCCCTTCTTGCCCTTCTTGCCCTTCTTTCCGCCAGTGCCGACAAAGTAGCTCTCTTCCTCGGTATCCTTCTTGGAGATGCGCGTACCCTTCAAACCAGACTCGTCAACAGTGCGTTGAGCGGAAGCAGCAAACTTGCTTGCCGCAGTGGTCTCCTTGGGTGGGAGGGCGGATGGGTCGAAGTGACGGATCAAGCCTTCGGCGGCAATGATCTCGTCGCCGTAAGCAGGCGTGCTGGCCTCTTCAAGACGCTTGCTGGCAGCCTCCTTGCGCTTGCTTGCAACATACTGGAGTTGCTCTTGACGCCTCTTCTCAAAGCGAATCTTGCGAGCCTCGGACTCGTACGTCTTGTATGCGCGCAGCTGCTGGAAGTATGCATCCTTGAGGTCTTTTCGTGCCTGGTACTTCTCCTGCTGCTCAGCGCGAGCCTTGTCCGTCTGCTCACGAAGCGTTCGCAGGTTCTTGAAGGCCTCGTCTTGCTCGGCCTTGAGAGCATCCAGCTCAGTCTGGAGCTTGGTGTACTTGTCGCTGAGGGCCTTGTTCTCAGGGTCGTCCAGGAGCTTCTTCTGCTCAGCGATCTGGGCCTTGATGTCGTCAATCTTCTTCTGCTGAGCGTCGAAGCCGGAAAAGTTCTTGCGGGCCTTGTTAAGGGCGCTGATCTCGGCGAGGGCCTTCTTCTCATCCACCAGCTTCATCATGCCACCGTCGACTTGCTTCTGCAGACGTGCGATTTCCTGGTCAACCTCCTCAACAGACTTGTAGTTCGACTTGCCCTTTGCGGTCTTGAGTTCGGCCAACTGCTGCTTAAGCTGGTCGTCGAGCTTCTTGATCTTCTCGAAAATGGCATTACGGCCGGACTTGTTTCCTTGTTGTGTCTGGCGGATGGCGTTGAGCTCGGTCTTGAGCTCCTGCTGGCGTTTGGCATTGGGCGAGTCCTTGTTGTTCGGCTTTGCGTTATCGAGCTTAGCTTTGCAGGCATTCTAGCGATAGTCAGTACCGGTTGTCAGACCCTTATGTCTGCATGTGATGCAGGTACCCGACGGTCCATCAGTGTCTATGTCAACGGACTCGATCTACTTACCAGCTTCTCCTGAGCCGCAGCGTGCTCCTTCTCAAGCTTAGCAAGTTCCTCCTTGTACTTCTCCTCGTCAGGCTTGTCCGGCTTGACGATCTGCTGCTTGCCTTGCGGGGCAGAGCCATTGGCGGTGGCCTTCTGGGCGGCGGGGGGAGTTGCAACGTCGGCCATGTCTGCTATGCAGTCAATTGGATTGACGAGTTGACTGATGTAATGCGACGGTAGAGGAGAGTCTGCGCGAGTTGCGTTGACCACCAAAGGGTGAGGGTGGACAATAAGAGCGGTGGGGAGGACAACTATTAAAATCGAGGGTCTCGAGTGAACCGCGGAATGTTGGCAACTTTTCCCGAATTTTAGCGGATGGGCTAGTGCCGCATTCTCCATCCATCGAACATTCACCGGGGGCCTCGAACCTCACCCACCAAACTACGGGATGGCGGAGCAATCGCGGGGCAGTGTCCCCATCTTGTTGCTCAAAACGAAGTCAGTACCCACGGATACGTACGAAGAGCTGTTCCTTGGCCTCGACAATGGCCGCTACGCTCCTGTTTTTGTGCCAGTGCTGGAGCACAGGTTCAAGCGAGACGCCCTGCGCGAGGTACGCGAGCATGTCACCAGCCGAGGCTTGGTGAAAAAATCGCAACAAGGCCTTGCGACATACGGTGCCCTGATATTCACCTCGCAGCGGGCCGTTGAGGCGTTCACCGAGGTTATCCAAGAAATTCGCAGCCAAGGAACTTACCAGGTTGACGACTTGCTTCCAGAGAGCCTGCCACTCTATGTCGTAGGCCCGGCTACCGCGCGCGGACTGCGAGCGTTAGGACTTAAATGCCCGATCCTAGGTGAAGAAACTGGTAATGGTGAAGCCCTGGCTGGCTTTATCTTGCAACATTATAACGCCATGTATCCAGATGGTCCCAACCCACCTGTTCTGTTTATGGTTGGAGATAAGAGAAGGGATATAATACCGAAAACGCTCCAGTCGGCGGAGCTGGAGCCAAACACCAGAGCAAAAGTAGACGAATTGGTTATATACGAGACCGGAGAGATGCAGTCTTTCAAGGAGAACTTTTCGGCCATCTGGAAAGACAACACCAAGAGGGGTTTCGGACGTCAATGGGTTGTTGTATTCTCCCCAAGCGGATGCCAGGCGATGCTCGAGAGCCTGGATCTTTTGGATGCTGAGACGGGTAGAGCAAAAGCGTCTACCGAACAGAGGAACATACTCATAGCCACCATCGGCCCGACTACTCGCGACTACCTCATACAGCAATTTGGCTTTACTCCCGATGTATGCGCAGACAAGCCAACTCCAGAGGGTATAGCAGAGGGTATTAAAGATTTCCTGGAGAAGCGCGGTTGAAAAAAGCACTGCCTCTGGTCGACACTCTGTGTTAAATAGATAGACTGTTGTGTTTGTTCTAGTGCTTCATCAGATGCGCTACAGGCTATGCTTGCTGCAAGCAATCGCATTCGCATTCGCACGTTTCATTCTTATGACGACTACGATGATTGATCGCAACTTTGTTCTGGCGGCTATTGCTGCACGTGCCTTCCTGACGCGTTGATGTGCCAAATACTGCCATTGACGTCACTATATACGCGACGCGACTGCGACAAACTTTCAGCGCAATCATTTGTCCGTACCCTTATATCTTTCCCATTCTCCACTGCTCGGCTTTCTATTAACATATCCTCGAAATTTTACTCAATTGACCCAATATCTGCACATTTGACTGCAACACGCTCTTCTACACATAACTCCAGTAACATGTCAAGCCCCACGAAAAGCAGCGATACCGCAGCTGGTACCAAGAGGAAGCATGATGTCGAGCCATCTCCCAAGCGTGAAACTAAAGCAGCGAAGAAGCAGACCACTATCGAGGAGACGATGGGATCAGGTAAAGAAAAAGACGAGGAGATGAAAGACGCCTCAGATGATGGCGAGACTGTGCAACAAACAGATAAGTCTGAGGAAAAGGTCGATGAGGACGTTGTCGACGCGAGTGATGAGCAAGCTTTGTCCAACGGTGACGACGCAAAGCCATCTGGTACCGAAAAACAGGGTGATAACGATTCCAACACCGAGTCAAAAGCGCATACAACGACACGAGACGAACAAGAAAGTGATTCGCACAATACTTTAAAAGAACCAGTCACCAATGGAGAGGGCGCGATCAAGGAATCATCGCAGCGTGAAAAGCAGGTTCCGTCAAACATCCTTGAAAAAGGCGTCATTTATTTTTTCACTCGCAACCGCGTCGGTATTGAAGAATCTGAAAGCGTAGGCGATCTACAGCGCACATTCTTCGTCCTACGACCTATGCCAGTAGGTGCCAAACTCGGTGAAGGCGCGCTTGCGGATAACGACAACAATCGTCTGTTCGCGCTTCCAAAGAAGGTTTTCCCAAAGTCGCACAATGATCGTTTCATGGCTTTTGTGGAGAAAGCAAACGCTACTATAAAGGAGCTGAAGGAGGACTTCTTCGGTGCGGAAGAGTACAACACAAAGACACAGGGCAGTCGGCGTGTTGAACCCGTTGCCCCAGTGGCTGAGGGTGTGTACGCAATCACACGTACTGAGGACCGTACATGTCATCTTGTCTATTCTACTACTATCCCCTCGGAGCTTGGTGAAGTGCAGGATGATCTGGGTATCAAGGACCAGGGCAGCTTCATCATCAGCGTCAAGAACCCTGAGCGAAGTGGACCTGCTCAAGCTCAACTCCCCCAAAAACCCAGTTTCCCTCAAGAGTGAGTGTGCTCGATATCACGAAAGCATTACATACTGATCATGGGACAGATTCATCGAAGAGTTTCGTGGGCTAGCTTGGGTTGAAGCAAAGCCGAAGTATCTTGACTATGAGTACTGCCAGATCCTGCTTATTGGCGAGAAGCTGGAGTCGGGTGTCAAGCCTACCACAAAGGACCAGAAGCACGATAAGGAAACACCACTCGAGGAGATTCAGAAGCTCGAGCATGAAGACGAGCTTCGCGTCGAGCATCTTCATGGTGGGTGTTATGTTAGATGTTTGAAATACAGGTGCTAACTGATTATCAGGTGATGATTCTGTTTACGATGACCTCAAGATTAGCAAGAAGGAGTATCCCCAAGTCTCTACGACCTGGTAAGCGGATATGTGGGAATCGTGTTCATTTTGTTGTTACCTAAATATAGGGTTGTCGGGTAGTGTAAAACACGAATCGTTGGCACTTGAAAGGCACGGAAAACAATGTGGAAACCACGGGTATGTGGTGGGATATAACCGAGAGTGTGCATGGGTGAGAACGTCGTTTGGACATGTGTTAGATGAGAACGACTAGTTCAATAAAAATTCTCTTTCATTCATTCCATCTCTACTATCACACTTATGGCCTGTACCCAGCCACTCTATATTTCTTCCCATGCACCCGGTGGACAAAAACATGGGTATTTAAAATGGGATGTACTCCATGCAGTCGGCAGTGCCGTTCACCCACCCTTTTCTAGTATATCGCGAAGATAATTCGCTCAAGGAATAATCGTAAGAATAATACTGTGGTACTGTTATACAGCGCTAAAGTTGCTAACTTTCTAGATTTTCATTGATTTGAGTTTGGTGATGACCTGTGTGGAGTACCCATGTTTTTGTCTACTAGCTGCCATGGTACCCGAACAGCAACATCTACTTCGCAAAAGGTTTCAACAAATTTGTTCCTCAATGAGATGAGTACACACCATGATTCTCCACTTTTACACCAGGCCAATGTCCTTACCTGTTTACTTTTTGAAAAGGGTCCCGTAGGGTGCTTGCATCCTTAGTTCTTCAACAGTGTTTCAAAATCTAAAAAAGAACACTTTCTTTTGTAATATCCCTTCACGTTTCAAGAATTTCACCTACATTTCAAGAATTACTAGTTTCTCTCCAAAGACGTCCAAAATTTCATCATGCTTACCCCGGGAAAACACCACTGGCTAAGGCCAGGCTACTACAACACCCCTTCGTTCCGCCAGATCTGTCGTGACAGCTGCCTGAATATACTCACAGAATCCCTTTGCGTCATATTAGCATTTCTTCTCTGGAGATTGTGTCCACCCCTAATCCCTCTCCACTTCCCTTACTTTGAGGGCGTAGAGACGCATCCTATTGGCCTGAAATACTCACAGCCACTGCGAGAAGAGTACATCAACACCATGATGATGTCAGCCATCTCGTTTCTCGTTCCTAGCAGCATCATGCTAGTCATGAATCTCTGGGTACTCAGAGACTACTACAATTGGGATGCATCGGTAAGTCATTTCCTGTTCCCTACTCCCAGAACACTTCTAAATATTGAAGAAAGATCCACCTCGACTGACTATTGAGTTCCAAAAAAACCCAGTTCACAGGCCTCAGCTACGCCCTCTCAACCTCCACCCTATTCTCCTGCATCATCAAAGTCTTCATCGGCGGGCTCCGACCAAATTTCTACGGGATATGCAGACCAGCAACGTACCTTCCTGAATCCACTACCTCGCCAGCTCCCCCCGTGCGGTCTTTCGTACAATACTACACAGTCGACCAACTCTGCACCAACACCGACATATTCTCGCTCAACGAAGCGCAGAAAAGCTTCCCAGCCAGCCACGCCTCCTCCGCATTCGCCGGCTTCATTTTTCTCGCGCTCTGGCTCAGCGCACACTACAAGACGCTCGGGCGGTCTCGACTTAATACCAGACATCACAACACAGTTACCAACGGCGCCCTCCAAGATCCCGGAGGCGGTTTTAAACCCCTCTCCGATCAATACTTTGATGCGGTTCCGCACTGGAAACTTATTGTCTTTTCGACTCCGCTGTGGGTCGCTGTTGCGCTTTCGTTGTCCAAACTGAGAGATGGATGGCATCATCCTGTTGATGTGGCGTGCGGAGCGTGTATTGGCGCGTTCTTTGCCGTGGTGGCGTACAAGATAGTTTTTTGGAGTGTGTGGGATGCAAAGGATAATCATATACCGAGGAGGCATGTGGATGGTGCTGGGGAGGGTAGGGGGTAAGGATGTTGTAGGGGTTCAAGTCGACTAAGCTGTATGGGACGAAAAGGAGTGTTTTTGTGGAGTTGATAGCTTACTTTTGCACATATGTGTTGGATTGGGAATGCGTTGATGGGCATGTGGCGTTAAACTATGTGCATGTCGTATGTTGGTCAAGATTATACTCAATCAGCTTGCGTCTGCTCATTGGTTGTCCTTGCCCGTTGTTGATATCAAGACTCAGCTATCACTGTGGAAATCAGTTTACCGCATATTCTACAGTATTTAACAATATGTTTGAAATTTCGATTCCCCTTATTTCGCCTATGACGAACAAGTGATCACTTCTCCCTAATTTGGTGCACCTGGTGCCATTCCTCAAAGTCCTACTAAATACGAGTTCCATCTTTGAAGAGTTTGAGCACTACTATATTCAGGAAACCATCCATTCGTTCCAATCTCCATTCTCAAGACCCTGTTAACACATCACCCTCCTTATTGACAAACACCACATCCCCCACATTCTCCACAACCGTCACTTCCCTAACCACACCCCCATCATCCCATCCAAAATCTACAACACCACCACCCCGAATCCTCAAACCCTTTACCTTCCCACCCTTCCAACTCTCGGGAATGGCCGGCCCCAATACCACCCTCCTCTTCTCCTCCTGCCCCTCAGCTGGCGCTGGCAAATCCACAATAAGCATACTCAACACCAATCCTCCATACCCATAATTGGCATCAATCTGAAACGGCGTGCGCTCCCCTTTATACATACTGAATCCATTCCCTACGAAATTCTGCTCAATCGCATATCTGAGCTCCAGATGCGCTTGTGCCGTATCATTCAGACGTGCCCAGCAGGCTCCACGCCAGACTTTTTCCCAGCCGGAGTTTGCGTCGGGCCCATTGCCAATGCCGCGGCTAATGAGTTTGTTGCGGACGGCGGATTGCACTGTGGTGTTTGAGTAGCCGCCGAGGAAAGAGGAGAGGGAGTATCCGGGGTGCCAGCCTACGAGTTCGGAGATGTGGCGGTGGGTGTCATTTTGGAATTCGTAGCCGAAGGAGTCGGGAAGTTTCCATTCTTTGATTTGGGACCAGGATCCCACGTGGAAGCCTTTGTCGAGGCGGGCGAGCGTAGAGGAGACGTTGGAGGTGAATGCGGCGTCGGATTCGCCAGCGGGGGAGTGCGTGGCCAGGACGGCGTCGAAGACTTGGTGGATGAGTTGTTGATAGTGGGCGCAGCCGAAGGTCGTGGGACCGTGTTCCGGGCTGCTGCAGGGGTTTACAATGAGGGTGTTGTCGTTAGTGAAGGTGTCGACGTGGAGTTGGGAGAGCCAGAATTGAGCGACGCTTTTGATAAGTGGGTAGCCTTGCGTGCGCAACCAGGTGGTGTCGCGGGTGTAGTCCCAGTAGTCGAAGACGTGCAGCATCATCCATGCTGGGGCGGCGGGATAGTTGGCCCAGCCTTCTCCGTCTTTCATTGCCGTGTGCCCGAAGATGTTCATCTCGTTGTGGACAACCCAGCCTGGTGCGCCGTATAGTAGCATGGCTGTTTCATGGCCCCGTGGGACCCACGTGTTTATCATGTAGTCCCACAGTGGCGCCTGGGTCTCTGTCAAACCTGTCTGGTCGGCAGTCCAATAATTCATTTGCAGATTGATATTGGCGTGGTAGTCAGCAGACCAGTCGGGCGCCATCTGTTCAGTCCATCGCCCCTGTAGATTTGTGGGCAGGGAGCCTGGTCGTGAGCTGGAAATCAACAAGTATTGTGCATAGTCAAAGAGCAAGCTTTCGACGTATGGGTCACCAGAAGTAACATTGGAGTCATAACCCGCGAGCAGCTCCGGTGTTGGAACTTGAGCCGAGTTCAGGGGGTCGGGAAGAAGAAACTCGAAGCGACCTGTGAGGGATGTGAAGTCTTCTAGATGGCTACTCTTCAGTTCCTCGAGAGTTTTTGTGGATGCTTTGCGTATCGTTTCCTCAACCACTGGGCCCGGGTCATTTCCTCTGAAGGAGTATTGGTGCTCCGCTGTGCCTTTCTTCATGTCATAATTCGTCTCAGCTCCTATTATAACCGTGGTGCTCTTTGCTCCGTCTCCCGGTGTAACTTTTAGAACTCCAGTGCTGCTATCGCAAGTTGTCTTCAAATCAGAATTTGGTAAAATGCGCGCAATTGTATCGTAAATCATTCCTTCTGGAGGACCCAGTTGGGTTATACCCCGTAGCCTCACATGGCCGGCATCAGCTCCAGTACCATTTGCAGCACAGGTAATGTTTTCAAGCTTGGGATCAACCAGTTCGTTACCCAACTTCAACTCGAAAGCTGGCAGGCTTCCAGACGACTGTATTGTGTAGACACAAACTTGATCTGGATAAGAGCAAAAAACTGTAGTTTCAAGCTCAGTACCATTGGTGTTGAAGGAAGTTGAATGGAGGCCGTTTGCCAAATCCAGTTTGCGCGTGTAGTTGGAAACTTGGCTGCCAACAAGGGATGGAATAGTTACAGTGAGATTGGCCAGAACTCGATATGATCCATAGTTGTCGTTGGTGCCGAGTAACTTTGTCACATTGCCGGTACCATTGGTGAAAATCCAATCTCTAATGCCAGGTAGTGCGGAATCAATTGATGATTCTGGGTTACCACCGGTGTAGTTCTTGGACCATATTTAGTCTATACATCTCCAAGCGTGTAGTATTAGACTTACAGATGCTTCGAAAGGTCCTCCTGACCATAAGCTGTCGAGGTTCAGCGTAAGAGTTTCAGCCGAGGGAGGGCCGATTGGCATGGCAGCTAGTCGCCCATTGCCGACAGGTAAAGCGGTTCGGATGACGTCGCTGGTATTTGCAGGTGAAGTGGACCATATCAATTTAGCGCTGGTGCCATGTATAAATACAGATATCAGTGGCGGCAACAGCGATTTTAACAACATTGTGAAATGTTGAGCTTGCCCACGGTTCCTAAGCAACCATGCATTCTTCAAAGGGCGATGGAGCTCTACATAAATGTTCATGAACCTTGTGTTCTCCCCGCAAACAAAGCGGGGACGGGTATTGGTTTTCTTTTGAGGATCGTCATGTACGTAGATTCTCCGCGAATGGTATTAGTCGGTCTGCCCCATAGTTACCGACGATACGGGCGCCTATTGGTCACGAGACATGATAGGGAGTCGGAACAGGAAGGAGTACTTATTGTATAGCTACGATCTCTCAACTATACAACCGAATGCTCGTCGATCTCCAAGGATTTTCCCGCATTGAGTAGTCCTTCCGGAATTTTGTAGCTCGTCCAGTTGCAAAGCAAGTTTCTGGCTGAGAAGGAGCGGATGAGCCATTGCTCATGCCTTCACTACTGCAGCGGTGATGCAAGTCTTCATGCAATGTTTTGGAGTTGCTGGCATGCTTTCACTTTCGTTTCATGACAACTTAGCTGTTTTTGTCCGCAGAGGCAACACAGCGTAGTCCAGATGCTCTTCTGAGTCAACCTTGCTTCCGGTCGCTGTATCGATGCTTGCTGGTCCCGGAAGTATTGCCAAACTGAACACAATGTCCGCAATGTCCTATATCTTTGACGTATTTTACCCACTTATCTGTATTGAACTTGATAGGAGATAATGGCTGCGAGCATCCGGACTTGAGAAGCTCATCTGTCATGTCATGAAATGAACAAGCTGTGAGGAAACAAAGGTGGTGGTGTCAAGTGAGGGTGTTGCGGTTGGAGGGGCAATTCCAGCCAATCGGCGGTTCGATTGCCCGAGCGGCGCTAAGTTTGGTGAACGATGATTCCATGATCATCACAGCTTCTGCGCCCTCAATTGAAGCCGGAATAGCAAAGATGAGGACCCCGTACACGTGCAGACAGTGTCTTTCACTGCTGAAGACACCGCGGGCTTCACTGCGCTCTCCGCAAGCCCTCCGTCCGTTGGCCCAGAATGCGGCGACATCACGAAGTCACTCCACCAAAAGTTCAGCACCGCCAAAACTAACCTTGCCAAAGCGCGGCCTCTCTACGACCCCGCAGCGAGCATTCGAAAAGCCGTTCGAGCCCTATGAATACATTGATCCCGAGGGAATCCGCCGGACGAGGGTTCTGACTGAGGACAATCTCTTCAATTCATTCTCCAACTCGCCCATCCCGCAAATACGAAAGCGCGCAGCGTTCATGCGCCAGCATGCCTACTGCCCGCATCCTTCGCACCAGCCTACACGCGCCATCAACAATCCCATGGACCTCGAAGCCCGCAAGTCCTCTGAGACGGGTACTCCGCCTGCGCACGTCGATTTCGAGTGTCCAGACTGCGGCATTCCGGTATACTGCTGCGAAGAACATTGGGCAGACGACTACGAGGCGCATCTGGAAGTCTGCGATGTGCTGAGGCAAATCAACGAAGATGACCACGATCTGCGGAGTGGGCGCTTCTTCCGCGAGTTCCAATTCGCTGAGCCCCAAATGGAGGAGATTTTGGTCAACATGACAAGCTGGGACACGTACCTGTACACTCGTGACTTTGATGCGCTCAACGAAGACCGTGAGATGAGGCAGGCGACAAAGCTCCTAACATATCCTATGACCATTGCCAGTGTTCTCAATGAGTTGAGTCCCTATAATATCAGGAAGAATGGACGCATGACACCGGAGGGATTGAAGAGCTTTAGCGGCAAGTGTATTCTCATTCGATTGGTTGTGTAGTACTGACATAGGCATAGCACTCCGTCACACACTTCACCCACCCCGAACAGGTGGTGGTGATACTTGGAAGAATGCACGTATCGCTCCACCCTCTGTCCGCCTGTTCATCCTCGGCGCACGCGCAGAATCCTCACTGCCCCGCGAAACATGGATGCAGCTTGCCTACCTTTTCCATCGTGTTCAGTTCTCTTTGAATTTCATCGGACCCGAGAGCATGGCGAACCGCGAGAAGGAGCTACCCCTCCCCGAGCGTACGCCCCTAAACCCCTTCGGTGCTGTAATCGAAGACCGCATCAGCAACGCTATGAAAATCAGCACTTTTGTTGAATATTATCACAACATCCACAAGACAGGCTATTTCTACCCTTACGACCCCTACTTCGACTGCTTCGTTGTCTTCCACCCAGGCTTTGGAAACCCCGCCTCAGCCCACGAGTGGGAAGAAACGCTACCGCTTCTCCTCGAGACCAAGGTTCCAATCATCGCGACTGGTTACAGTCCTTGGGACATGCAGCAAGATGTCGAATTTTTGAACAAGAGATTCGGAAACGAGATGGATATGCTGCTTGAGCCTGGCGAGAATCTGTTCCGAAGCCTGCGTTGGGATCTCAACGATCTTGACCCTCACGATATCACGTGCAGCAACTGGGGAGTGTACTCTTTCCGCGGCAAGAGGTACGAGGCCACGAAGAGAGATGAAGAGAAGGAGGTGCACAGTGAACGGACTGAGTGATTGGGAATGGAAGCTGTGGTAGGTGTGTAGTCATGTACAATACTGTATATTGCAACTGAGCATGTCTGGCATGTAATATGACGATTTTTGATCCCTTCTCTTCGTTCAACTAAAGCTTTGGTTGGCAGCATGTGTATCGAACACTTTGGAAATTCAAAGCAATCATTCGGGGTATTCTCAACGATTGTTTGGGTTGGTGTTTGGCCATCGCCGCAAACGTAGTAGTTCAACCGTGCCACATCGCAAATCAGGCATGTGGTTACACAGCATCTGCCAACCGGTCAGTGAACCCCTCTTCTACCTCAAACTACTTACTTCTATCCGTCCCAGTCGTACAAATCTTCGCTTCTGTTCGCATAATTTTACAAGTGGTCGCTCCATCTATTGTTCACCATGTCAACTACTACATTCGAGATGATCGACTCCCAAGCCGATATCGAATACCTAATCAATCTGATCTCTCGCCAATACAAACAGTTGCGAAACCTAGGCCTCCCCAACTCACCCCTCTACATCGACGCGCAAGGCGCAAAACTCAACCGTGCAGGCCCTATCTCCCTCCTTACCCTCTCCTTCTCAACAACCTATTACCTCGTCGACATACTCCAACTAGGCGCAACTGCATTCACCACTCCCAGCACCTACCACACATCCGGATTCATACCCCCAAACTTTCAAGCCCAGACTTTAAAATCCATCTTCGAAGATGCAGATATCCCCAAAGTCTTCTTCGACTCCCGCAACGCCTCAGCTGCGCTATTCGCACAGTACGCAGTATCGCTGCAGGGCGTGCAGGATATCCAGCTTATGGAGTGTGCGGCGCGGTACGCGGGGTGTGCACGGAACTACCTTGTCAGCCTCGATAAATGTATTGAGCAGACGCGGCCTCAGCTGGTAACACTCGAGCAATGCTTCGAACATGGGAACTGGCGAGATGCCAAGGAGGCTGCGGAAAAGCTAATCAAGCCGGAATTGGGAGAGCCAAGTAAAGTGTTTGATGAGCGCCCTATTAAAAAGGAGATCAAGCAGTATTGTGTGGGGCGCGTGCAGTATCTTCCTGAGCTTAGGAAAATGTTGTGGGAGGAGAAGGGAGAAGAGAAGGGGAAGGAGTGGAAGGGGATTGTGAAGCTGGCGACGGACAGGCGGGTGGAAGAGACGCAGGAGGTGGGGTATGTGTCGCTTGGGAGAGATGAGGTTGTGTGGAGGGGGGAGGAGAGTAAGACGTTGGATTTTTGGATTCAGAACGGTCGAATGGGGAATCGTGGCGTGTCTCAAGTCAAAAGGCCATTATGGAAACCAGAACGATGATGAGGGTGATGTTCAGGATGAGAGTTCTGGCTATGATTATGATGATGGTTATTTTGGTGATGGTTTTGGAGGGATGAACTCCTGCGATGTGTGAGGATACTTGGGCATAGTTGCAGACAATATAGTAACCATCATCAATACTCGGCTAGAATTATAAGAGGCAAGTTGCTCCTGTTTGATCTCAGTTAAACAGATAGGTTTTAACGTTTTCTCATAAAATCATATCTCATTCATGCTATCTACTTAGTGGCATCCAGGGGTGCATACGCCTCCGTAGCAGTAGCAGACCTGACGCTTGACCTTGTCGTGGCATCCGGGAGTACAGAATCCTCCGTAGCAGTAGCATACTTGACGCTTGTCAATAGCCTGTTGGAGTCAGTAGCGTTCTTGGATGTTGCATTGCTATCAGTGGGAGTAGAGGCTGAACGTACCATGCCCTCCATGACCTCGTTGGTGAGCGCGTCACGAACTTCAATGGTGTTGGAGTCAGCTGAAGGGTTGTGTTAGTGAATCTTTGGCTACCATATTCTACATGTGTTTGTAGAACAAGGATAGCATACCAGCGGGAGCGGCGAGCGTAGCGCCCAAGAGAGCAGCGACGGTGAAGAGTTGAGCGGTGAACTTCATGGTGACGGTTGCAAAGTGACTCTGTTGAATTGATCTGATGATTCTGTGTGCTGTGGATAGAAATTTCTAACGGAACTCATGCTCTTTATATATCTTTTGCCGCTCCAACTTGGCACTGCCTTCCTTCCCGACGACGCCATCACATAAACAAAATCCCGCATGCACATTCTGTTCTAGCGACCTTCTCGCAACTTGGCCGCATTCTGCAGCAATACCACACATACCATAGAATAACTGGATCCGGTAAAATCATCGCATTACACAAGCTGCGAGGTCCACATGTGGATTCACAGCATCTTCACATGTACAGCCACCAACGCCAGTGGATCGTGAACGGTCTCTACTAGCAGATATGTTGGGCGTCATTTCTAGTCCTCGGTACTACAAACTAGACGCTTTACAAGTCTAGTGGTGGGCCGGCCCGTCACCCCACAAACTACCTTCCAGACAGAGTGAAGCAGATGAGCGTTGGTGGCTGAACCACAGTGTAAGCGACGAGGAATCGGTGCGTCGGTAAGGAATCGGTTCATCGGTCGGAGGCATACTAACATGACCGATGTAACAGAACAAGAGGATATGATTTTCCGCTATGCTGACTATCCGACTCTGTACCAATCGCCCTCGAGTCTAACGGCTGCGTACAAGAGTCCGTGTCCCGGTCAGCGGAACCACTACCAGAGACGGGCTTAGCGCCATCTACGTAGTATCGGGAGGCCTTAAAATCAGTTACACTAAAGAAACGTCACGACACACAGGATCCAAGACACATGGGTCAGACGTGAACGCCTAAATGTGGGGAAAAGAGTATTCTTTTAAGACATTTTCGTAAGAGAATAGGGACAAGAAAGTGGCTTCGATACTCGGGCCGTCGACCGCCAAGCCGACCTCAACCCCAGAAACCCGCATCCTTCAGTCCTTGAATTGTTCCTCTGAATCCTACGACTTCCTTGGGATCAATACCGAGGTCCTCGGGGCTGATGAAATCATCTGTTACCTCCCACGGATCACACGCCTCGCCGTACTTGAACTGCAATGACAGCTCTGCGCCTACCAGGCCGTGCAGCTGTGCAGCTGTTTCTGGGCTGATCTCAGCATAGACGCAGTTTTTGCCTGTCACCTCGGACCAGACATCCACCATTTGTTGGAATGTCCACTTTTCTAATGCAACGTTGGCGCAGCGGCTGAATGCTTTGCTTCCTGTCGCCAGCACTTGCCGTACCCAGATGCCGGGGTTGACGCTCATGTCGCCGGCAAGAAGGACTTTGGCATCTGGTTTTGTGGGGAAGGCTTGGACCCAGCGGCCTGCGTCTGGCTATTTACTATGTCAGTATCTCGAGCTTTCAAGTCTGAGGTTGCAGGATAACTTACGTATTCAATAGGCTTGCACATGGGGAAGAAAGCCATGTTTTGCGGATAATACCCAAAGTACAGATACGTTGTTATAGCCGCAAGTTGAGGGAGCTCAGCCTTGATGCGAGCGTCGACATTGGCCTTGTAATCCATATGCGGCACTTCCATCTTGCCCCAGAACCGGCGCTTGGCACTCGGACATGTTGACCAGATGTAGTGCTCTACTGTGCGAGACGCCGCAGCAGCTCGTGCTAGATTCATTCCATGGCGCTCTTCGATTTCGCCGCATTCGTGTTGTGTCTTACCTCGGAAAAGTGATTCCCACCAGTTGGTGACTGCAAAAACGGCATGTACGCCATCGAATGCAGCGCGGAGAGATGCCTCGTCGTCGAAGTCGGCCTTCACCACTTCAATACCCTCTTTTGCAAGCTTTTTGGCGGCCTCGCTGTGAGGATTTCGTG
Source organism: Bipolaris bicolor (assembly GCA_026262445.1). Classification (NCBI taxonomy): domain Eukaryota; kingdom Fungi; phylum Ascomycota; class Dothideomycetes; order Pleosporales; family Pleosporaceae; genus Bipolaris; species Bipolaris bicolor. The sequence continues at coordinate 255,580 of JAODYD010000012.1, read as the reverse complement.
TTACTGCGCGGACCTTCCAGCCTGGAGTCTTCTTCATAATGTTTACTACGCCTCCACCCTGACTTCCAGTGGCACCGGTCACTGCAATTATTTTGACCTTTCGGTCAGGCCAGTCCGGAATCGTGCCCGGTAGTCCGCTTGTCTCTCCATGCATCATCTCGAACCATGGCTCAAAGACAGCTTCAGTGCGCTTTGCGAATGATCCGCTCTTGTACCCTGGATGGCCCCAGTCGATGAGTTCGTCGTGTGCAGCTTCGACCAACTGGCCAGTCTTGGTATTCTCCGCATCATTGAGGAAAGAATCAAAACCAGCCATCAGCGTCGATTGCAACGTCATCTGTTCCGGGCGGAAGGCCTTGCTGAAGCCAGGCATGGCAGGTGTCTCGATACCACCCGGCATCACGCAGTTGACAGTGATGTTCTCCTTGACCTGTAGGATCGGTCCTACCGTCTTGACCCACTGATGGACTGCGGCCTTTGCAGCGCAGTACTCAGGGAAGGTTTGGCAAGGATATATACCAATCATGCTGCCAGTCACGACGATCTTGCCTCCCTTTCCCCCTGGGTTATGGCGCATGAAGTGAGTTGCTAGTGTGGTCCCATAGATCGTGCCTTTCAGATCAATGTCAGTGCAGGTGGTGTTGGGCTCCGCAGGCAAGTCATCAATGGCCGCATCACGGCGTGCAAAGTTGTAGACAGAGCCTCGATCTACACACCCGGCGTTGGCAATCAGTACATCAAGCCGACCCCACTTCCTCCAGACTGATTGAAAGAGGTTGGATTGTGAGGAGTACGAGCTCACATCGCACTGGACAAAGAATGCTGTGTTTTCGGACGCGTTGAGTGAACGGGCAATTGCCTGGCCCTCCTTCTCCCGTCTACCGCAGATGGCTACTCGGTAGCCACCACGATGAAGATGTGCGGCCAGCCAGGAACCGATACCACTCTGTCATGTGTCAGTGTATTCGTGGCGATCTAAAAAAGCATAATACGACGAACCGTAGCACCGGTAACAATGGCGACCCTTTGTTCGTTCTTCGAGACTCGAACCATTATGCAGCACTTGCTTCCTCAAGGGGTTCCTGACACAAATATTGGGGAAAAAGTCACCTTATGCCCGCAGAAGAATAAGAAGTTACCGCTGCTTTGGGTAGATGTAAGTATGCATGTGAAAGCCCACTTTATTGGATCCTTTTCAATGTCACTTTATGTGTTGAATCCTCCGCGGAACTTAAAGAGGACCCATCGCTTGCCGACTAGCCTACATTTCTCTCGATTGCAGAACAAAACGTCGCAGTCGCAGGATCTGGCCTTGGTGGCCCCTTCTCTTCCATCGGACCGTTTGTCTGGTATCTGCGTGAACAGACAGGCCTGGCACATGTACGTCCATGCCCATCACCGATGTAGACCCGACACGGCTCATTCTCAATTAACTTTGCACGAGCGTTCCCGTCTATACTATTGAGCTAGAAACGTATTATTAAGTTAGTAAAATGCTGAAGCAAGAGCATGAACGGCAAACCTGCCCAGAATACAAGTCATGTAACTGGGATGGGTGGGGGTACTACAGTTTGCGGAAGGCTGCACCCCGATTTCCACAAGTTGAGTCGGAGGGCCCTGGCCCGGTCGCTGATGGACGCCGACCAGGAAGGAATAGCGAAGTTATTCGACCGAGTCGCTTATCACAAAAATTAACCAAAAATCGCAAATCAACAATTGCATTAGGTGATAGCGGCACAGTGCAGCATGCGCATCGCAAATGAGGAGTTGCATCCATCCATCATCCCTTCGCTAAGAAGACAAGATTACATCAGAGCAGGCGGTACTGCCGTTGACTGGCCCAATTCCGAACGCATATGGAAGAAAAAGGGAATCCCATGTCCACAAAGAATCATTCCCGCCCGCTCCCTACCCAGTATGCAACGACCCGCACACCGCCAACGGTGTGCGCATAGCGGGTCGGGTCAGATAATGCGCGAACGTTGGGCATAACTAAGTAAAAAAAAAACAAGGGTGAAGGGATGAAGCTAAGCCCCACACACCTCGAGTAAGTACACAACGTTGTACTTACTACTAACTATCGTCATTTTTCATGCCGCAACTACGCCGCCTCAACAGGCATAATCCTACAAAAGAAAAACAAGATAAGCCAAGGCGAAAACGTTAGATTATACAAGCACAGACTAAGTAGAGAAGACACAACTTGTGCCACGTGGGGGATACAAGGTTGCCTTTACGCCATAAGCAAAAAAAGGCAATCAACCAACTCGCGTTCCATCTCACGCTCACCTCCCAACGGCCGGACTCTCTCTCTCTTTCCCCCCATCTCTCCCCACCCTATCGGACCTTTCCCTTTGCTACGATCGCTGCCATCTATCTTGTGCAACGTACCCTTCGACTCGATCCGCCCCCCTTCCAAAAAATGCAAGGCACGCGAATTTACCGCATCCAGCCCCCCTTCCCCCCTCTCTTGCAGATCCGTTTCGTCTTGCGGCGCTTCTTTTCTTGGGAGGATGCGCGAGATTTTTTTCACTCTCTCTTTGTCTTTCTCTGTCTTTTTTGGGGTAGGTGGGTGGGGAAGGGGTCTGTGTCAGATGAGAGAAAGTGAGATAGATAGAGAGTAGATTTCGGGGGGGGGGAAAGGGAAGGGATGGGGCGGATACAACATGGGGACGGGGGCCCGGGGAGGCTAGTATTAGTCGTTTTGTGACGAATCGTCGGAGGTGAAGGGGGTGTGGTTAGAAAGTAATAATAGATGAGATTCAGTGACCCTGGATGGTGAGTTCGTTTTTTTTTTAGAGCTTAGAATATTACTATCAAGTCTGGTTATTTCGTGCATTCTCCATGGCTTGTTCTTGAAACCTTACGTACACAACTCTTTTTTTTTTCTATTTTGGATTATTGGTTGTTGAGTTGTTTGTTGGCGGAAGGAGGTTAGACGACTGTTGTGCTGGTGCTGGTGCTTACTGCCACCTCCTCCCCACCCCTTTTACTAACTTACGTTTACTATGCATGATGCATAGAACGATTCCTATTGAGAATGGACTGCAAGTCGGCGTTGTGGTTACGAGTTCGATATCGATATCGATTGTGGTTATTGCGGTGGGCTTGAGGCTTGTGGCTAAGAGGATACGGAATTGTGTTGATGGGAGCGATTGGTGTATCGTTGTTGCTTGTGTAAGTTCTACACTACCAGAAAGAGAGAGAAACTGGGTTGTTGTTTTGGGTCGTTAACGTCTTCATGATATAGCTATGGAATACGGCTTTACACGGAACATGCATTTCGCTGGTTACACACGGCGGATTTGGATTCCATATCACGGAAGTCATGCAGCGGTTTGGACCGGGGACCGCTACGTACTTCTTCAAGGTAAACTATTCAGATTCATATCTCTCTCGGTGTATACATCTAACGTTTTGGGCTACAGGGAATCATGACCTTCTCCATGCTCTGGAACGCAACCATTTGCTTCAGTAAACTCTCAGTCTTGCTCATGTACTCGGCCTTAATCCCTACACCTACGATGATACGAATGAGCGTCGCTTTTGGTGCCTTCATCGCAGTATGGTGTTCGGCAAACATCATGGCCGCATTCCTCATCTGCCGGCCACTGGCGCGAAACTGGGACTTTACAGTGCCCGGAACATGCGGAAGCCAACCGGATTTCTACTTTACAATGGGCATCGTCAATCTCATCACCGACGCCGTGCTCATCGGAATGCCCATGCCATATCTCTACAAACTCGCAATGCCAATGCGCAAGAAACTCCTCGCCATGGGTCTCCTCAGCATCGGAATAGGGTAACCAAGTCCCCCCTCCCCCCTTATTTTCTCCCTCACCCCCCGCTAACATGGCGGTAAATAGCACCTGGGCCATAACCATCTACCGCCAAGCCGTGCTCCCCTCCCTAGACTTCGCGGACATGACCTACGACGGCGTCCTGGCCACCCTACTCTCCGGCCTCGAACCCGCCGTCGCCATCGTCCTCGCCTGCGTGCCCCTTCTCCGCCCTCTCTTCGGCAAATCGCGCCACAACCTCGACTCCGGGTACCAATACGGCAGCAGCAACGGCAAGCAAATCAGCTTCATGTCGAAACGCGGTGCGGGCGCATCGCGAGGTCTGGATCCAACGGCTACGTTTTCCGAACTCGTGGACCAGACGAATAATTCGTCGCAGATTGAGTTGAGGCCCGTCGAGGGGATACAGCGGGTTTGTATTTCGTCGGATGAGGAGAGGGGCAAGGAGGAGAGGGGGAAGATGATGGGGAAGGGGGGTGTGTCGCCGAGGACGATTAGTGTGGAGAGGATGTGGGAGGTTAGGAGTAATTGATGTTTGGGGGGTTGTGCTACTGGATTAGTGCAGTTAGGATGCAGGGAATTGAATGAACAAAAAAAAACAGAAATAGGAGGGTTTATTGGATTTTGTTTTGTGGCGTAGTGATACCAGATGGAAAATTCGACGACGTTATTAAGATGAGAAGCTAATCACTGGTTTGACGGCTGGTAAGGGGGTTTCTCTCACGACTACAAGACGGTGCAAACAAAGCCCTTTCTTCCCCTTGTCTCGAGCACCCTTAGCTCTGCCTTGCGGTAATCATCGCTCCTTGGCATGAGCTTCCTGGACTCGTGCTTGTACTTCTTCGTGTGCTCATCTTCATGATGTCCCTCATACTCTTTCTTGTGCTCATCCCCATGTTGATGCTCATGCTCTCCTTCAGCCTCATGGTGCTCCTCGTCATGGTGCTCTTCTTTGTGATTCTCCTCATGATGCTCATGCTCTCCATGCTCCTCATGCTCTTCTTCAACCTCAGGGTGCTTTTCCTCGTGGTGCTCCTCCTCGTGGTGTTCTTCCTCATGGTGCTCACCGTCATGGTGCTCCTCTTCGTAATGCTCCTCCTCCTCATGATGCTCACCGTCATGATGCTCATGGTGCTTCTTCCCATTATACGTCCCAACACGGGGGGTCTTGCATCCAATCTCAATACAAAGATCCATAGGATATATTAACTGTCTCTTGGTGTCCGCCGGGGCCACAGCATCGGGGGTCGACGTTTCACGCACGGGGGCGGCCATTACGGCGGCGGCGAGAGCGGTGGTGGTGAGGAGGGTTGAGGGGTGCATTGTTGGTGGGACTAGGGATGTTAGTTTGGGTTAGGACGGAAGGGGAGGAGGGAAGTACTTTAGACTTTGTGTCTTCTTGACAAGGGGACTCGAGGCTGCCGGAGGTTTGGCAAGAGCTGAAGATGCGAGGGAGGAAGAAGGACATGATATATATACAAACCAGCCGGCACCGAACCATGGTATTTTCGTATCGTCTTTCATCCCCTCTTTCCAGTCAACAAAAAAGGCGGGGTCACAGTGCTGTGTACCAGAAACATCAGTGCGGTACCAGATCACATATATTTGGATAGGGTGCGTGATGACGAAAAAAAGTGGTTGGAAGTTACATCATGAGTCTCCATTCAAAGTAACCACACCCATGCTTGATACCTCACCCCAAAAAACAAGGGTCCAAACCAACCCTACCCATCTATTCCCAACGCCAATCATGCAAAATGGGGTATCTTCCGTAGCCCAATGCCAGTCCATAGCAAACCCCTCCCCAACCAAGTAAAATGCAAGAAAGAAAAGACCCTTTACTTCCCAACACCACTAACCTATGTACACATTTCCCTCACCCCTCATCCCTCTCTTTCAAACACCAGGATAAGGCACAACCCCCGGAAAGAACCTCATACAATCATTCATCAGCACACCCCCAGAATTCAGTCCAAACTGCGCCTTAACAATCGTCTCCACAAAACACGTCACCGCCTGCGCTCCCTGAACCGGAAACCCACCGCTGAGTCCCCGTCCCGTCGTCTGCGGCTTGCCCCCCTCATTCCGCGCAAGTTCCACGATAATAGGGAGGTCCGACACATCGAAGATGGCAGAGTCGTTGAGATCAAACTCTGTAGCGGGACCCGTGAGGTAGGACCACGTGGTTGCCCAGTGGATATCATTTTCACGGCGATAATCCTGGCGGCCGAAGAAGAAGAGGGGGTTATTGCGGACCGGGGAGGTAAGAAGGGGTGGGGTGCCTTGGAGGTTGATGCTGAAGAGCGCATTAGGGGTGAGGCCGAGGGAGGTGGCGACGGAGCCGCCTAGACCGTGGCCTACGATGCCGTAGTTTGTGGTGCGGAGGCCGGTGCTGGAGGAGAAGGTGAAGGAGCTGAATTGGCGGCTGAGAAGGTCCGCGGAGTTGAGCTGGGAGAGCACGAATTCAATGTCTGAAATGCGGGTTTCGAGGGCTTTGGTGACGGTGGTGTTCCAGGCGGTCAGCGGGGAGAAGTTGGACAGCGGGACGGTGCCGCTGTTGTAGACTGTGTCGAGGGCGCGGCGGCCATTGTTGGGGAATTCGACGATTGAGGCGTCACCTGGGTGGTCGACTAGTACGACTGCGGCTCCGTTGGCGGCGATGAAGCGCGCCATGGTTGAGTAGAGCAGTCTGCTCGTGTCGACGTGCGGCTCTAGTACCACTACGGGAATCTTGCTGGCATCGATAGACGCTGAGCTCTTGCAGCAGGCGTTGTAGGTCATGTCTTCAAAGACGCCAATGTCACGCTGTCCACCAACAATGAACTGCTCATTGGAAATTCGAGCAGTCTGCGGTGGCATGTAGCTGTTCTGGCACTCGCTCGAGCATGAGTCCCTGGGGATAGGCATGAAAAGGCTGACCATGACGCGGCGGTCTTCTGTGGAAAAGTATGGATCCTTGCGTGTGGTGTCTGTTAGAGGGAAATGTGAGACGGCAACCTTGAACCTGTGGTTGTTGTCTGCCCCAGGGATCTGAACTGCATGGCTGCCTCTGGAAATAACGGCAAGCACAAGGGTAATGGTGACTCCCAAAAAGGCCAACATGATGAATGTTCGAACAGTGTTTGCAAGGTACTGGTTGCGAAGGTTGGTGAAGTCAAGTTTAGTCGGCGGAGACACTGAGGGCAACGCGTCACTTATACTTTATCGAATCTCTGCGCGTAGACTATTTTGTCTACAAAAGTGAGAGTGTAATTTTAATTGTGCCGAGCTAAGAGCGGCGGTGTGATCGAATCCTATGATGGCAAACGGACTTGTGCGCTATGGTCGTGTGACTGTCACCACGTGCGCGCTGGTTCACAATGTTTCTCAAAGACAAACACATGGCTTCACCAGTGGAACAGTGTTCCTTGCGATACTTGACGATGTGACTGTTGCCTGTGATTCATTTTCCTTGGTGCGCAGAGACGGCGTGCTTCTTGACAGGGTACGCCAAGCCAATATACTGGGGTACTGGGGTAGTTTCTTAGTAGTATCTCACTCACTCCCTTTACCCCACATATTTCTCCCGCTCACTAGAATGGAAAGAGTAGGTGAGAGTGAAAAACTCTTACAACGACCGGATACGCTTGAAAAAGACGCTGGAAAGTGAACCGGACAACAGGCACTGTTACAGGGGGAAAAGGACGAAATGGTCGATTTTGCTAGTCTACTGCAAGACAACATGAATCATCATATCTTGTAACTTTTTGATTTTGAAGAAAAAACTCGAGCTCTTCCCATCTAAACCAAAACGAAAGATGCGGCCGTGTCGTCATGAAAAACTGGATAAAGGGGATGGGGTATAATGTAATTTCCACGACACGGAGGATTCTCGACCAGGGCACCCCGGAACTGTGTGGAGAATGCAACTTCAAGAACGCGGGTACCCAGTCTTGTTGTCGAAACTCTAAAATCCCCTGAACCAGAGCCTAAAAATAGCGTGCAAACAAAAAACTGCGAAGAAACGGGTAAAATTTGCGTAGCAAGACGTGCTCAAGCAGAGTCGAGAGAGGATAGAGACAGCCTCTTGCGCTTTTCGATTGGGAGTCGCTTCCACATGCCGACATGTTCAATGCCCTCTTCGAACCAATGAGGTTCGGCATCTATCTCGACATGGCCGTCTTCGTTCCTGAGCTGCTCGTGAAATCCGTGCTTCTCCCACATGGACTGTAGGTTTGCTTGTGCGTGGATCATAACAAGACCCTGCCATGTGATTTCCCTCTCCTTTTGGTGGCCGAGTATTTGGGCCATCTCCAATGCGGTGGGAGACGGAGGACGGTAGATCAAGTCGGGGTTCGCTGTGGCGTAGTCGAGCGCCGCGTTGATGAGCAGCTTCGCAAGACCGAGACTGCGGTAGGGAGCAAGTACAGCGAGCCTGCCAAGCTTGATATAGGGCTCCGCCGGCTGTTTGTGCTCCTGGTCGTGGGTCGGGGGATCTGCGTCGGGATGCTTGTCTGTTTCGTGGTGTTGGACGTACTTGTTCGGGCCGTGGGGCGGGGGGATCAGTCGGATCGTCGCAACTGGCACGCGCGTAGCAGTAGCAGATGCGCGGCGGGCGTCGTCGGCAGGCGTGTTGCCCGAGTCAGCACGGCGCAGCACCTTGGGTGGTGATGTCGAGTGTGTAGCGACGGAGGCATAGGCAACCCAATGCCAGCTGCGGGCATCGTCCTCGTCGAACTCGGCTTCGAGCGGAACGCCCTGCTCGCCAAAGACGACCTCACGGACAGCCATGGCATCGCGGAAGTTGGTGGGGACGGGGATGGTCTGCCTGCTGCATGGCAGGGAATTGTCGTAGCCGTGGAGCGCACCCTTGAGCGGGCAAATGGTGTTGACAAACTCGGTGCCCGGATTGGGGCCTCCCAGCGGCGCACTGTTTGGCGAGCCGAAGCCGCCCCTGAGTACGCTGGTCATGGTGGTGTAGACGATGGGTTTGCGGTCGGGGAGTGTATGTGTGTGTGTGGTGATGTGGCGTTGGGAGTTGTGGCAAAGTGCGAAGTTTGTCGGGCGAAGGATGCGGTTATAGTTTGTATTCTAGGGAAGGCTGCGTCACAATCGCACGGGCAAGGAGTGCGCGGCAGTCGTCGTCTTCAAGCCCAAGTATTCCAGGTCAACCCTGCTTGGAGCGCAGGCGTGGTGCGCCCGACTCTATAAAGAGGGACTCGAGCATAAACGTCTGCCTCAGTGGTACATCGAGCAGCAGGCGAGAAACTCTGTTTCGGGTCCCTGTGTTTCAGGCGCAGTCAGGGTCCAAGGATGCAGCCCTAGGCTCATAGCGGCAGCAAAGGCTGGAGATCAGATGGGCGAGCAGGTCAAAGGTTGCAGACGAACACACGGTGAACCCAATCAACCCCACAGTCTGTCGACTGGTGATGTCACAGGCCTGCCACGCTTGCCCGGCCCGCACGGGACATGGCTGTAGCATTGTTGCCCACCAATCATATGGGCGCTTCGGCCATGTGCTTGGGCTGTGAATAGTCTACTGCATGTGGCGATATCACCAACCGTGTGCCTCACAGCAACCTAGCCTGCTTGTACCCGTGAAACCTGACCCATTGCCGTCCATGGCAGTCCTCCCATAAGGCCACCAGGAGGGCTGTGTAGACCAAGAGAAGGGTGGCGCAAATCCTTCAGTCCTTGGCCAACTGCAAATCCCATCAGATAACTCACGACTGGCATCCCTTTCTCTCCATTGCGCATTTCAAATACGATGCATTTGCTTACAGGCGGGGACGCTCCTCCAGACCCTTTGCAATTCCCCTACTGATCCAATCGCTAATAGCCATGTTCGTTACCATAGGATTGACCCCACTAGCACTGGGGAAAACACTTGCGTCCGCCACGTATAACCCCTCTGTACCCCAAACTTTGCCCTGGGGGTCGACAACACCCTCCCATTCTTGTGCACTCATGCGACACGTTCCCATCTGATGTGCAGACACAAACATACTCTCGGGCGACTGAAAGCCCTTGGCCTCGACCTCTGCGAGCCACGCCTGGAATTCTGGGTTGTTGATACCGTCCCCTAACGGCGCAGAGGGGTCCCGGACAAATGACCTCAGGCCAGGTATTGTTGTGAAGATTTCTTCTGCCCCTTCAATGTATTGGATCTTCGCCAGGGCCAAAATACCTTCCATGATATTTTGCCTGTCGAACTTGCTGACCTGGTACGAAACTCGCACTCTGCCATCGACGGGATCTGGGTACACCCTTCCTGCATCTTTGTCCTTGACAATGGAAATGTAACCTACCATGTGCTTTAGCCTGGCAGCATCGAGCTTCCATTGTAAGCCCCCCTTCCAATCTACCCACATGAGACCGGCAGATGGTACCATGTTGGTGGCTTCAAGCTTGGCACCATGGCCTTTACCATCAAGATTCTCGAATTCACCAACGACAGCCGTCAGGATGCCTCCTTCCCACGGGTTGGTTTCTGCCTTGTGGTAAGCACCAAGAAACGTGACGGGATGAAGATACAGATTCTGGCCAATTCGCGGGTTCTTCAGACCAGAGCGCATCAGCAGCAAGGGAGACTGCAGTGTGCCTGCAGAGACAATGACGCGCTTTGCCTTGATCAGCACCTTGCGCCGATTAACAGGCGAACCTGCTACTCCACCGTTTAAGTCACGAGACGCCCATGTTCCTTCGACGCCCGTGGCTACCTGTTGACCGTTTTGCATGGAAAAAACAACCTTTTCGGCATGGAAACCTTCGAGAAACTTTGCGCCCGCACGAGCCGCATCCGGCAGGAACGACACTACCGGCCCTTGCTTCTCACACGAGCCACAGCCAAAATTGCAATAGCCACAGTAATGCTGTTTCCCCCCAGTATTCTGGGGAACTGGCTTGGCATTCCACCCTAGTTTCCTGGCACCGTCTAACAACATCTTGTTGCCCGGATTTTGCTTGATATGCTCAGTCGAAACGCCCATCCGGTCACAGACACGGTCCAGCGACTGCTGAAAGTCTGCAGATGTAAAAAACGGCAGGCCTCGTGCCGCCCATTCGCGGCGGACGTAGCCTTGGGTCTGGAGAGAAGCGGACCAATTGACTGTTCCTCCACCACCCAAAGACTGCCCCGCCACGAGGCTGACAGAGGCATCGTCAGACGTCAAGAAGGAGCCGCTCATGAAGAGATGGTGCCACCCATCAACTTCAGTCATAGGAAAGTGATCTGGAGTCCAATGATAGGCCTTTTCGACAATCAAGACACGGTGCCCTGCTTCAGCCAGGTTCTTTGCGGACACGCCGCCTCCACAACCGCTGCCCACAACTAGCACGTCTGTTTCAATCACCTCAGGATCATCACCGGGAGGAATCTGGATAAACTCATAGTCAAACCCTTTACCCGGCCTCATGCCAAGTGGCACTCGCGGCAGACCTATAACACGGCGCAAAGCCGGCGACGTCTTGATCCACGCTTGCTTGCAGAGAATGGTGAATGAGCGACGCATCTGCCGGAGTGGCCCCAAGCGAGCGGTTGCCCAAGCGTGGAGAATCGACTCTCGAACATGGACGGGCTGGGCGCTAATGGGTGTAAGGTATCCAGTTAGGAACAACGACCCCGGTCTGGTATCAAGCAAGTCGAGCACCATGGCCAATTCCTTCCTCTGACTATGGGGCATGTACAGAGCGAATACTCGCTGCATTTCTGCACGGAATGCGGGGTCCTGACTTGCATATGCGGCCAAGTACTCTTTGGCAGCCGCCCCAGCATCAGGGTCACTCTCGGGTATGCGGGCCCTCAGCGTGCTGATAGCAGCAGAGTAGTCTTGGTCAGACGCAGCAATATCATTTTGCGCCGTAGCCGTCGAGGCGGGCTGGATTGCAGGAATGACGGCATCTGCAATGGCGAGCAGTGTGGTCCATTGCGCGGGCGTGAGCGGATCTTCAGCAGGGAGCGGAGGCAAAGGTGTAGCTCTCGGCGAAATGGGTTCGGTCTGGAGTGGTGTTGCCATGTCGCCACGTAGGTTGGGACTTCAGGGATAGCCTTGATATCTTGTGCAAGCGCTCAGAGGGTCTGGAAATGTGGAGCAGCGGAGTATACACAGTAGTACAGACACAGTAGTACAGACACAGGCGTCTGACTGACTGTCTTGTCGAGGGTGGACGGCCGGAGGGGGTGGAGCGGGCGCGTCTTGTCGTGCCATTGTTTGAGCTTGACTGGCGGCAGCTGAGCGGAACGGAGCCTCGGTCTAGATGGGCAAAAGCAAAGCCTCGCCACTAACTAGATGGAGATGCACGGACGTGGTGCATGTCTCGTCTTGTCCTATCCAGCCGCATTGTCTGGATGCAGGGAGAGCAGAATCGCCAGATCCGTACGAGGGACACAGCAGAGCACAGCAGCTGTCAGTGTCAGTGCCGGAGCCGATGCCAATGCGACTGAGATCCAGGGATGATGGATTGCAAAAGACGTCAAATGTCTGCAGGGTTGCATATGCACGGACTGACGATGGACCGACCGACGCCGTACGAGTCATCGGATCCAGCCCTACCATGCGCATGTCGTCTGGGCCATGGCAGATGTCCAACAGTCGTAGTAGGCCCAGTAGTACAGGCATAGTAGCATCATGCAAACAAGAATACTCCGAAGTTGAGGCGGATCGTGAAGCTGGCTGTGGACCTCTGACCCTCACCGACGGCATGTTCCAAGAGCGAGCAAGCAGCGTGGCGGGCCCTGTCTAGATGACTATTGAGCGGATCCGATGTGATTGGCAGTCCCACCCACCCACGCGCACACACACACACACTTGCAGCTCGTCTTGGAGCATCGTGAAGTTCGGCCGCAATATACTGGGTAATGAGGACGGGCGCGCCTGGCGACGGCTATTTCTGAGGCGTGGCTGGTGGCTGCATGCATGCATGGCATGGAGAAGTAGTGGCTATTGCCCCGCCAGTTGTTGCAGACTGGCCGCATCTCAGCGGGCTCTCCCTCTCCCGGCAGCGCCTCTCGCGGCACACTTGCCTGGCCGCGGGCAGCATGTGTCGATGGGCGATGATGGGTGATGCAAGATGCGGGTTGTGAGGACAGCATGGTGGCAGATGTGCATAGTACGTGTGTGCTCGTATTCAGCAGGCGCCAACGCCTATCATGGCCCCAGAGATGACGACGGGATCAGCAAGCGAGGCTGGTCGCGATGCAGCTGTGTGTGGATGGCGGATGATTGCTCGAGGTTAGAGTTTACGACTGACGCTGGCGTTCCGCCCCTCGGAGATGGTCGAGTCGCTGTGGGCAGGGATGGCGTGCATATGGGCGGGCGCTGATTGGCCAGAGATAAGAGACGCCCAAATGAGCAGGGTGGGGCCCAACGGCTGGCCACCTCGACCGCAGATGCAACGCTGTTCGCACGAGACAGGTGCAAGCACGCAGCCTGCAAAAGCACAGTGCACACACCTCCGACGACGTACGTCGATAGTCGCAGTGAATGGAGATACGCGGCCGTTGGGCCACCCCAGCAGCGTTCCCTGTCTTTTTCTTTTTTCTATCGCTGCTTTTTGATGTCATTACAGCGGTGTATGGCGGGGCAGGGTCGAGTCGGAGGCGCGCGCATGCTCGCGGTTACCATTGCAATGCTCAAAGAAAAAACCACGGCGGCCGGTCGTAGCCCGATGATACCCTTGTCGGCTGGTCGCTGGTCGCTGGTCGCTCTGGTCGCTGGCCCTTCACTCGGCTGCGCCAAGCACGCGGCCATAATTCCCCATCAGGCGACCGCCTCCCCCCCACCCCGTCAGTTCGTTGTTGGTAATGGTTACCAGAGCCGCTGGCTGCCCTTGACTTAATTCACCCTGTCCCCAGAGCCTCACCCCAGCTCCTCCGCACTCACGCGACACCAACTGCTGCTGCCTTGCCTTGGTCTGCCCTATACGCACACTCGCATACACCCACCCATCCATCCACCCACCTACTACTACTACTACTACTACCATCTCTACACTACACACGCCCTCTCGCCCACCCACATCCCTCGCCTATCAGCCTTCCAATCCTGGTACTATGCGCTGCTAGCTCCACGGTTGACTGCGTGGCCCCGGCGTCCTCCTCCATCACTCTTCTTATCGTCTGCACGTCAGCTACCAATCGACTTGCAGCCCGACTCTCCAAACACCCCTACCAGGAACCGCGTACATCCCTTTCGGCCTGTCTGCCAGGATAGCCTCTGTTGCACCACTGCACAAGTACTGGTTGCCTCCCGCTCAGCCACGACTTGAAACCACACGCCTGTTCCTGTGCAATCGCACCAATACCATCCCACCACTTTCACCGCCTGTGCTGGCCCTGTCCACGTCTTCCGACTGCCCGTTATTTTATACCTTGACGTCGCGCCTCCAAGCCCTCACGACGACACCACCCCACCTCTTTTCCACCAACCTCCAGCCAACATGGCCACGACCTTCTCCACCACCACCACTACCACCACCTTCCCCCAACACGCGCCCTACCAGCACCACGCATACCGCAAGTCGACACACTCGCAGTACTCGCCCACAAACTCGGCCATCAACACGCCCGCAAACATCTCGCCCACTTCACCTCGCAACACACATCTGCCCCTCTCCCGCCACCAGGGCATCTACCAACCCAGGACCGCCATCGGCATCCCCGCTGCTCTGCGCAAGACTGAGAGGCCCGCCAGCAAGTCTCCTCCCAAGCAAGACTCGGGCGCAGACGCCAATAACACCAACCCATGGTCGTCGAATGCCGGCTTTGGATGGGCTGCCAACGACGGCAGCATCACACCCATCTCTCACATTGGCAACGAGGACATGCAGAGCCTCTACAGTCCCGAACCCTTGTCTCCCGTTGCCGGACCAATCACACGGAACCACTGGCAGGTATGTTATTATTACTTTCTCTCTTCTCTCTTTCGCTCTTTCGCCCCTGCTCGCCCTGTGCATCCCACCCATGTCGCGTGCTCAGTTGGGGGGGCTCGAGGGTCCCGTCTTACGTACATGGCCCAAGTGGACCTCGCTAGCGTCGTGCTTGTCGGTCCTCCCGCTGTCTGCTGAGCCGAGATGCCGAGCGCTTGCTACTTGCCACATTTCAATAAATCTGTCGGCAAGATGCAACGCTCGACGCCCGATGCCCACTGCTGCAGTCCGGCCAATATCGCTACCTCGTAGGCTGCGTAAGGCGTTGGGAAATTCGATCGTCTTGCCTGCCCACCGACTTGCCACTTTGGTCGCTAGCCCATCGTCCACCCCCGCGCTAAAGAATTTACCCGATGCAGGGCTTGATCTCTTTAGCCCGCCAAGCTCTTTTTGCCTCTAGTTGTATCGAAAGTCCAGACCAATGATACTAACCATGTTCTTTAGGCCGATGCCTCCACTCTGGTTTGCTCCGCCTCGTCTTGCCAGGAGCCCTTTGGATTCTTCCAGCGCCGTCACCACTGCCGCAAGTGCGGCGGCATCTTCTGCGCACAGCACTCTCGCAACCAAGTCCGCCTTGACGAGCTTGCCCGCTTCCATCCTCAAGGTCACTGGCACCGTGCATGTGATCGTTGCCACAGCTCCTTCCGCGAGTGGGAGCATCTCCGCTCCAGCCGAACTAACAGCGAGAGCTCTGACAGCAGCGGACCGGCCCCGGCAAAGTCGATTCAGACTCCCGCGGTTGCAAAGCGGCCAGACAACACCCGCGTGGGCAGCTTGGCGCAGAGCCTCCAGGGGACCTGGAACTGGAGCACTTTCTAAACACCTGGCGTCGCCATTGCCCGCGTGCTCTGCAGCTGGGCCGTGTTTTCTACTCATGTCATACCTTCTCTCGATGATATCCGGATGATTACGATTGCCGCCGCATCGGTCACTCCACCTTTTCGGACTTCAAACAAAGTCCCTGCATAACATTTGCATAATAATGGCGTCTTGCTTTCACCAGTCGGGTTGGTCTTTGTCATTTCAGCGTTTTCCTTTCTGCCTCTTTTCGGGCTGCATTCTCCGAGGGCAGTCGCTCTCCCTTTTCCAAATCAAACCCTTTTCACGGCCGACGAGATATCCGGAGTAATGACTGTCGGTTGGCTACTACAATTAGACGTTTCCGTACGATGGACGAGGGATGGAGGATGAGGTGGATGGTCGACAGATATGGCGTTTGTCTGTTCATGGGGTCTAGTTCAACATCATGTCTGTTTATCTGTGTACTGTTATAGCGTCTCAACATGAGCGAGGCTCTTGAGCCATCATACCATGCGACTTAGTTGTCGTTAGAATGAACATTGGTATAACCTGATGCGTTCAATATTGCAGAGTGGATTTGAGTGAGGACAGAGGCTGACTTTAAGTTTCTGAGTCGGCGTTGCCATATAGCACCGTGATGGCGTGATTGCAACCAGGGGGTGAGCTAAGGATAGAGTCATCAGTCGCGTGACCGCGTCGGAGGTTTGAAACAATGTGCATCATGTCGATGATGTAATGTGTGATGTTCGTATCCTGTGAGGCCGGACTCCTATTGGCATCGAGGGTGTTCGTGACGGACCTCTTTGCCTGGCGCGATGAAGGTGAGCTTGATGTACGAAGATGCAGTGTAGTGCAACAGCACATGACTGGTCACAACGTCACAAGCGGAAATTAAAATACCAAAAAGCAAAAGTGCCAACGACAAGGTCTTGCTGCACAACATCTTATGACTCTGACGAACATATGGTCAACGCTCGTCGTACTGGGGCTGGCGCGGAGCTTTGGCGAACGCCGATTGGTCGGTTTCAGCGGAGTGGTCAATGTCGTTTTTTTCTCCGCCATTTCACCATGACCCTAACCCTGTCTTTGATCAATCCAGGAACCGTGACACTTGGCGGAGGACATCCTGGACGACCCTGAGCGCATCTGGCATTCGACGTCATACGCTCCTCCCTGTTCAAGGCGTTTGGGGGCGCAATCGCCCCCACGAGAGCGGTCCAAGTTTCGCGGCGACGATTCGGCATCATGGCGACCACCACAACCCAGACGGTCCAAGGGGAGGCTGCAGGAGTATTGCATAGCAATGGGACGGCGCAGACGAATGGAAAACCACAAAAATTACATGGGCGCGCGTTCTACGAGAGCATTGGAAGCCCGAAACTTGTGCTTGCGCCCATGGTGGAACAGTCAGAGTTCGTATGTTTCCATGACACTGTTGCGCTCTCCCTCCAGAGTCATAGGCTAACAACAACATCTCTATAGGCATGGCGACTACTATCCCGCTCTTTCCTCCCCGAGTCCGAGAAAGGAAATCTCTTAGCATATACGCCCATGTTTCACTCCAAGATGTTTGGCGAGAAGAGCCAGTACCGAGATTCACACTTCCAGCCACTCAAGTCGCCTCTTCCCTCGCCTGTAGACAACTACCACTTGTCTCAGCTCCCTGAATCGAGCAGGCATCTTGATGGCAACCCATCCTTCGACAGGCCCCTCACTGTCCAGTTTTGCTCAAACGATCCAGAAGACTTTCTCCGAGCAGCCAAGCACGTTGCGCCCTTTTGCGACGCGGTAGACTTGAACTTGGGATGTCCCCAAGGGATTGCGAAACGAGGAAAATACGGCGCATTCTTGCAGGAAGACTGGGATCTGATTGCGAGAATGATACGGAAATTGCACGAGGAACTTGATATTCCTGTCACAGCGAAGATGCGAATTCTAGAGACCCCAGAGAAGACTCTGGCATACGCAAAGACAATACTAGATGCAGGCGCAAGCATCCTCACAGTCCATGGTCGGCGGAGAGAACAAAAAGGCCACAATACGGGATTAGCAGACTGGCAGATGATTCGGTATCTGCGAGAAAACCTGCCCAAAGAGACGGTGCTATTCGCAAACGGAAACATTCTACAGCACGAGGACATCGCAGCATGTCTAGAGGCAACAGGTGCAGACGGGGTAATGAGCGCAGAAGGAAACCTCTACGATCCGACCATCTTTGCGCCACCGCCACCCGTAGGCCAGGAAGGTCGTGAATACTGGAGAGGCCGGGATGGCAAGGATGGATATAGGATGGATGCTGTCATGAGGCGGTACATGGATATCATACACAAGTACGCGCTGGGTCAAGATCCTCCCCAAAGGAAACCATTATGGATGCCTGGAGATCCTGAGGAACCTCCAAAGCAAGAAGAGACAGCCAAGTCTGACGAAGAGGATGAGGAAGGCCCACCAAAGAAGAAGAGAAAGCAAATGTCCAAATCCGAGAAAAAGAAGGAGGCGTCGAATCCAAACTTAACCGCCATGCAGGCACATCTCTTCCATCTCCTACGTCCGCTTGTCGCAGAGCACCACAACGTACGAGACGCGCTTGCTCGTTCGCGGACAGGCGACATTGATGCGTTTGAGAATGTACTCAGTCTGGTCGAAGCAGCTGTCAAAGAGGGTATCCAAAAATACGAGCAGGAGCAAGCCAACGCCACAGACACACCGGCCGTTTCTGAGCCTCTCGCTGAAGATATCTCCGCAGCACCTCCCGAACCCCTCGACCCTTACGAGTCTTCACTAGCTACTGTAGCTCGCTGCAAACGCCCTTACTGGGTTTGCCAGCCCTATGTCCGACCGCTGCCGAAGGAGGCTTTGGAGAAGGGCAGTATGACAGTCAGTAAGAAGGAGAAGAAGCGATTGGAGCAGCAGGCGGAGCAAGCTGCTAAGAAGGAAGATACAGAGGTCAAGGATGCGGGTTTGGAACCTGAGGGCAGGGTAGAGAAGCAGGTGTTGTCGGATGAGAAGGGTGATGGGAAGCAGATTGTTGAGGAGCCTAGGGATGGGTTGGTATGTGGATAGTTGGGGTAACGTAGGTTGAGATATACCCGGCGATTGAGAGGCGTGGTATGAGAGATATGAATGTGAATGTATTCCAGGTCAGTGTTTTCCTGTTGCCTCCTTGTAACATCTGCTCGCGCAGGAACAACTCAACATTTCTCATTGATTTCGTCAAGTACATTTGCCATTTGATACGCGCCTTCTTCTTCACTCCCGAAGCACTTGCCGCAATGGCTCACACAGCATATACTGTTGCTATCGTCCTGCCTTCCCTCCGCCTCTGTTTTGCCAACTCCAATACCTACGAAGCTTCAATCATTCAAACTCTCTCACTCTCAAAGCCCAATGACTCGAGCCAACAAAAAAAGCGTAAAAGCATCCGAGGGCCTCACTAGTCACCTTCCCTTCACGCAGCGAGCGGGAAAGAAAGCCAGAAAAAACGTATGTATACCCACGCCTCAATCCCTTCCCCCATACTACCTCCCTAACCCCCCAAAAGCATCTCCGCAAAGCCTCAGAAAAATCCCATAAACTCCGCCTCCGCGACGCAGTTCTAGGACCCAACCGCGTATTCAGCGGCACCGTCCGTATAGACGCCCTCGACGCCTGCAAACCAGACACCACCCGCCTCGTTCCCCTCCTCCTCTCCATAGTCTCGGGCCACACACTAGTCTACTTCGTCGACGCATCCCTCAAGCACGGCATCATGGGCATTGGCATAATCCAATACGACGACACTTACATCCTGCACCCACCCCACACTTTTCACTACCCTGGCTCCTCGCCCTCTGGCGAACTTCTCGCCCTCGCCCTCGCTCTCGGTCACGTCCGGCAGATAATCCAGCACGAGGGGGAAGCACCGAAATGCGGACGCGTGATCATATATTCAGACTGTGCCTTTGTACTCAGCGGGTTGGCAGAGGGGACGCTAACGGCGCTGGGGCCGCGGGTGGAGGGGAAGACGGCGTTAGAGGGGGTTTATGAAGGATGTGAGTGGGCCGGTGAGAAGGGTGTGAGGGTGGAGATGGAATGGGTGAAGGGACATGGGTGCAGTGTAGGGAATAAGCTTGCAGATGCAATGGCGGGTAGGGGTGTTGTTGAGGGTATCAAAGATTCGGGGTTTGGCTTCTCGAGGTTTGAAAACAGGACAGAGTGTGAGGAGCCAGGATTTAGGGTTGGAACGCCTCTGTTGGATTAGAGGACATCGGAGCGGATTGCGATGCTCTCTTCAAGCCCCGTACTAGGATGCCAAAGCACGACTTATATCGGCACCCGCACGAATTCTACACTAGCATTTCGCAACCCGGTTAGCGCGGGTACGCATCTCGAGCAGCAGATCAGCATGATACAATTCAATATCGCCGCCCGTGCAGCTCGGATCAGAAAACTGAAGCAAGCGAGGTCGACGTTGGGATATCGTGATAACGGTGATGTTGAAGCGGCGTTAAGGCGTCTACGGCAAGAACAGAGCGAAGCGCAGATACGACTGTGGAAAAAGTCGCAGGAGATGTGGTTGTGTGGTTATTTGGCCAAGGGACAGGATCTCGGGCTCGTGGCGCCGGGGACGGCGTATGCGGTGCAAGATGCGAGGAAGGGGTGTTGGATTCGGCCTGGGGCCAGGGTGTTCGACGTGACTTGTCTTTCTGATATCGAAGTTGAGAACAGAGAGGCGGCGTATATTTTAGTTGAAGGCGAATGGGTGGGTGATTTACTTCTCAGCGCATTAAGATAACGAACATCAACACCCCTTTCTCCTTGTATTAAAAAAAAAACATGCCTACACCTCCATCCGCCCCAGCAACTCATCCACCCTCCTCAAATACCCCCCCGCAACCGCCCACCGCCCAGAAACCCACTCCACCAACCTCCGAAACGCCCTCCCTTCCTCCTCCCCAGCCACGCCATCATGCACACAACCATCCACCCACCCCCGCGTCTCCAGCACCGCAACCCCAGCCCTAACCACGCACCCCAGCCCCGCAAACGGCAGTCTCGCAATTTCGTCTTCACAACTCACCACGCGTATGCCGACTTGTACCATATCCCAAGCCATACGCCTTGAGACGCTCAGTGCAACTTTGGCTTTCTCAGCGTCCTCTCCCTGGAGCCTCGAGACTTGTGTTTGGGAGAGCTGCAAGAGGAGGTGCGAGCAGAATGCTAGGGCGATGGCGTCGCAGTGGAGCCAGGTGTGTGGTTGAGGTTTATCGATCAAGAGGGTGATTAGGGTGTTGATTTTCTGGTCGGAAGATGTGTAGGTGGATGGTAGGGGTAGATTGTGCGTTAGTGCGTGCGTGTAGGAGAGGACGTGACTTGCTGCTATGGCTGTGGCGCTGCGGATGTGCGTTTTGCGTGGGCTGGTGGCGTCGGGGGTGGGTGGGGGGGAGGGGATGGTGGGTGCGAGGGAGGAAGCGAGCGTGGTGACTAGCGGGGAGGAGGGGGAGAGGGCTAAGGGGAAGCCGGGGGTGAGGTGGGTTGTAGAAAGGGTTGTAGAGAGGAAGAGGATGCTGGAGGTGAGCCAGTCTGGGGTTGGGGTGGGGGAGAGGAGGAGAAGGTTGTAGAGGGAAAGGCTGGTGGAGAGGGTGAGGTATGCGGCGTGGGATTGGCCGTGGCCGGTTTCGTAGATTGCTAGTAGGAGGGATATTTGCAGGATTTGGAGGCTGATTTGGTCGGTTGAGTGGAGGAGGGCGAGGACTTGCTTGAGGGCTAGGTAGAGATGGGGTTGCGTGGTGTGGGCTTGTTGTACGCAGGTCCGTCGGGTGACGAGCCAGAGACACAGCAACAGTAAAGGGTGGCGTAGTCTGTCTTTGTGTTGGGATTGCTGCGACAGGTCTTCTGTCTCGCCGTAGAGGTAGGACGTAGGGAATACGGGACACCACTGCTGTATGCAGGTACCGAACTCGTCTAGTGCTAGTGCGAGGTCTACATCGGCTAGGTCGAGCATTTCGTATACGACTTTGGAGAGTTTGGCTGCCGCGTCGGGTGTACCGCCAGATGTGATCCATGTCGTAACTGCATGAAGCAGCTCACTGGCCCCGCGGAGTGTCAGATCTGCATGGAGACAGGTATCAAAGTGCTGCACCAATGGCATGACATCGTCGTCTTGCTGGCGAATAGGCTCCTTGAATGGCGTGTAGTCGCAGTGTCGTTCTTTTCTGCAGGCACTTAGCTCCTATTTCTTCTTTTGATAGACGCGAAGAATGTCCCTACACAGCACATCTCTGGCAGCGTGGCAGCGTGCGGTCACACCTCTGTTTCCTGACTCGGCAGTATGCGCATACATTGGACGCTTTTTGCGTCACTGGTATCAGACCTGCAGCTATACTCATTCTTCTTCCTTTTGACAAAATCCACGGCTCAATCGAGATGGTGGCTGGAAAGTCGTGCCAGAATCAGACCATGGGATGTGGCGGCCGATGCAGATTTACGCCTACATGATTTCAAGGCTGTTCAGTAATCAAGAAGGACAGGAACATTGACGGGATTGGAGGCCTGATGTAGGATCAATGGATACAGCTCTGATAGGTTGATATGCTGAGTTAAGCAGGTATCAGCATTAGTACTCTGGAATGTTGTTGCCTCGGTCGATGCAGTCGTCCCTCTAAAGGCATTCATAGTCCATAGATAGACCCCTACCAGTAGGTGTTTAGAGGTATCATTTCGTGTCCAAGACATTGTCGCTAACGGGCAACGTTAGTTCGCAGGCGACACCAATCGACAGCTATCGCTAAGCAGGGGAGATAGAGCGACGGTTGTTAATTGGTATCACTCGCCCCGCCACGATTAGTCACACAAGTTAACCACCATTAAAAGGTAGGATAGGCCACACCAATCAACGACTGTCGCTCGACAGCTACAGCTAGCCAAAGTTAGTATGTAGGGGGAACGACACCAATCGACGGCCGCCGCTGGCTAGACAGAGTGAGCGACACCAATCGACAGTCGCTGAGCAGCCACCAGCCACTATCGGAAGGTGTCGCCTGCTCTACCCGCTGCTCAGCCTCATGATGTTAGCTGGTAGTAACATACGTATGTATTTTGTAGCTCGTCAGCGACACCAATTGGAGACTGCTGCCAGCAATACTTCCCAATACGACGATTACAGCCATTTGGTGGCGCTGGAGAGAAGTGTATGTTCAATTCAATATTACTCACTCTACGTAGCTATCACCTACTTTGACGGGCTTGGCTCCTCTGGTCGATCAGGTGGACAACGAAGGCACGAGATGGCAGCACTAGAGTGACAGTGATGAAACATAATACTATATCCAAACTCCTTCACCATCAAGTATTGAAGAAACCGCCCTGTTTCTCAAGATACGCAGACTTCTACCAATTCTCACATCCCTCCAATCTAAGACTAACACCATCTTGATCCGAAAAAAAAAACGAAGAAGCCTCTCAGTCCCACTCTATCAAAACTCCTCAAACACCCAACCGTATCTTCAACAAATCCCTCTCCACAATCTCCCCCTTCTTCTCACTCAACTCCTCAAAATCCCAACACGCACTAACATACCGTCCACCCAGCCACTCCCTCCTCTCCCCCCCCCCAACCACACCATCGCATCCCCCGCCAACTCGGGAGTCTCAGTAAGAACGTCGTGCGGAACCCCTGGCAAGCTCGCCGTCATATCCGTCACCACAGCCCCAGGATGCACCCCAATCGCCACAATCCCATCGCTACCCTCGCCATACTCCTGGCTGATATAATGCGTAACGCGGACAGCAGCGAGCTTGCTCGCCCCGTAGCCCGAGTGCTGCGCCAGCGTGCAGACAGCGGTGGCAGACACGACGTTGATGACGATTCTGAGCGAGGATTTGCGGAGTAAAGGGTACAAGGCGCGGAAGACAAGTTAAGGCCCTTTGACGTTGATTTCGAAGGCGCGTCACCAGTCATCTGGGTCCGAGTCGGTGATTGACGTCAGTTTGTGCAGGTAGCCTGCGTTGTTGATGAGGATGTCGATGCCGCCGGCAAAGTCTTGGGATACCTTTTTTTTTTGCGGCGGCTGAGACGCTTGCGCTGCTTGTCACGTCGAGGTCGAGCGTTGTGATGTGTGGGGCTGGGTGGCTGGCGCTTTTTGCTGCTTCTAGAACTGCGCTGACGACGGGGTCGAGGGATGATCGCGCGCCGAGTATGATATTGGAAGCGCCGGCTTGGGCGTAGCTTATTGCTGTTGCTTTTCCGAGGCCTTTGGATGCTCCTGTTATGAAAACGGTTTTTCACTTGAGATTGACCTTTTTGGGATCGATATAAGGGTACGTATCGTGATGCTGGTGAGAGCTGAGTCCTAGTGGAGTTATTTAAGTAAATCATTATAGTGTCAGACAGTAGCCTAGGTTTATCTACCTCCGAGTGTAAGTGCTATTGCGAAGTCATCTACCATGTTGCCAGTCTTCTTTCTTTTATTTTTGGTCTCGAAGCGGAAGAAATTGGTATACCAAAGCGAAACTACTGGAACTCGTCTTGTCTTAAATATACTGTCCGCCGTAGTACTCCATACTACAAACGGAACACGGTGACATAGGCAGGACATGGTTACTTACAAATGTACATAGCCGCTATTCGGCTACTGTGTTTTCCGTCTCCATTTGGTTACCATTTTGGGGTTAGAACTTTGATCTGAGAGTGCAAATCTCTTGGTAGACCGAAAGTGCAATTTCTATTGCACTATCAATCGAAGCCACGTCCCACCATCAACGAGCAGTACCACTATACGCTTGCACGAGCAAATATGTTTTGTATGTAAAACGTTTAATCAAGTACACATGAATGCACGAAAACAAGCAATAAAGCGCACTTTTTTATAAGGTAGTTGTGAAGTAAATCGCGTTCCTAATACGCCATGTTGGTTGGGCAGGTGTTCTACATTTCGCTTACAAATGCTCACAGGACTACGTGGGAGGAACACGAATTGCATCATTCAAGGCATTAACTATTTTATTCCAAAGTGCTTGAGAAAGCTCTATCTAAAAACGTTCAATTAAAACTTTTTTACGTAACAAAAGTCGTAAGCATGGAATTTTTACAAGGTAATTTCCAAAGCTGGGGTCTTCATGAGGGGAAGAATCTTCTCTACCGCCCTCTCGGCAGCAATCATAACGCCCATGACGGGGTTTGTGGTTAGAGGAGGGACGATACTGGCGTCTACGACAAACAGATTCTGCATGCCAATGACCTTGGTATCGGCATCCACACACTCGCCCATTCTGCAGCTGCTGCTCCAGTGCTGCACGTTACCAAGCGTGTACTTGCTTGGGGTCTTCAACCAGGTCTCAATCTCGTCTTCAGTCGAGTTCTTCGCAATGTTGAGGGGCGTAAGAGTTTCTGGGAGGGCTTGGAAGATGTTGTGAATGAAGGTCGCGATCGCCTTGACGTCGCGGGGGTCAGCGAAGAAGTTGGATGATGGCAGAGCGATTCCCTTGTTGTCGAGGCTGACACGACCGAAGGAGCGAAGACCAGATGTACCGTAGACGTTGAGGGTGATGGTGTTATTATCGTTTCCATAGTCGAAAGCTCCTGAAGAGTCGATGGTACCTTGGCAACCAACGAGGTCTTCACCTTGTTGGATGTAGTCCCAGAAAGCACTTGTTTGCGAGGCAAAGGTGTATGGTCCAGAGCGGTTCTTCAGGTACATCTCAGCATCCGTTGGTGGTGGGTTAGAGTAATCGTAGACGAAAGATTCGACGGTCTCGTCGTGGAGTTCAATGAAGGTATTCGGGTTGTCGAACACCTTGTCGCCGACTGCGGTGTTGTTGATCCAGTCCTGAGATGGGACTGTGACCTTGCCGTTCTTTGCAAGGCCCTCCAAAAGAGTTGCGTTGCCAATACCAGACCACATCAGGAGCTGGGGGCTCAGGAGCGCACCTGCTGATGAGATGACCACACCACCTTGCTTGAGGCAGATGCTGGTGTTGTTAGAACCCTCAACCTCAACGTCAACACCGGTTGCAACGTCGCCGTCGCGACGAACACGCAGAACCTTTGTTCCGGTCTTGAAGGCAAAGTTCGATCGCTTGAGAGCCTGCTGGAGGTAGGTCTTTACTGGACCGCTCCTCTGGCCTCCCTCGTAGTTCCAGATGGGATGGCCAAAGACCTTGTTTTTGGAATGTTGTTCAGGGCCGTCGTTCAGACCAACGTCGGCATATCCAGCTCCATCGACAAGCCACTTCTTGGCAGCCTCATAGCCGGTCTGAAGGTATCGCTGTCCGTCCATTGAAGGGTTGTCGGTACTTGGCTGGGTCTCCCTGACCTTTCGAATAGCACCTTGCATATCCTTGTTCTTCCAGCCTTCTGGGAAATACTTGTCCCAATCGCTGGCAGGCGGCTGGAAGAAAAGACCAGCATTGATGGCAGTGTTACCGCCAACAGTGCAGCCCTGGAAGGCGTTGACGACATTGGATGGACACACCAAGCCCTGGCCGGGGTTTGAGAAAATAGTCTTGTACAGGCCTGGGACGTCGACACGGCTGAGCTCTGTGCCCTCCAGCCAGTCCGGCCGTGTACGACCACCGGTAACGTAGTATGATGGGCCTCCTTGCTCAAGGAGAAGAGTCCTCTTTCCCGCCTCACTCATGCGGTCTGCTGCAACGATACCAGCTGGTCCGGAACCTACAACCTGTCAGTTTCATCGCCAAAAGTCAAAGCACAAGTTCCGAGTCTTACCAACAACGATGACATCCCACTCGCCGCCGTGACATTGCGAAGCAGTGGCGGAGCCAACCAATAAGGCGGCCGCAACCACCGCATTCCACGTCTGAATCGCCATTGTTATAGAATTAAGAAGTAAGGATGTGATTACAGCTTCAGCACACTGAAGTTGCTATATCCGTCACTGACAACGGCCAAGAGAGCTCTCTTTAAGCAACTTTCCCATCCGGCGCTAAACCCGGGACCGCCTTCCCTCGGGACCGGGGGGGGGGCAAAAAGGAAAGCAGAAAGCACGGTACTACAGCGTTACCAGCTCTTGCAGCAAATTTGCAACAAGAGGGTTGAAGCCGCCACTCCCGAATATCAAAAGTAGCCATACCATGGTAACCCTTTTGGTAAGACAGCGTCCGTGCGCAATGCTTAATTTAAGGACCGGCGAGCGGGCACTTTGCCTTGTCGGATGGCAGGCGTCAGTGCATTGATCGCTTATCGACACGACACAAGGATATTGAGTCGTATTGCACAGACCCTAACGCCACAGCCTCCGCAGTTGTGGCTATTCATGGATATGACGACGGGGGCTTGGAAATAGGGCGGGCGACGATGGGGGGTTGGGCTAGTAAAGTAGTAACGTCGTATAATGCCGTCATAAGAAGGTACCGACTAGAATCTAGCCTGCGACGCTACGCTGAACTAGGCGATATGCAAAGAATATCAACCTCTTTTCGGGTACGTTGAGGAAATGGGGTTTTGCCCCAAAGAACATGAGCAGGTACGTTTGCTGTTGTAGGCTTAGTAGCAGATTGGACATATCCACATCTTTCATGTGTGGGTCGCTAGCAAGGAAGCTATTGCAATCTAACACGGGAAAGGATAGTGTTAGCAAACCCTATTTGACATCTGGTTTACTCTAGCTTCTTTTAGCATCTGCACTATTTTGGCACCTTGTCTCCTCTCCCTAATTTTACTATCAACATATTTGCAAACAAACGGTCTCGGGCGGACAATCCACTTTTATAATATTGCAGTGTCTCGGCGCAAACAAAACACTTGCCTTTAAACAACAGATTGCTCGCTCATGGATGAACCTAGATGGAAGAAAAAGGGGGGAGGAGGAGGGGGTCAAGGAAACCTGGGCCATCGTACAGGGCAAAGCCCGTAGTACCGCGTTGTCGCATTGTGCGATCGGCCCGTCCGGATAAGCCCCATGCAAAGCAACACGACTAGGTTCAATCCCGTTGTTACGTGCGGGCTATTCTTTTTGGGTTCTTACATCATACCACCGCTTTACAACTACATACCCACAGACTCCAACGGCTTCTCTATGCATATATGTATATTTGTTTCTTTTTCTTCTTTTTCCCAGCTGTTGGAAATCGGAAATGGGAACAAGTTGGTCAAGTGGTACAAAAAGGCGGGCTGGGAAGGAGTGTAGCAAAGTAGACGTGCAGGCAAGGTTCTAGATGGGCCAGCATTAAATGTCAAAGCATGGACGATCGCAATTCACTCGAATGCCGGATGCCGAGAATACTCCACGTGAGTGTGGCGATCCATGCGCACTGCTCTGAGTGTTCTACCTTGCTTCTGATGTACTTAGCAGTCGGAGTTTATGGTGCTATGAACCACGTTCGGGCATTCTTGTTGTCGCACAGGGTCTTGATGACACGAGGGTGCTTTATGCTTATACGAGAAACAGTACGTTGTGCTTACGGGAGTACGGGCTTGCGTCATCGCTTATACGTTAAACCTATTTCAAGTACGGAGTTGTATTGGAAAAATGAGTGATTTGATTTGTGTGTGGAATAGCCTAGATGCGCTATCTACCCAAGAACCATTCTCGTAGTAGATGCATACTACTACGGAAAAGCCGCCTACGTTGCACTTGCTACCATCGGCTCAGCCTGAGCAGCCGATTTCTTTGAGCTTTTCATCTTTTTCATCTTCTTGCTTTTCTTCACGGGCACTACTTCACTTGTACTAGCTGATGCCTGCCCAGTTTCGGCACTCACATCGTTTCCGGCTGTAGTCTTGGGATCAGATGCGCCCGCGATCTGTTCAAGCTGTGTCACAGAGTCGGTACGAACAAGACCGGCCATCTTCGGTTCTTCCTTTGAAGACGCGGTGATCAGCGCTTCTTGCGCTGCTTTCTCGCGCATCTGCCGCCATTGTGCGCTGGTCATCACTTCGTCATCCGAGGACGTCTCAGCTGTAGCAAGGAGTTGTGGATTGGACGCGGTGATTCCCACTTCAACAGAGACATCTTGGACACTCTCCGCAACGAGTGCATTCTTGGTAGGCTCTTCAACGATTGACTGGGGTTCTGCTACAGCTTCTGGTTTGCTGTTACTGACATCTTCACTCTCGATAGCAATTGCAGAGTCCACGTTCCCATGCGAGTCAGGAATGTCAGCGACAAGCTCAGGCGGACGAGCGGTGACATCGTCAGCCTTGACTATCGGCGTTGATGTAGGCGTCGCCGGCTTTGGAACGTAATTGCTCATCATGGTCTTCCAGACGAGCTGCAGCAGTCTGCTACTACCCTCAACTGTCGTGATGAAGTCTGGTTTCCGAAACGGGTTTGGGTCTTCCGTCACGGCATTGTGGAGCGCATCTTCAATGTATGCTGGATACCACGCATCGTCCTCTGGCAGCAACGGAAATGCATGTTGTCTTGCAACTGCAAGCATGTCAAAGATGGTCACATCTTCTCCAAATGATTTGATCTTGGTCTGTGCAAGCTCTGCAAGGCCTGGTAGCCCGTAGCGTACGGCGGCGCAATACACGCATACACTAAGCTTGTAGCTTTCGGGAATGATCTTGTCCGAACCCGCATGTACGCTAAGAGTCTGGTATTTTCCGGTGTACAGATAGTGTACTAGAGTATGCGCAGTTGCTAGGTCGAGCTCCGGTAGGGGTACAGATTGCTTGATGAAAGATGGGTTGTAGGACCTTGCAAGCACTTCGCTTCGGCTCAAGACGCTCTCGTGGACTAGAAAACGAACTGCTTCGGGTCCTACTTCTAACACAGTTATATGTGTAGAGGCATAGGGACTATGAAGGTTGATTGTTAGCTCCTTGTTGCTGTGGATAGCTCAGATGAACTTACGACTTCTCTTCTGCGCTAACGGCCAAGTCTCCAAAACCATGCAAGTATTCACCCGTTCCATCTTGCTCATGCGAAACGCCGAGGGTGGAGTTGTCGCTGATTGACATGTTGTACTAGCCTCGAAGCAACACCTACTTCTGACTCCAGAAGGCCCGTTTAGACAATCCTATTTATCAAAGACCTCAAAAATGAGGCTCGCACATATGCGCTGTCAAATTGCCACATTCGCAGAGTGTGTATGCGCTTCTGAGTTGTCCGTCCTACGATGGATTTCAGCACTCAAGATACGGCAATCCTGTTGGTCAGCCTGGTCGTCCTTCACTGCACCCCGCGAACGGTGGATCCAATGACAGAAGAGACGGCGCAGAGCCGAGCAACATCGGTAAGATCGGGCTCGGATGCATTGTCGTTTATGCCTCAGCCTGATTGTTTTATGCGCAAGACCCTGCTCGCGTGCTTTAATCCACATCGATATCGCTCGGGAATTGAGTCGTGAGTGGGTGCTATAGGAAACCGACAGATGTGCTTCCATAGACAAGGTACTACGTGTTCAGCGTTCTTGCACCTATTCTTAATTCAGGCTCGCATAGAATGATCTGCGATTCCTGCATCGCCGCTGTAGTATTCATCATCATCTGGACTCAGTCTTCGCGTCATTTCGTATTCTTCAGCATTTTGTACCTCTTTAACGGGGCTGTCATCGATATTCTTGAACATCCGGTAAAAGATGATACCGGTAACTGCAGCAGCACTTGCCAAGCCAAAATACAGCCACTGCTGGTGAGGGTCTCTCGCCAGTGGTGCAATGAGTATGCCTAATGCACTGCCACCGGCGCTTGTAAGGAGAAACAAGCTCATGATGAAGCTCTTCATATTCTCTGGCGCTTTCGCATACGCCAGCTCCAATCCCGTGATACTGGCGAGAATTTCGCTAAGAGCGACGAGCCCATATGCTGGTGCTTGCCACGCAACGTGAATTTCATTTGGTTTAAACTTTCCCTCCCCGATTTTGCCCGCGTTGCAGTTCGAAGGACTATAATAGCATGGCGGCGCTGCGTAGATGTATGTTTGGAGGATACCAGCATACAACATAGCCAGTGCAGCGACCAAGAAGCCGAGCGAAATGCGCGTTATCGGCTGGAAGGCAAGATGCAGACGGGTACGGATGAATGGGTAGATAAAGCGGTCCATAAGTGGAATTAGTATGATGATCGTGATGGGATCGATATTGGGAAGAATGTCATTAGGAAGACCGTGTAGCTCCATCTGTCCAGCTTGCGATATAAAGTTGTTCATCATCTGCGAGAACGTGACCCAATAGATGGGAAAGAACAAGAAAACTTTGCACGCGATCAATGCTGTCTTCAGCTCTTCGACAAATTTGTCGTCCCAGGTCACTCTTGACTTGAGTCTTCCATGCCCTTGTGCTGAGGCTTTCGCTTTGTTAAGGTCACCGCCATTCCTTGCGGCAATGTACAGAGCCCGGAAGCAGTTACCAATAACACCACCTTGAGGCGGTTTGATGATGTATTGCTTCTTCCCTCTTACCAGTATCACATAGCCGACGCAAAACATGATCAGCGGTAAAAGGTATGCGCTCCAGAAACCAACATGCAACTCCAGCATCGTGGTTGCGATTGCAGATATCGAACCAACGTTTATGCACATGTAGAAAACCATGTAGATCCTCTGTACCGTGATCTCTGGGTCGACAATGACTTTTTTCCCACTTGGCAGAGTTTTGACAAACGGCTTGTTGGACCGAACTTGCTCAGCGATCAACGGTGACACATTACTTTTGATACCACCCGTACCGAGCCCAATGATTAACATGGCAACAACAAGCCCGGGGAAAGCGGCCCCACTTCGGATAGCCCACGGTAAGCTCGTCAAAAAGAGAATTGTGATTCCGCTCATGTAAATCAGACTGAACCATCTGATTGTTGCGTACTTGCCGAGATACTGGTCCGCAATGATAGCCCCGAACAAGGGCGTTAAATAGCACCAGAACTGGAAAAAATTGGTCATTGCAGTAGCGCCTGACTGTTTCAGGCCAAGAGCTCCAGGAAGACCGTTGGCATCGTTGTATCCGTTGGCGATGTAATTTTGGAATGGTCCGGATAAGCCATAGTAGGCAAAGCGCTCACACAGCTCCACGATAGCGACCAAGAAGGCGCCGCGCGGAAGAGTGTCAGCTACCCGCGGAAGAAAGAGGTCGTCTTCTGGCGTGGGAACAGCTCCGATATGAACGGGCGGTTCAAGACCTGTGTCCTCCGAGCCCTCATCTGCAATTTTGCCGTGAACAGTCAACCTTGCGCTTGCATCCTCAGTTTGTGCAACAGTCGTGTATGCACCCCTGTTCTCGGCATCTCGACTCCGCGAAGACGCCATGTTGAGGGTTGATTTAGTCCTCCGCTATTCCGATGTACCACAGCTTTCCTTCTCTTATATTTCCCCCTGTACCTGCCTGGGTCTGCAGTTGAGATGGTTCACTGCAAACTGTGCACACTATATTTTCATCGCATTATTGATAGAAAGATGGGTTATATGAGTGCAAGCATCACGAAGGCGATGTTCCGTGAAGATTTTGAAAAATGGAATCTGAATTGTAGTCCATGAAGACACGCGTTCACGAAGTGAGACGGTGCTCGCGTCGAGCTAAGCCGAATGGAGCACTGAATAGCCCCACCATCTTTCACAAGCGCGGAACATAGCAATACTTCGACCGTTGTGAATTCTACAATACTGTTTCATCGAACACATAGTCTGGCCTTTATTTCTTGTCTGCAAAGAATCCAGCCAACTTCCCCTCCACATCCCTTACCCCCAACCCACCAGTCAGACTTCCCCTAATCCACTTAGGTAGCTTATCCTGTATCCGCTTGCTCCCATACCGTCTGTCCAACATCAGAATGGCCGCATAATCACCTTTGTGTCTGATAGCTCGTCCCACACATTGATTCACAGAGCGCATACATGCATTCTCGTAAAACTCGCGTGCTGCGGCCTTGCCATCACCACCATTTCTTGCTTCTTTGGTAGCGATATACTGCATCTTTGCCTTCCACTCCGCTGAATGCGCATTTGGAAATGGAAGGCCGACGACGACAACACCTCGGCCTAGTGCGTCGCTAAAGTTGATGCCCTCGGACAGTGTTCCGCCGATGACGGCAAAGAGCAGCGCACCTCGGCCGTTACCAGATGCGATTGCCGCACTGTAGGCATTGAGAACCGAGTCGACAGCTGCCTCCTTGACTGCCGATGATGTGTCTAGATTCTGCTGTTGACTGCGCTGCTCTAAGAACACCGGCTTGCTGTTTTTGAAAGTATCCCAAAAGGTGGTGTTTGATTGCGCCGGCTTCAGGCGCTTCCATGCCGCGATACAAGTGTCCAAATACGAATAGCTGGGAAAAAAAACTACCACTCCATCGGGTATGTCTCGCGCAAATGCCGAGATAGCGGCCCCGAGATCAATCATTGTCTTTTCTTTGTTGCGGTTTTCAAATGTAAAGTCGAACTCGGCACCACTAGTTGCTCGTACAACGGGTACAGCGAGCAGGTTCGAAGGCGGTATGACATGCCCGCAGGACAGCGTTTTGATCTTCGAAGGGTCCAGATATGATAGCAGATGCTGCTCATAATCGCTCATTGGGGACATTGTACCACCTGCAAGTACTACTGCTCTTGCTTCTTCAACGATATCTTTGAAATGAAACGTGGGGTCGAGAAGCATGTATCGCAACGTTGTTACGCCATCTTCCTTTGAGTAGAAGAATCGACCTTCCGCGGAAGGATTCATTAAGGAGAGCAGAAAAGCTTGTACATGCATGAGCACAGGAACACTGTGACGGGGTCCCTTCTTGGACACTTGTTTTGTCGACTCATCGACTGTTTGTTCAGCGTATGCGGTATATCCATCAACCTTTCGAGCAAGTCTGCTTTCTTGGAGGTATGCATTGAGCTTGAAAACATTGATCTGGTCGACACCCTTTCCGGACATTATAGATACCATGTCAACTAGGCCATCGTTTGCCTTTGGATCGGCGTCGATAGACTGCAAATATGCAAGGATCGAATCTAGGATTCTGACTGTCTGGGCAACGTAGACTCGGTTTTTTCCCTTTAGCTTGTTGCGAAACTTTTGAAGATAGGCTGTAAGTTGGGCGCGCGCTTGTTGAACTTGGCCGAGCGTTACGGAAACGGAGTAAATGCCTGCTATAGCATCCATCAAGTTGTGCGCTTCGTCGATAATGACGACATGATCTTTAAGAGATAGCCCAAGTGCCTCGCGAGCAGTACGTTGTAAAAGCAATGGATACGGCAAGGTCACAATCTAGGCTCGTTAGCACAAAGACGTGTGTTGAATTACCGGAAAGTCAAGCTCACCTCGCAGTACTTCGTCGCTGGCCTTGAAGCATAGTAGGGACATACCCCCAGCTTCTTGCCCAGCGATCCGAGATCCTCAATGTCTCTGATCTTTGCAAGCGCGTGATCACGGAAGTCGTTGATTAGAGGCTCGCTTTCTTTACTCGGCATATGGGGACATCGGCTTTCGGTGCTGCTATTCTGTTGCAGCTCTAGGCATCGTTCGTTGATAGCAGTAGCGCTTCCGAGCTTATTGACTTTATCATTAATACACAGATTCTTTCTTGATCCGAGCGTAAGGTGTTTGACATCTTCCACGAGAGAATCTATATCAGCGCCGTTCGTATCATCATCTAGAGCAATAGCAGGCGGCATCTTGACCCGACCCAATTCACTCGAAAACTGGGTCAGTTGAGAGTGCGTTCGGGAACAGAAAAATATCTTTGTCTCGTCGGGCACCTCCCCATCGTCGTTCTTTGGAGCATCGTCAGCATACCCCAGTGATGCCATCAATGCCTGTGTTTCTGCCGATAGTCCAGACTCATTAAAGGTACCGCCTCTTGCCCGCTTTTGAGATTCCTGGTCGCTTTCATAGTCATCAAGCACGAATTGTGCTTCATCGTCATCATTCGTTTCACCCGACACAACCTTCCGTCTCTTGTAACTTGACTCGCCATTCTCATAGCGCTCTTTTGCACGCTTCTCCTTTGCTTTGATTTTTGTAATGCGTTCATTCAACTCTTGTTTGCGACGAAGTGCTTCTTGCTTACGCTGCTTTTGCGCATGCTCGACGATCCACGATGGCTCTTCGCTATTCGCTGTGTCGGCTGCAAATCCTTCTTCGAAAGCCCTCCTTTTGTGGTCTCGCAACCATGTCAATGAGCCGCAGATCAGGCTCAGTGACTTGCCTGTCCCGGTCGGTGATTCAAAGATGCCGACTTGGCCATTTTCTAAACATTCGTATACAGCGCTCATGAACTCATTTTGTATATCGTAGGGCGTGTACGGGTGATGAAAATCCCGTTGCTCGGCTTTGCTGACCATTTTGAAAACGTATACCAATGAATGGATGTAAGTAGTTGGAAGACGCGACGCGTTCACGAAAACGGGTGTTCACGTGCCGCGCTAAGTGTTCACTAGCGCATGAACAACGCTGCAGTTCTTCTATCTGTTCATGGATGGACTGCGAGCGAAACAAGAAATATTCAACTGTGTCTGGCATGTGTTTTGATATTCGTGTGAGTTCATGGGAAAAGGGTTGCGGGCAAGTCCAGTAAAATGCAACAATATACAGGAATGAGCGCTATGTAACATAGTAGGCACTTTAGCATCAGTTTCTCATAGGATGTTTCCAATAAAGTTCTTCATATCGTTATATTGGAGCTCTGTAGAACCATTGAGATCCGGGTATCATACGCCTGTACTTGTATTCTCTTTGTCGTTGAGCATCAAGACTCTTCACTGCCACCCCTGCTTACTTCCCGTGCAATGAACGCATGAGGATCCACCGGGCAGCTTTTAACATCTACCTTGTGCTTATCCGCCCATGCTCTGACTTTTGCCTTATTGATTACGGCATCTGCGCCACCCTTCTTTTTCTGTTCGAGAACGTCCATCATCTGTAGAGTTGCGATGATGTCCTCAGGTACAATGTATGTCTTTTCGCGAAGCTCTTGCACGGTGAGTGTCTTCTTGGACGGACATGAGAGGAGAGTACGAGCAAGTGTTTGTGACCAATAGTGGTTGTAAGCAATGCGACCGAGATCGGACAGCGCTGTCGTAATGTTAGCACTAGTCGGTATGTAAGAGGACAGACCAGAAATGGCTTACGCTTCTCAGGACCACCCAACCTCTCCTCTCGCCTACTCATTTCATAGCTTGCACCCATCAATAGCTGGCCCAATCCTTGCTTCTGCCACGGTGGGAAGACCAATATACATGCTAGGTTATTGTTGTCCCAACTCATCTTCTCCTTGCTAAAGAAGCCCACAACCTGTCCCTGCGCGCCGACTCCACTTGACGGGGTCTCTTCGTCAAGACTAGTGTTGGGTATGCTAGGTGTGGGATTGTGCGCAACTAGTAGATAGTACAAGAAGGTTGTAACATCGTAGAAGACCGATTTGGTGTCGAGGAAGAGCTTCGCAAAGAGCGATAGGTTCTGCGCATAAAGCTTATTCTTCTCGCCATCGATCTCGTATAGGGAATAGTTGTCTTTTGTATAGACGTTAATGCCCGGGGGTGGAGTGTTGCGAAGGGGACATGCTTTCTGGGGCGTATCAGCTCAACCGGTCTTTCTGAACCACAAAAGCCCTTCAGACGTACCAAATGGCCCAAGAAGCCAACGAGCTCCTTGCTATACTTGAAGCACCACTGGCACACGTAGAGCCGTTCGACACGCCTTCCCACAAGCTCTTCTGGGTAGAAAGACGGGTACCATGGCTTGATCAGCAGCGAGCCAAGCACAACCTCGAGGACGTTAGGGCCCGCAGGCGGTTTCTGTGAGTTCTTGAGTGCGGGGGCGGTGGGCGTCGATGTCATGGAGGCTACATCGGGGGCCATTGAACAGGTGCTGACGCGCGGAGGGCTCGTTTCACATGCTGCTATGTTGCCGTGGGGCGACGCGGAGCCCGCAAGCATTGTTAGCGCGACGCGGCTGCACGTGACCGTGTCTTCTCATGTATGTTGTACGTATATTCTATCTACCAAGGGCAACGAGCATCATGACCCCTAGAAACTACTTCCTCATGTTTCTCCATAATCACCCATGAGACATATCCCTTGCTCAAAAGCATCCTAATATCGAACCTCGCAACGACGCTATAGACACCCTCGCTCACTTTTTGTGTGGACTCGCCGGTGGCGTGAATATTCCAGAAGCTCTCGCCATATCCTGCATCCCGCATTGGTACGAATGAAGTGCTTTGAGCACAGCCTTATTCTCCGAGTAGTAGTTCCAGGCATCCTTGTCTCCCATGATGGCTGGCAGGCGAATGTGCAGCTGCAGGATGATTGCGTTGCGGAGACCATGATCCAATTCTGGGCCGACGTCGCTATAGATCTCTGCAGCCAGACAGACAATAGTCAGAGGATTTTGAATGAAGGGAATACGATCAATGATTGTCTTGGAAACTTTTTGCTTGATTGATTCGAGGTTATACTGCGCACATTGTCAGAGCTGTAAATCATATGAATCCTGGAGGGAACCTGACCTTGTCGCATGCGATGAAGAGGGTAAGCAAATCGCGCATGATACAGTCTTTCTCAAATGCGTTTCTGAGCGCAAAGCTACTAAAGATCGATCCTGTGGTTGGGTTGGACACTCCATATATCTCCTTGAGCATTGTGCTCACGGTCTGGCTGTCCTCGGGCAGTGTGATAGAGCGCTGGCTGGTTTCCTTCGGAACGTTAGCAGGGCTCAGGTGCCTTGTAGGTTGCACACAGGTCTCTTACTGTGAATTTACCATCACAAACAGCGTTGAAGTACTGCGATCGTGTGCAGAGTCTAGTTGCTGTGTCAGCTACATCGACAAAATAAGGAGACATGATGCTTACAAGACGCGATGAGCTTGAAATACCCTACCGGCAGCGATGATGGTGAAGTCGGTACATTTTCCAGTCTTGTAGATGCTGCAGCTGTTAGTTGATAGTCTGAGAGCTTTGGCTAGAGTATTTACCGCGCCCATTCTGATGTGTTCTCGTTCGGAGCTGCCACCCACAACTGACATTTCTGGTTGGTATAGCCCTCCTTCTCCATATTGAAGTCGGCACGGGCCAGTGCAGCATTACTATGCAACTGAATCAGCATTGTATGAGTATGAGCAGAAAAGGCGATACATACGAAGCAGCTTCATGCACTTCAAAGTAGGAATTGCCAACCGTAGTGGCAATCCGCCCAAGCGCATGTACGAAGTCCCCGGCGTCCGCACTAGTCATGAAGTACAGATCGATCTGCATATGCGGCATAAGTATGCAAACTTTCTTGCATGAGTTGTTGAAGCGAGTGCAAACCGCACGTGCCTTGGAGACCTGGAAGAAGATCGGCTCCTCAGTATCGGGAAACTGTGCCATCACGGCAACACCAGGTTCGGTCTGGTACACAAGTCCAAACTCGGAGTTGGCACGATCAAGCACCAGTTGCGCTGGCCCTGAAGATTTTACATCATGGCTGACGGTAAACGATTGTATTGACCAAGTGATTGGGCCATGTTCATCAAGGGATGTAACGGAAGAGGTCATGGTTGCTGAAAGACCAGGATTTTGCAGAATAGTAAGTTATACGAGATCGGCGATAGAAGCCTTGAGACTGTGAATCACAATAGGTAGTGAGGTTTGGTTGGACTTAGAACTAGAGGATGTTAGAGTCCTGTCAACGTATATGCTGGTGAGATGGTACCTGAGCGGTGAGAGGTGAAACCCCGAAAGGTGAAACCCCGAGAAGTAAGTGAGTCCACGGCATGGTTTTTGCACCAAGATGAGGTGAGAGAGACTCCATTAAGTAGTGTCAATATTTCGATACGGCTACAGCGGGAGCAGTGTAGACATTCGTGCTGCCCCTAGCAACCCCATACATACGCAACCCAACGATATCAAGCATTGGCATCGATAAAAAAACTTTTCATCTAAACCCCCCCAGCCCAACTACTCCTGCCAACTCTCCCAACCCTCCTCCCTCCACACCCCACTCTTCCCCCCCTCCTTAAACACCACTCTCACCCCATCCACCCTCTGAAACCTATCCACTGCCTTGCACATATCAACCACACTCAGCGCCGCGCCCATAACCGCCGTCAGCGCTTCCATTTCCACACCCGTCTGCCCCGTACACTGGACTTTGGCTTCGATTTTTACGCCGCCGTGTCCGTCAGAGAAAGGAGCAAGTTCGACGCTGACGTGTGTGAGTGGGATGGGGTGACACAGGGGTATTAGGTCTGGACATTTTTTCGCGGCCATGATGCCTGCTATGCGGGATACGCCTAGGACGTCGCCCTTTTTAGCGGTGTTGGAGCCGATGAGGGAGAGAGGAGTTGGGTTTGTGAAGCGGACTGAGCCGATGGCGATGGCGGTGCGGATGGTGTGTTGTTTTGTAGACACAGATACCATGTGTGCGGATCCTGAGGGGGTAAGATGTGGTAGGTATGGTTCTGGTGATTCGTTCTCGTGGTCCTTTTCCTTTTCTTTTGGCTGCGATGTGAGGTCGCGAGCTGGTAGTGTTGGCCGCGAAGAGGTTGAGTACATTTTGCGCGCAGTGGAGTCATGAGAAACCTGGCTGCCCAAATCTTCGTGTAGACTTGGTCTCTTGTTCGTGCTTGAGAGCGTTGCTGGTATCGTCTTGGCTTCTGCTTGTCCCTGTTGTGATGGCACCTCAGACTCCGTCTCGTTGGTCAAAAATCCAAGGCCTTCAGCTTGAAACTCATCCCAGTTCATCGATCCCTCTGCATCTCCATGCATGTTGCCTCTATTCGCAAAGACTTGGTGCCAACGCACTGCCATTCGTTCCGCAGCTTCGTTGCTGAGATCGTGATCGCGAACCATTCGATCAAGCACAGCTTGAATACGCCCATCCATGATGTCTTTCTCTACCTGGCCAATGGTGTCGAATCGCGTCTGCCATTTCTTCACCATAATCTTCAGCCACGTCTGCAACGTCGCTTTGTTCTGACTGGTCCACACATCATATGGCAGCGTGTCGATACGCGGATACGAGCTTTTGAGGCGCTGAGCCATTTCGAACACATAGGATTGGAGTTCGGGGACGGATCCCTCAAACGTGACAATGAGATTCTCGTCAATAGGAATAAATCCGGCAGTGGGAACCTGCAAACGCAGGCTATCACTCGGCCTGGATGCAGTAAGAGTGACCGGATTCGTGTCCTTGCCATCCATGTCTTGGTCTTTGTCTTCGGACTTTGATCGAGTCAATATAGATACTGAACCTATTCCAGGCTTCCGCAGTTGTATAGCGGTACCCTCATTTACCTGCCCTGTTGCTCGTATGCTCTCGGAATCAAGACCCGTACTTTGTAGCTTTGGCTCCCCCCAGCCCTTGCCAACCCTTTTCATTGCTTGATCGAGTATAGAGTCCAAAGTCTTCGAATTCGGCTGATTCTCCTGATCATTGGTATCCACGGGTTTGGGAACCCTCCTGGCCTCCCGCTCTTCATTCTCATACTCTTCAAGCTGCTTCAGTAGCAAACGCTTCTTCGCCAAAATCTCCTCCTTTCGTTTCCTGGCTTCTTCCAGCTTTTGAGCTTGTTCGCGAATTTCGTTGACTTGGTGCTTGTAGGTATCAAGCAGTCGGTCGAGCTCGTCAACCTC
Organism: Bipolaris bicolor; assembly: GCA_026262445.1. Taxonomy (NCBI): domain Eukaryota; kingdom Fungi; phylum Ascomycota; class Dothideomycetes; order Pleosporales; family Pleosporaceae; genus Bipolaris; species Bipolaris bicolor. The sequence continues at coordinate 215,598 of JAODYD010000012.1, read as the reverse complement.
TTGCACCTGCCTGATAGAGTCAATTGTTACTCCGCTCCACCTTCCTGTAACCGGATTTTTTTTACCCCACCTTCCTGTCCTCGGCTTTTGTGGAACCGGTTCGACCCGCATCTCCTGTCTGCGCCGTGTTGTGCGATCCTGCAACTCATAAATCTTATCCTCGGTCTTCTTTAACGCCCTTTGGATCTCGGATGGTATCTTGATCTCCTCTAAGAAGGCTTTGAGTTCAATCATATCTTGTTTCTGGCGTTGCAGCATCGCATCGTCACTGTTTTGTGCTAAATATTGTCGTGTTTTATCGGCAATCGATTGAGCGTGATGCATCAGCAGTTTGTGGCTCACTTCATCTGATCCCTGAAGCACAGATAGCAGATAGCTATGGGCTTTCTTGTTGAGATATCTGAATCTTCCACCACCACCGCCGGATTTGAGTTTCGCGTCCGCAACCTTTCTCCAGTACATGTCGTACTTTTCATCGGTCAAACCATACTCCTGTCGCACTGCCTCAAGGTTCGGTGGTAGAATGGCTCTTTGGGGACCGTACCGAGCAACGGCTTCTAAACTTTTTTGGTAGTCAGCACCATGCTTGATCGCTACCTTAACACGTCTGGGTTTGCGCTTGGGTCGCTCTGCAAGTGGTCTGGAAGTGGAGAAGGCTCGAACAGTGTTTGCGGACTGCAAAGCTGTGAAATGCAGACGCGGCATTAAGGGTTGAAGAATATTTGACGTTGGAGGGAATATATGGGAACTATTCGCACTCGAACGCAGGGTTTGTAGGGGAGACAGCCGCCATGAACCTACGTCTGCCAATGGCCTTTCACCTGCATTTAGTCAGCAGTGCACATCACACACACAAAAATGGTATGCAAGCATAAAAGGGTATATCATTCGAGTATATAATCGGGCACGATGATGCTCCAAGCGATAGTATGGACTCACAATGAAGGAAAGCGCTCAAAACGCCATTCATGCAACGGCCGTCATATCACAACAAGCCTCCAAGCGATCTGACATGATTAAGAAGAGGAAAAAGGGGCCATAATCACCCACCAATTAAGATCATGGGCCTATTCTCCATGCTGGCGAGATCGTCGAGATCAGCATGCTTTTCTGCTTTGCGCTTTACAGCTGCTCCTACAACTTTGAGCAATTCGCGTTCTCGCTGGCCCCAGCCAAGCACAGTCTCATCGCTCAGATGGCCCTCATGATGGTCCATTTCGATTTGCCTGATACGTTCAAATGCTTCTTGATCGATGGGTTCACCGTTATTACCCTGCCGCAGTACGTCGCGCAATGATACCTCGGCGTTTCCATGTAGGCACACCTTCAGATTGCCGTCACTTGTTATGCGCAGTCGATTACAAGAACCGCAGAAATCGTTGGTCATGCTTGTAATGAAGCCGACCTTGCCTACAAAGCCAGGGACTTCGTACGTCTTGCTAGTGTCGTTCTTGTGGCCAGGAACTGCCCGGAGTCCTGGGTATTTTGTCCTAATGATGTCCAGCATTTCTTGGAAGCTGATCATCTTGTTCTCACTCCATTTGTTACCGCCAAAGGGCATGTATTCGATGAAGCGAACTTCGATGTCTTTCTCGCGGCCCATCTCGACAAAGGGCAGGATCTCGCGCTCATTCAAGCCACGCATCACAACACAGTTGACCTTAAGTTTCACATTTGCTCCCAACTTGTTCATCTCGAGTATGCGGTCGATTGACTTCATTACTGCGTCGAAGCCTTTGCGCCTCGTCATGATCTGGAACTGGAACGGATCCAGGGTGTCTAGACTCAGATTGACGCCTGTCAAACCAGCCTCGACCATGGCGTCGAGTTTCCGGTGCAGCGATATGCCGTTGGTGGTAAGGGCGAGCTCGCGCAGGCCTTTGGAGCGCAGACTACCGATTTGCTGCATGAGGGGCACTATGTCGCGGCGAACGGTGGGTTCGCCCCCAGTAAGGCGGATCTTGGTCACGCCTTGCGACACAAATAGCGACGAGAGGTAGAAGATTTCGGGTGTGGTCAGCATGTTAGCGGACGGCGATAGTGGAACGCCCTCTGTTCCTCGTCAGCCAAATTTTTTGTCGAGTCATGTTCATGGCACACCTTCGGGCATGCAATACAGACATCGCAGGTTGCAGCGCTCTGTGATGCTGATGCGCAGATAGTCATGCTGCCGGTTGAACGTGTCGGTCAAAAAGGCAGAGAAAGGCTTCGCATTCTTGATTGCTGCTCTCCGGTCCTCACCGTCCGATCGCTGCGGTGTCGGTACCGGGGACATGCCTGGGAGGAATTCGGAAACTGGCTCCCGTGGTTCTGTATTTGTCGCAATACATCTTGTCCGTATGGCGGAGATGGGCGATCGTGCGGATAGTTCGCCACGGCCAGCGACTCTTCGCAATGTTTGGGGACCCGCCCGTACCCTAGCCATGTGCGCCATCATACCGAGTCGAGTCTGGAGGAACCGTGTCCAACATTGGGAGGGGCAGACATGGGAAAGCTATATAAGCCAGTGGACAATAGGGCGGAGATGACTGAGATGCGAACTGCTTTAGTGGGCTGTCCGAGGCCCATGCAGGGATCTGTAGTCGCGCTTGGCAGCATTACTAAGGATTGTGCTCGCAACTGGTGGGGGATCCTCGCCAATGACAGTGTGATGATAATCGTGTTCATTGAAGTCTGTTGCCACAGCGCTGTAGCCTACCTGTTGTGCAGAGGGACATGTTCTCTCAAAGGCTGACAGTGCGCAAAAATGAGTTTTGTAACATGGCGCAACAATTTCGGCCTTACCCGTCCGTGCCTATCTTTTTCCACTATGTACAGTACTCTACAAAAGACCACTACTATCCTTTCGAGAAATGTATACGCAAGCATTACGTTCTTTTATATTTTTACCAACTCGGCACTTGCGCCTGACACACTACATCCTTCTCTTTTCCCGCCTTTCATATTTCTTTACCAGAGCTCCGAATCTTTTTTTGCCTCGCTGCGACACGAGTTGTAGTCGGACATTGCATTTTCTTTGTAGAATTGCACCCATTCCTGTCCGCTCGGCCTTGAATTTCCTAGCCAGTTTCTTCTGGGTGGGCATGCAATACTCGTTGTGCATCATATCTGCAGGGGCACCACGTGTGACTAGCTGCTTTCGATGATCCTGGTCGTGATATCTTCCCGTAGTAGGCATGCCTCCTCGCTCCCACACCATCTCCGGATGCCACTCCAAGCAGCTCCCACACGTGACCTTCAAACATGGTCCCTCATAGTCGATATCATTCCTCCGGTTCCCTGTCCGTTTTCGTTGTATACCACCGTAATGAAAGTGGTAAAGCTTCATGTTACAATCTCTGGTTGTACTTATTCTGCGGACAAGTCTCTTTTGTGTTGTGGACTGATTGCTCTGGACATTAGAAGGGCTGTAGGCATTCCAGATGTGCTTTGGTATGATTAATGTTAACCCCATGATAACGTCTGTGGTTACGAATAGAGGACTGGTCTTTGCACAAAAGCACTAATGCGGTTCAATAAGCATTCGTCTGGCCAGCTTGCTACACGTACTATGTATATGGATGGGCGCAAGCGATTGTCAGTCCCACGCTTGTTGTTCCATTTGCTCCTCATTGTTCTCATCCGCGTGACAAAGGACGAAGTACTTCCTGCGACTAACCAGACATTGTATGGAGGATGGACCCAGTTGAACATCTATTCGGAGAAAGTCAAACAATGTCTTTGATTGAGTCTATGAATTTTGAAAATGCAACGATGCGGCCATCCGCTATGTAGAACACATGCAAAGATTGCGCCACTAATCCTTAATCATAACACCTTTCCCAGAGTCCACCGCTTCGAGCAAAGCTTTGGCTCTCTACAAACTTGCTCAGTGTGCACCTACCAAAACGGTCCCCACCGCAGAACTCCAGTGGTTGCACACGGTCATTTACAATAACGCGGACCGACTCTTCTTTCTCGCCCTTGCATTGCAGCTTCTCGACATACAGGCGGGCAGCGAACGGTACTGTCCATGCAGCCGAGTAGCCATGGGTCTGCTTAGTGTCTTCAATCGTAGTATTAGACAATGCCTTGGTCTTGTTGTACAGTCCAAGCGCGGCTAGAACACCACTAATATCGTTGTCGTGACTGAAATCGGCATATACTTTGCGGTCCAGAGGGAACGTCTTTGGGTCCGAGTCAAGTGTGCGATTCGTATTGGTATTGTCTTCCACAGGCTTCTTCGTCAGGCGCGCCAACAGCTCGTTAACGTACCCAACGCCTTGCGTAGGCCCAAGTGGGTTTCCTACGCTGTAGCCGTAGTACTTGCCCAGAGTCTGGAAGTAGTCATACTCGCGCCATTCCTTGTCTGTGAACAGCTTGCAAAACTCTGACAACTGCGCCGAAGGATGTGCAAGGGTGTCGAAAGGGCACATATCCATCATATAGACAATAGAGGTCGCGCTGAGATTGGTACCGAGAGCTGAGTTGACGCGGCTCTGAATCGGCGGCACAAACTTAGCAGCCCATACCTGCTGCGCTCGGTCTCCCAGGCCATGGCTAGGTCCGCCTTCGAAAGCAGGGCAGATATCATGAGACAGCGTGTTGTTCCAGTTTGGGCCTTCTGGAATGACTAAATCAATCTTCTGGGGCTTTGTGTTCAACGACTGTGCAACACCCATGAGCCAACGCTCAGCCGACTCTACAACACGATGCTGACCACCAGCGCGCACGAATGGCGTGTTCTCATCCATGAGCTTCTGGTACCGGCGGTAGAAGTGTGCGCCCGAGTTCACCATCTCCTGCCTTCCCGCGTCCGTCAACTCATCCGCACCCAATGTGTAGTCATAATCCTTCAAGAACTTGAACGCATCCGGGTAGGATGTGCTCGTGTTCTGGATTTCGGCAATCAGGAGGTGATAGGCTATCGATTTGCCAAAGGTCGGGTCGCGGCCACCATGGCGGGAGAGGACGTTTGCAAAGGTGACTTCGCAGCCTTTGGGAGGGGCAACGTCTATTTCAGAGGGCACAGAATACCACAGGGAATACTGGCCCAGGAAATGTGTTGTCTTGGGGCTGCAACGGTAGCCCTCGTCGATCGTGTCGCAAGACTTTGAGGTAGAGAACGGGAACAGGCTAATGGACAATTAATGGATGAGATGGATAGAATGATCAAATGGTAAATACTTGAAGAGGCCGTAGACGACTACACAGGCACCAACTGCCTGAATTGCACGACGACGTAGTCCTGAAGCTTCATTGTAGCGTCGCGACGGCTTTGACGTCAACGGTTCCTTTTCGCTCATAGGCAGAGACGTATAGCTTTGAGGTCGATTTCCGCGCATCCTGTTCCAAGGTTGCGACATCTACAGAGTGGTGGTGTATGTGGTAGTGTTGGACCGTCTTGAGCTGGTCGAGTATGAGAGAAGCGGAAACTGAAACCGTGACGCCTGTGCCGACTCAAAGGCAAGTCTCAGGACACGCCAAGGCACCGTCTCTCTAGATTCCTGGCGAACAGGACGCGCAACATCATTGTATGGAAAATGGTGTGCGGCGATCCACGAGCGGCGGAGACCAACATGGTGCTATTCACGGGCAATGAGTCTACCCTGCTCTGGGCTGTCAGTCGTTGTGCAGGGTGCTCGTGCCAAGACGGCTAGGATGAAAGGGCGAAAGCTTCGAGAAACCTCGACACTCCCAATAGACGTTGCCTTTACCTTTTGTCGATGTTAGTTCAAATGTACATTGACGACGCCCACAAACGCTCTTGACGCTCTATCGGCACTTTGATGCGGCTATGACCGCTGTGCAGCCCGGTGTCGGATAATGCACGTTGCGGAGCGATAACGCCGTTCGGTCAGCACCAGATAATCGGCAACCCATCTCCTCATTGGCCATTACCCCATCTTTTGACTTGGACCCTATCTCCCTATCTGTAATAGGGTCGCTATCAAGCTTCATCAAGCTTTAGCCACTCTGTTGGACATGCCTACCTCGGATAGTTGTGGCACTTGCAGCATGGCTGACGAAACTCGTCCCGTATCTCCGCTTTCAAGGGACATTGTTCGTCTTAAATAGTGTTGTCCTTTGCCTTCCATTAACACGCGACTTCTTGACATTCTCAGTGCGGGTTGAGCAGACACCATGGGGTCTAGCCAGCGACAGAACCTCGACGATGAGGCCCAGCTGCAGGGTAAGTCTGGAACAGACGTCATGCTTTGGGGATGTCCATTGACTTGATCTTTGTAAACAGCGCTTGGCCACAAGGGCGAGTTGCAACGCAACTTCAGTCTGTTATCCATGCTGGGTCTGGCTTTCGCCATCTTGAATTCATGGACTGCCCTCTCTTCGTCGCTCGGGCTTGCTTTGCCATCAGGCGGCTCAACAAGCGTTATCTGGGGTCTTCTCACAGCCGGTATCTGCAATTTAGCGTTAGCTTCGTCGCTCGCCGAGTTTCTATCCGCGTATCCTACAGCCGGCGGACAGTAAGACTCAGTTAAGCACTCATCTTGGATTATGCTAACCTAGGCAAAGATATCACTGGGTTGCCGTCATCACCCCTAAGAAATGGGTCCCGCTCGCATCCTTCATCACTGGCTGGATTAACGTGTCGGGTTGGATTGCCTTGACCACTTCCGGGGGACTTCTCGCTTCACAACTTATATCTGGTCTTATCGCCCTTTGGCATCCAGACTTCAGCTTGCACCCATGGCAAGTCTGGCTAATCTACGTAGCCTGGACGCTCATCGCCTTTGTCATCAACGCCTTCATGAACAGCTTGCTGCCCTACATCAACCGAACCGCATTTATATGGTCTATCGGTGGTTTTGCAATCATTTGCATCACCGTCTTGGCCTGCGCATCCCCCGACTTCGCTTCCGCCGAATTCGTCTTCACTAAGTTCATCAATGAGACGGGCTGGCCAGATGGTATTGCTTGGCTTCTTGGTTTGCTCCAGGGTGGATTCGGCTTAACCGGTTACGACGCCGTTGCCCACATGATTGAAGAGATTCCAAACGCTTCAGTCGAAGGCCCAAAGATTATGATCTACTGCGTCGGCATCGGCACTGTTACGGGCTTCATCTTCCTTATGGTTTTGCTCTTCGTCTCTGGAGGCGATGCCGCATCCATCATCTCAGCAGCGCCCGGTCCACTCCTGCAAATCCTTTTTAATGCCACGAAAAGCCGAGCGGGAGCTACTTGTCTCTTGATGTTCCCATTAGTTTGCATTCTCTTCGCAGAAACCGCCATCATGACTACTTCGAGTCGTATGACTTATGCATTCGCTCGTGACGGCGGATTACCATTTTCAAAGTTCTTTGCAAAGGTGCATCCGCAACTTGGCCAACCACTCAACGCACTGATTCTGGCTGCTACCTCGGCCATTCTCTTTGGTCTGATCTTGATTGGTTCCAGCAGTGCTTTCAACGCCCTCATTTCTGCATCCGTCGTCGCTTTGGGTGTAAGCTACGCCATACCCGTTGCCATAAATCTTGTTCGTGGTAGAAAAATGCTGGGTTCCAGGCCTTTTGCACTTCCAGAACCTCTTGGCTGGGTGGCAAATATCATTGGTGTCACGTACACCGTTATTACTACTGTGTTGTTCTTGTTCCCACCACAATTACCCGTCACAGCTTCAAATATGAGTAAGTATTCTCTCGATATACTTATCACTTTTTATCTAACTGTATCTAGATTACTGTGTTGTCGCATTCGGCGTCATCCTTTTCATCAGTACATTCCAATGGTTTGTGGACGGGCGCAAGAACTTTACAGGACCAAGAACGGATATGGGACTTGAGGTTCTCGAAGCTTTAAGGAGTCATGAGCAGGATGGTGTTGAACCTGAGCCCTTGAAAGCCACTGATGATGAGGCGGACCTGCATTCAATTAAGCCGTAGGGGGAAAACAATCTCCATTCTTGAAATGTATTTTTCCAACGTTAGAAAACTGCAAATCATTCCTGAATTCATCTCTCTGTATCTTCACGTGTTTGCTGGTCGTGCAAGGGGAGTTTGTAAAGTCACTATTCTGTAGCGCATCGTTCACTCGACCTTAATGATCACTGTTTGGGCATGAAGCTAACGATGTTTTCTTTAACATAAAACTGTGTGTCCATTGCGCATACTATAGTTGAGATTTCTGGGGATTAGTTTCTTGATTTCGTGTCCCTTATCCACACCTAGTTTGCCACACCTTGTAAGTTGCACGGAAAGGTTCCGCAACCAACTGCCGATGACGGAATGCGGAGTGACCCCGCGTCCTACACTACACGCCTTACTAGCCGCAAGATCATACCCCAGCAACTATTTATACCAGATTACATGTTTTTTGTAAAATTATCTTATTGTACAATTCGACATTGATAATGGCTGCCACAAAAGTTGCTCTCATCACGGCGAGCTCAGCTGGCCTGGGGGCCCAAATAGCCCGCGCACTGGCGCCAGACTTCCGCGTTGTACGTTGAACAGTCAATTTACACACTGAGATATAGAAACTTACCAAATCAGGTGATAAACTACTCTTCCAATTCAGACCGCGCGCAGTCTCTCATCAAGGAGCTCACATCCATACCTAGCAATTCCTCAGAAGCAAACCCACGCTTCCACCTCGTCCAAGCAGACATGTCGTCCAAGCCGTCCGTCCAGAGCCTCGTCAAAGAAACAATCGAGAAAATGGGCAGACTAGACGTCGTAATCTCCAACGCCGGCTGGACTCGTATGACGACCTTCACAGACATCGACCAGCAAGTCAACGACGAAGACTGGGACAAGTGCTTCACCATGAACGTCAAGACGCATCTGTGGCTCGCATATGCCGCCAAAGATGCACTGGCAGAGACAGAAGGCACATTCATCTCAACAGCCAGTGTCGCCGGTGTCAAGCCCAGCGGAAGCAGCGTTCCCTACGCCGTCACCAAAGCCGCACAGATCCACCTCATGAAGAGTCTGGCTGTTATACTCGCGCCCAAGATCCGAGTCAATAGTATTAGTCCTGGCATGCTGTTGACGGAGTGGGGACTCAGGTTCCCGGAGTCGAAGCGCAATGCTGCTATTAATAATACGAAGTTGAAGAGGTTGGCGACAGTGGAGGATTGTGCGGACCAGGTTAGGGTGTTGGCGCTGAGTCGAAGTATTACGGGGCAGAATATTTGTATTGATGGTGGGTCGTCGGTGTAGTGGGTAGTATAAAATGATTTCATGGAGATTTTGCAGACAAAGGGCTTCTTCTGAATGATGGTATATGCAACGTTTGCTCTAGGACATTTTTCTAAATGAGACATGGTTCAAGGGCAGAAAATTTCATTACGATATCTAAACCTCTCATCGGACCTATTGGTATTCTTCTTCAACCTCATTTCCCGCGTTGGGTCTAGGGTCATTTCTATTCCCCCTCAATGCGGCGACTGCGTCTTCGTCCTTGCGGTACAGATCCTTTAGGTATTTCTTGAAGGATCTGGACATCTCCACCGTTGCCTCAATGTGCTTTTGCTTGATAACGATGCAACCGCGATTGTCTCTTTCCTCGTCGGTTTCCGCCAATGACACGGCAATCTGGAAGGCTGGAGTAGAAAATGTTTAGTATCCGTATGCTAGACGAGAGATAAGGCGATTTGTAACATACCGTTTCTGATCTCACGACCATTCCATCGCAGCGCCTTGAGCTCTTTGCACTCGTCGATGTATGCTCGCGTGTTGTTGTGCACTCTAATCTCGCCCTCCCTTTCACGCTCTAGTTTTTGAAAAAACGACTCCCAGACTTCTGCTCTGGCCTCGTCAGAGAATGGTGGGTAGTATATCGTCAGATTGATTCTCGATATGAAGGCTTCGTCAAACATGCCCACTCTGTTTGTAGTGAGAAAGAGGATACCCTGGTAGTATTCCATTGCGCGTAGGAATGAAGCGACAAGACTGTTGCGCTCGATGTCTTGAACGCGCCGGTGCTCCATGAAGATGTCGGCTTCGTCGATGAGAAGGATGGCGTTCCATGCTTTTGCGTACTTGAAGAATACCAGCAGATTTTGTTCAATCTTAAGCGGGTCTGTTCCAATGTCGGCACATGTGACGGTTAGAAGAGGGCGCTCGGCATTGGCAGCAATGCATTCTAGGGAAGGAGTCAGTTTTTGAGCGAAGTCATGTGTTTACAGTGTCTTGTTATACCGGCTGTATAAGTCTTCCCAACACCTGGCTTTCCGTGCAAAAGAAAAATTAACCCCTCGCCTTTACCTTTGACGAAATCGGGTGACCACTGCTTTGTTGATGCAGGTGTTTTTGAATTTGTGACCTTTTGGCCAAATTCCGCTTCACGTTCTGCTTCTGCTTGTAGTCCGAGGAGGTATTTGCGAGTCAGACCTTGGATGAGCTGTTTGATACGCGGTTCTTTCATTACGAGTGTATTTATCATCGACTTATCATATTTTACTGGACGGAATCCTGCGACATCCAGGTCACCTGTGAATTGGTCAGTCATATCTGCAAGGTATATAGAAACTGCTGCACATACACCACTGGCGTTGTTTCAATACATAGGCAGGTGAGCTACAATCGCAAAGGAAATATTGGTGGTCCGTCATGCCAGACCCGCTAACGAAGTTGATGTTCGAATAGCCACTGAACCTATACGGCTTGCGTTGCGAGCTTATAGTTTCACGGCAATTGTCGCAGCAGTTTCGGTGAAATACCTGTCCGTAATCTGTTTCTGGGTCGTCTTTATTCATGGAAATACTATCCAATTGCTCGTTATAGCGGTCATCATCTGAAATGACCAGTCCTTCTATCTAGACCGTGTTAGAAGAATTGAAAAGCTTGATTCGAAAAAGCTTACCGGATTCCGGGGATACGAAGTGGTATAACCCCGGAAGTTCCAGCAACCCGGCCGCCTTAGCTGGAAGTAGATCTTGCCCCTCTCTTCGAAGTATTGCCTGGCATCTTCCTTTTCTCCCCATGTCTTGCTCTGAGTACGGTATTCAAAAGGATAGATCGCCAAAGAATTGATTTTGACTTCGCCTGCGAATGGTTGAATTGAATGGGTCCCCAGGGACGGACCGATGGAAGTCACATTATATCTCATGTTCCAGAGTTCGAAGGTAATAGAGCGGACTGTTTCGTTTATAACAAAACAGTCCTGTGATCTTATCACACATGGTTGATACTCCCCGGTGTTATCACCATCAAACAACACATCGATTCCAAGAGGGAAAAGGAGCCATAGCATTTCAAAGGTAGCCACACCTCTTGCATGGCGCTCGCGCTCATCTCTTACTGCAGCACCGACTGCCGCTTTTACGAAATCCCTGACGATGCTAATGTGCCTATAAGCATATGTGCCTGGACAAGCGCCCCCGATACAATCTGATGATGCGAATCTTTCCTGGTACTTGGCGAGAGCATCTTCATTATGAACCAGTAGTGAGTATGGCCAGTCGATTCTGACTTTTCTCGCCCCGAGATCGTAACCGGGGGCATAATCGACTACGCATCGTAGGGCTTCCAACACTGCTGGCGATGTAATTTCAATGTAGGAACCACGATGTGATTCGAAAGGCGGAAGCTTGAAATTTTTCTCATCTTTTGTCTTATTATGAGGGGCTCCCGTTTCTTCCGTGGTATGTTTCGGGTCTGCCTTCGTCTGCTCGTAGAAATCGGACGCACCAACTTCAAGCCATGTACTCCGAACATCGACAACCTTCCTATAGACAAAAGTCATTTATATGGCACACAAAATTTTTAGATATGTCTTTTTACATTACTGATGACTGAGGCAACGTAGACTGTTCATATTCGTGGGCTCGTCTTTTTAATGTCTTACTGTGCAGATGAGCTCCAACCGCATTTTCGTAACGAATTTCGTAGGTGACCTCCCCAGATTGTTCCTCCTCATCATCGTTACCAATACTATCGATCTTGCAGACCTCAGTCTCCTTTTTTTCACTGACAACTTCCTCTTTGGAGCTCTCGATGTCAGCGCTATCTGTAGGCGTTATCTCGATCCCTGAATCTCGAAATAAAGTGCGGGGTTCATTCGAGTCTGGTGTGACGTCCATCTTCCAGAGTCGGTATTGCAAAGAAAGGAGCTTTTCGAATAGAGGCGGTTTTCAAGAAAACAAATAGCATACGGAGGACGCCCCCGACACATATGAGCAATAGCAAGGACACAATGCTAGGGTTCCATAGCCTTGCAGATTTGGCCCCCACACTTCGAAAATGGCTCAGCCTGACCGAAACGTTCGATAAATTCATCCATGTAATGAGATCGGTGAGAATTGATCGCCAGGAAGCGGGGTACAAGCGGGTAAAGGTGATGAGCAGCATGCGGTGCAAGGCTGGGCGTTACCCTATCCAATGGTGACTCGCCACGTCCAGGTTTTCCGGTCAAGAAGTTCATATGCACATGTCAAATATACATTTTGATGGGTGATGTCCGAGGCGTTCTTTTGAAGCAGATTTCGGTAGCCATGAGGCTGATTACAGAAGTATTTTGGGTGTATAAGGCTGTAAGACCGATGCAATTTGGAGGCTAGATTCAAGGAAGGCAAAGCGTCAGCATGGCAGAATTCAAAGGATCCGATGAAGAGAAGTTTGTACCACGAGAGATCGTGCGGGTTTTTTCTATGCGCATCAAAGCAGAATATGAGGATCGCGACGATAGTGGAACAGAGCTAGAACAAGCCATTGTGGAAAAGGCCGAAGACGATGAGAGCCAGCAGAAGAAACGCATTCGGCAGATCAATGAATATCTCAACTCTACTAGGTAAGGACTTTTCTACAATCATATAAACTTGTCATGACTGCTGATAAGATATCTGGCATAGGCCCCAGGAACTGGCGAGGTTGAGTCAGCTTAGAATTTCGCTCGAGCGTTCCATGCGTGAATTCTGTGCCCAAGTTCAGAAGGGTCAGCCTAAGGATGTCTTGCCCGAGAAAATCAGCTCCTGGGAGGACGTTACGTCGATAGTCGAAGATATAATGAATCGCTTGCAACAAAAGAAAGAGAAGGACAAATTTCGGCGGGCCACTAAACACTTCCGTACATTCTGCAACACAATCAAGTCGCACTCTACGGCTTTGAAGATGTTGCCAACCAATAATGATTATGTGAAAGTCTTTTACGGAGCTCTTGCTACAGTGATCCAGGTTCGTTATTCGTGAACAGAGTAATCGACGCGTTGAACACCTATTAACAACTCCGCAGGCCTCTGAAAGCTACACCAAGGTGATGGAGGCGTTGCCTCGGGCACTGGTTGAAATCAACGACGCAGTCGCTGCAATAGAGAAACGCTCATGGCTTTTTGAAAATGACACAATGAAAAGCTACATGTGGCGCGTTTACAGCCAGATCTTTGCGTTTCTTGGAGAAGTCATCCGATGGTACACCAAGCGTTCTGCCCAACGACTTCTCGGTAGCTTCAATGAAAGCCTCCTCGACTTCTTCGATGACCAAGTAGAAGAGATCAAAAAACTAGCAAAGCTAGTCCACGACGAGGCTGATTTTCGGGCTCAAGCAGATGCCCAGATCAGCAGGCTTTATCATGAAGAGATGGAAGGCAAGCTCGATAGATTCATGGCCAAGCTTCTCGAAAGAGACTCTGCTCAACATGATATTCTTGGACGACGATACGAACGCTTCTACGAGGAAATGGAGCAAAAGCGACGGGACGAACAATCCAACAAGGAGACTCTCGAGAACATACTTGTGGGTATTTTAAACAAGATAAAAAAACAAGAGACAGGGGCTGCGATGTCTGAGATCCTCGAGGGAGATGCTCGAAGACGACTAGCTTGGCCTGAGGATGCGGGATATATCGAAAGAGCTCAGAGTATCAACACTCCCGGATCAGGCCAGGCATTTGAGTCGCGCGCACTAACACAGCAAGACTTTGAAGATTCTCATGCTCCAGATTTCACCCGAGACACCCTACTTCTAAGTTCTTCTGGACTGGAAGACTACTTCGACCGTGCCAAACTTGTGATACCGGGGACTTTCGAAAGCAATACCGCTGTTGTAGATCCGGAAACAGCAGATCGAATAAGACTATGGATGATGGCAACTGATTCTCAGATCCTGTATACCTCTGGTTCAGATCCTTTTGGAGAGATCCCTGAGGCGTCGGGTGCGGCAGGCCAATATGCGAATGTGATCCGAGAAGCGGGTTTGCCCGTTTGCTCGTATTCATGTTCACTCGACGCTAAAGATCCACCCAAAGGCCGTACACGCGAGACAATGGAGCTGGTCGCTTTGGTGTATAGTCTAATACGCCAGTTGGTCGAAATTATTCCGCCAGTGATTGAGTCGGACACCACATTGATCCAAGATGTCCATTGGGATGACTTGGACGGGACTTTGAGAACATTTCCACAAGCACTAGAAGTCCTGGAATGGCTTTTGTGTAACACCAGACATTCTGTCATTTTTGTTGTCGTTGACGCTATCGACTTGCTGGACGATCCAAGTCGCAGGAGTACGGATAAGTGGCTCACATGCCTGCTGCAGCTGTTCCAGAAGCTTTTGACCATTTCTCAAGGCACTACTTTCAAAATATGGTTCAATTCTGGTGGCATGTCACCTATATTGTTCAAGTCTTTGGAAAGACATCAAATTGCGATTTCAACTTCATCAGCAAGGTCTAGTAAGCGAGCGTTTGGTAGTGAGGTTATAATGATGTAGCACCAAGGTAAAGACCCTTCCATCATCTTAGGATTTCCACAGTACCTCATCATTTATTAATCAATTACCGTAATGATCTACATTTTCACAATCTATAGATGTCTGTGACCCCCCATTCCTGCTTAATCATAACTTGACGAGACTCATGACTGGCTATCGAAGAGCTCTCGCCACGGCAGCACCGTGACCCGTCTCTCGCCTTTGACGCTAGAGTGGCTGTTTTAGAGTTTTCTTTCGAATTGCCTTGTATCGATATGCTGTGGGTTTGTAAAATGGTTTGATTGGATGAAGCATTTGAACTTGGCTTTGACGTCGTCAAGGCTCTCAGTGCGATGTTTGTTTGTGCCCCACTAAGTTCCCCTGTTACTGGATCTCGAGCATATTCTAGAGATAATCCTGTGGTTTTGAACCCTTGGGTAAAACCCTTGAGCGTGGGTGTTGTGGCAGATATGAGGCTGTAACATAGAAGAGTGCTTTGCCAAACGACGGTCGGGACGATTTGGATAGCAGTCTGGCGCTCATTGACGAATTTTGAATATGCAATCAGGTGAATAAGAGAAAAAACGACATTTCTACAAGGATGGTGTTGGTGCTTTCTCAACTATACCATGTATGGACGAGAAGGTGACTTACGGTATTCGAGTGAAAAAGGCTACCATGACGATTGCCTTATCCTCAACATGCATTTTGTTACGATATAGACCCAAAAATGGTATGAGAACAGTGAAGCATTCGGTGATAATATCAATGATAGTAAGCGCTTGCATCCAAGGGATCTGATCATTCAGTGGATAGTTAAGCAAGGAATTGAAAAGACTTACAGAATTCACGCAGTGATTGATTCCAGACTTTGGTATAACTCTCTCAACTCTACACCCAAGCGGAACTGAAATCACTCCAACTATGCCCCATATCGCAAGAAACGCGATGGTAGCATTGGCCGTGTATGTGACTTTGGGCATGCGCCCAAAGACATCTGAAATAAGGACAAGAATAGAACTCTTCGAGAAGGCGAGTGCGACATAAAGTAAGATTCGGGCAGCGAAGAAAGTCTGATGGCAATTTCAGCACGTGCTCTCGTCGTTTTCTCATATTACTAACCTGCTGCACTCGTGATATGTCTACATCATCAAGGATATCATATGATTTTCCAAGACCATGTCCAATAGACGTCAGTAGCGTTACCCACATTCCAGCCCCCACAATCTGCATAGTAATTAGCAGTGTTTGCCTCAAAAGAAAAGGTAGAGGTGATCAAATTCATACATGTGCCAAGATAACTACAAGATCATCAAAGCCGTATGCTCTCCATTTTGTGTATCCTAGACGTACTCCAAGGACCAAGGTAGCATATATGGGTGATAGAATAATAATTATCCAAAGCGTAGCGCTATGATCGTGAGGTGTGATACGAGCGAAACGGTAATCTGATGGAGACGCAGTTGAGAAAGCCATTTGTTACATTCAGCGAAGCGGGCACGAAGGAGAAAAATTCAATGAAGCACCAAAAACGTCCTTTGGTTTTCTTCTGGTCACCTGGGGCTCATGAAATGATTGGCAAAGCACAAAAAACATATTACACCTATCCATGGGCCATGTTATCAGCCCATCGCCCTATCATTTACGAAATGCACCAGACGTATTTTAACGACCAGAAATTTATGTCCAGTTTTGTCCATGCTAATGAAAAATCTTTCCTCGTAGATTGTCCTGCCACGCAATCCAAACTGTATATGACATGATTACAGCCGAAGTACCGAACCGACAGCCTCATCTCTGGTATCTTTGCGTCCCTGCTCGGCAGTTGCCTCACAGCTTCACAGTCACACGGAAAGAGGACTCCTATCGGATACTGCGCAGCAACCAAGAATGTATAGGTTCTCAAGAATGGAACATTCTCATACGTGGATGTTTTCCATAATGCGGAGTTCACAAGTCCGAGCCAATGCGTTTGGTAACTTGGCGGGGGTGTAGGTACCGATGCACTGGTAAAGTCAGTAATGTATCTCTGGGTTGCCTATCATCCCGCGCGAATCCGAGGGAAAGACGTGATTTTAGTGGTTAGAAATGTTCAACTCACAAGACGACATGAACGGGCCGCAACCTCGCTTGGCTGTAACCTTCGTTGCACTAATTTCTTACTTCAACGGCGATCGCAACTGGCTGGTTCTCCGCTCTACCTACTTATTTCGGGTTTGTGTTATTGGTATGCTTTCTAAGTTGAAGATTAATGCTGGTTCTGGACTGTCCGCTGACTGTGTGTGTGCGAGTAGAGTTTCTTGGCAGTTTCTTAAGTTTGCCGCCCACTCTTGGTACATGCGCTGGGTGGCTATCATGGTACGATTATTGATTTCTGGAAATGGTCTGTAGTCGTGATATCTTGAGATCCGTCATATAGAGGTCATACATGAAATCTCCTGAATAGTAGTTACATACATTTCCCAGTGCACTATCAAAGCCCCACGCCAAGTTGCATGGAGTCTCGCATCTTTGCAGCTCCACAAACTTAATCTTGTCGACTGACAGTCGTTTTGTGGTAGTTATATGACATCCCTGGAATAACCTATTAAGATGAATTACTGCCCACGTGTCAGAGGTACTTTTCGGAGAAATAGCATCAAAGGTTCTTATGTCACAAACCTTCATTGTCTCTTGAGTCATTGTCCACATGTTTCATCTTTCTGCGTGATGCTTCTATCTTGGAAAAAGATCCACTAAACATGAAAGGTCTTACAGATACAGTCGATTCTGACGAAAGTATCGAACTAGCAGTAACATCCACTGTAAACAAAAAACATGGCACGCAAAGAGACGAACGAGATATGGATCGTATGGGCAAACACCAACAGCTCAGGGTACGTTCATGAGCTCTATGATAGAGCTGCAAGATACCAATATAGTCTCAGCGACAATTCAAGTTTTTGTCAATCTATGGATTTGGCGTTGTCCTTGGTTGCACATGGGAATACTCCCTGATGTACGTCCTCAACCCAACTGATCCAGAGGCAAACTGACCTATCTTCAAAGCGGAACCGGTATCTCCCTCTTCAATGGAGGACCTGCCGGCGGCATCTGGATGCTCCTCGTCGTCTGCTCCGGCATGCTATGCGTTACGCTTTCTTTCGCAGAAATGATTTCCATGTACATCAGCACACCCGCCCGCCTCCAAAAAAACAGCCCACTAACTCTCCAAAGGGCCCCAACAGCAGGTGGTCAGTATCACTGGGTATCCGAACTCGCACCACCCAAACAGCAAAAATTCATAAGTTACATCGTCGGTACGCCACAACCTCACCCCTTCTCCACCCACCTTCTCCACACCCCTTCTCCACATCCCACTAATCAGCCGCTTTACCTAAAGGCTGGCTCACAGTCTTCGCCTGGCAAGTCAATGTCGCAGGTACCTCCTACGCTGTAGCCCAGCAAATCCAAAGCCTCATCGCCTTGAACCTCCCCTCATACACGATAAAAGGCTGGCACGGGACCCTCCTCTCCATATTCATAACCCTCTCGTCCATCCTCTGGAACACACTCCTCGTCAACAAACTGCCTTTAATGGAAGGCATAGCCCTAACTCTACATATGCTCTCTTTCTTCGCCTTCGTCGTAGTCCTCTGGGTGATGGGGCCCCGCGCAAACGTACACGATACATGGACGGAGTTTGACGATCCGAGCGGCTGGGGTAATAAGGGGCTTGCGACGCTCGTGGGTATTCTGGGCCCGTCATTGACGATTGGCGGGTCGGATCTTGCGGTGCATCTTGCGGAGGAAGTAGAGGATGCGGCGGATGTGATGCCGAGGGCTATGGTGGCGACGTCGCTTACCAATTACATACTTGCAATTGTGATGACTGTGACGGTTTTCTCGAACTTGGGGACGGAGAGGGGAGGTGTGAGGAAGACGGAGTTGGGACAGCCGTGGATACAGATTCTGGCTAATGCGACTGAGTCGAGGGTTGCGGCGAACGTGATGACGGTGGTGGTTGTGTTGATGATGCTGTTCGCCTGTATTAATCAGTTGACGGCTGCGTCGAGACAGCTGTGGTCTTTGGCGAGGGATGGGGGGTTACCGTTTTCGGGGTGGCTTTCTTATGTATGGCTGGCTCTTTTCCATCGAAACCTGCAGTATTCGAGAATATTGGCTAACACAATGTGTAGGTGCCGAAAGGCCGGGATATTCCCCTCAACTCGGTAGTTTTTACCTTTATGTTTACGGCACTTGTATGTCTTCTCATCATCGTTTCGCCCCTCGCTTTCAACATCATAGTCGCCTTGGGAACTTTTAGTGGCTCCATTGGCGATACTACAGTGATCAGCTGCATGCTGAGAAGAAGGTTGCTTGGAGAGCATATCATTCCTTCTCGCTTCAATCTCGGTAGAGCAGGCATTTTAGTGAATTTTGGCGCTATCTCGTATAACGCACTTGCTATTCTCTTTCTCGCCTTCCCGGAAGCACCACACCCCTCGTTGGTAGACATGAATTGGTCATGTCTTATGTTTGGCGTTCTTTTCGGTATTGCAATGGTGTACTATTTTCTCTTTGGTAGGCGTACTTACAAGGGCCCAGTGGAGTATGTCAAGAAGTCAGTGTAGTATGGGAGCTCTAGCGTATTGAACGATATGAATTATCTCTCAGTGCGTCGGCTGTATCTATTACTATCACTGTGTTTACCAAATAGCGCAGCCAGGTAAGGAATTGCATTGGTCAGGTATGAAGCATCCATTATTCTTACTTACATTGAGCTCCAAGTTAACAAGACCTATTCATCAGCCCAGCTATTGTTCCGGATACGTCGCGCCCCAAGGCTGATAACCATCTTCCTGGAAAATCTTCTCAAGCTGACGTCTCCTGACCCCGACATTTCCACCATCAAACAACGGAAGACAGGCCGCATCTTGCAGAATCTTGGAAAATGGCATGTCCTCGGCATAAGATTTCCTGTACGCATATCCCATTAGTATCTCGAGCACACGTTGACAAACTAGGCAAATAAGATGAAGCAACTTACATGCCCACAACGCTCATACACCCCAGTACCACCTGAGTGGCCTGCTCACTACACCAGATCTTTGCTTCAAGAGCAACTTCCAGTCTCGCCTGCCAACCTACCTTCTCCTCTTTACTTTCCAGTACGCACATGGCCTTCCACACTAATGCACGCGCAGCCTCAATCTTCATCTTGGCATCAATCAGCCTATCGCTCACACTTTGATGTTCCAGCACAGGAATCTTTCCGCCTCGGTTTTCCTTTTTGCAAAAGGCGAGCGCAGCTTCGAATGCGTGACGCATGACGCCAACGCACATTGCGCCGACAATAGCTGCAGACATGCCAAAAGTCTGTTCGACTACCTGGGCACCCTCTCCTGGTTTGGCGAGGACATTAGCGGCAGGGACTCGGAAGTTGGTGAAGCGGGAGTGGGGCCCATTGACAGATTTGTGACCCCCTAGCGAGGGGTCTGCAAGGACTTGGTAGGCAGAGGGGTCGTTAGAGGCGATATCAGAGCGGGTGACCAGGAGGATGAGAATGTTTGAGATTGGGTCCGAAGCAGGATCCTGGGGGATATCGGGTTTTCCTTGTCGGCAAACGATGCATTGGAGGTCGGCTCCGCGCTGGTCCCAGCCGCCTGAGTTTGTGGTCCATAGCTGTATAGCTGTTAGTATGAAATACACAACACATAGTTATTGTGATTGGGTCAAACAATCCCAGTAATTCGTTCAAGACACACCTTTTCTCCATTGATTATCCATTCTTCTCCCTCTAGATACGCTGTAGTCTGCAAGCCTGGCGCTCCTTTCTCCAGCCAATTAGCGGTCCCTTGAGGCTCACTATGTACAAAGCTTGCGAGTCTCTCTCCCGTCTGTTCTAAGAATGGTGCAAGAAATTTCTCATGTTGCTCCTTGCTTCCGGCTAGAATCAAAGGCGTAAGACCCAGTCCAGTACCCAAGATTGTGATTGCGGTACTTGGCTCTACAGCATGAAGTTCTTCTATCACAATGGCTGCGTCGACGAGTCCGCCAGAAGTGCCCCCCAAAGGTACAGGAATTTGGCCCTTGATAAGACCCGCAGATACGGCAGTCTGATATATTGGGAGGGTGGATTGAAAGCGCTCTGTTTGTGTGGCCAGATGGGAGTAATGGGTCGGAGCCTTGGCTAGAACGGTGTTAGCAAAGGCGTGGACATTGGCCCAGAGCTCCTTTTGTTCAGGTGTAAGGGAGAAATCAATCATGATGGTCGTGTTCTATGATTAGAGGTCTTTCTTTCGAGTACCTTTCCTCAGACCAGTTTATCTCCAAGGCCCATTTATATAAAATGGATCATGAGGCGTCCCATGTGCCAGCTTATTAAGCTAATGCGGTCAGCTACATCGCGTGTCCAATAATTTCAAAGGATTTTTCTTGGCCGGATCTTTGTCCTGATTTGATCTGAGGTCAGAAATGAGAATGGAAAACGCGGATGCTTGCGAAAGAAACGGGGTATCTTATTGTAACTCTTGGGTCTAGGCCCTTCCTGCAAAGCCGGCAGATCATCATCGCAGGCCAGAAATGTCTCTCGACATTGAATGAACACGGGCTTCAAGTTCCTTTTTCTTCTTCTCTAGCTGGCGTGCTTCCTCTTCCTCTCGTCGCAAGTCTTCCTCAGTCAAAGGCGCAACTGGCTCAGGCTCATATTGGGTCTCGTCAGCCTCATCTATGTAATCCTCCCGTGATCGATTCAGCTGTTCGAGCTGGACTTGCTGTTCTGCTAGTCGCTCTTCGTAGTATTGTACTGATGCTGCGACTTGAGCATATCGTTGGCGTAAGGTTGCAATCTTGTCGTGCACGCCTGGTATTGGGCTAGGTCTTGTTAGCAGGGCTGAGGATCTGCTGTTTGCATACACATACTAGACACCAAGAAGCTTTTCGGCTCCTTCCAATAGGGACTCGACATCTATTTCGTTCTTGTTGTTGGGGTTGTACATTCTGTAACCCAAGCCTGAACCCGCTCCTCCTCCACCACCTCTCCGTATTCTCTCTACCAGCTCGTTGCCCAAGACAGCAGCGACAGCTGTGTTACGTCTAGGCGCTCTTACTGCATTGGCGCCGCCTCCAGATATGCTGGTACCACCCCCTCCATTGGGGTTGAAGATAGTGTTGCGCCTATTGGTCGTTGGAACGGGTTCTGCATGTTTTGGGGCTGCTGGCGGCGGAGGAACAGAGAAAAGGGCTCGCTCATGCAGCTCGGTATCGCGAATTAGGCTGGTAATATCATGGTTTTGCAGCAGCGCATTGGTGAATATCTTTGGCGGGGCGAATCTGGGACGGGTTCAGTCGAAGGGTGCAGTCCACAGGCAAGGAACATACGGTAATTCAGCAATAGAGGCTGAGCAAAGCGATATTTGCTCCAGATACGCGTCCAGAAGCGTCATTATGTGCAATTCCTGAACACGAGGAGGGTATGCTGGGGCGACGCGGGGGTAAACAATGGCGGGCGCTCGGTGCTCGATAACTATTCCCCGATGTTCCGCGCTGGCGTCAGTGAAGCTGGGAGCTCCACCCTCAGCTAAGCATCAACACCGCCAACCCTCGTTCACCACTGCCAACCTCCATTGCCACCGATCCTCGCTCCGCACTTTCCCCTCCATCCGCAGAAATCACAAGAGCGACCATCATGGCGGACAGCATGGAAGGCGTCGTTACGGCGGGCGAGGCGCCCAAAACCGAGAACGTGGAGCAGAAGGCCATTGCTGGTAAGTCGCCCAATCTGCCCCCTACAGTATGCATTTTACCTCAAAATGCCCTTGTATCGACTGCATGACGGCATGGTCGGTCCGCAAGATGTGTACCAACCATATGATTGCCACCGAGAGTGCGGCCTGCAAGTACCTGGCCCAGAGTGCTGATCCAACGACTGTAGATATCCGCAGCAACTTTGTCCTTCTCGAGCGCGCCGTGGCCCAGTTCGATACCCGCTTCACTCTGCGTGCTCTCCGCTCAATATCTTCTCTCCGCAAGAGGCTCACCGACCGCGTACTATGTTCCGTCGTCATCTTGACATACTCGCCCAACAACGCCACAGCCCGGACTTTCATCGAATACATCGGCATGGATGGCGAGGCGATACAGAGCGTCGTATCTCAGTATAAGGAGGAGGTACAACTCAACAAAAACAGCACCAAGGAGCCATTGCCCGAAGTGGACGTCTACATAGCCATCTTGATACAGGTATGTTCGTTATGGGTGCAGGGCAGGCAGCGACTGACGGGAATAGGTATATCTCTACGACCAGAAGGAGTTTGAAGAGGGCGCAGAGTTCTCCGAGAAGCTGGTAGACAAGATCCGAGAACTGAACAGACGGACACTTGACTCGCTCGCGGCAAAGGCCTATTTCTACTTCTCACTCTTCCACGAGGAGATGGACCCCAAGCCCCCATCCAAGCAATCGGCCGTTATCACTATCCGTGGAAAACTGCTTGCTGCTCTCCGAAGCGCTGTTCTCCGAAAAGACCCCGATACCCAAGCGTCTGTCACTACGCTGTTGCTCCGAAACTACCTCTCGACCGCCGACATCACACAAGCCGATTTGCTTGTGGCGCAGACACAATTCCCACCCAATGCTCCCAATAACCAGGTTGCGAGATACCTGTACTACCTTGGCCGCATAAGGGCTATCCAGCTGTCCTACACCGAGGCACACGAGCACCTGACCAGCGCGACTCGCAAGTCGCCATCTGCGCACTGCGCAACTGGCTTCTATCAGGCTTCTATGAAGCTTCTTTGCGTTGTCGAGCTCTTGATGGGTGACATTCCCGAGCGCGATGTCTTTAGCCAGCCCCGCTTGGAGCGTGCCATGGAGCCCTACTTCCGTCTGGTCCAGGCTGTTCGTGTGGGTGACCTGCAGGGCTTCTTGAAGGTGGTTCAACAATCGTCATCCGTCTTCCACCGTGATGGCACTTACACGCTTATTCTTCGTCTGCGACAAAACGTCATCAAGACGGGCATCCGTATGCTGTCGCTTTCCTACTCGCGCATTTCGCTCCGCGACATTTGCATCCGCCTTGGTCTTGAGAGTGAAGAGTCGGCCGAGTACATTGTCGCAAAGGCTATTCGTGATGGAGTGATCGAGGCGTCAATTGACCACGAGAAGGGTTTTATGCAGACAAAGGTGGCTGGAGACATCTACGCAACCCGTGAGCCCGGCGAGGCATTCCATGAACGTATTCGTGCGTGCCTGACTCTGCATGACGAGTGCGTTAAGGCAATGCGCTACCCAATGAACCAACACCGCTTGGAACTTAAGAACGCGCAGGAGGCGCGCGAGAGGGAGCGCGAGTTGGCCAAGGAGATTCAGGACGGAGACATTGATGAGGATGATGCGGCTGGTGACTTTGAGGGCTTGTAAGCGGGGTCTGACAGTCGAGCGTGTACGATAACCATGTGCGGAATTGGTATTAGGAAGCGCTTGCAGAGACGAGATAGATCAACATGTTAATGATGCATGAATAGAACAGACTTGAGACAATGCAAGGCTCACAAAAGTGCCTATATCCCACTACTGATGCAGAAGCATGTGACAAAAGGCAAGCGTGCCAAACCAAAAGGACATCCATGCCGCACATCGATGCATGTGCTAGCCAGTTGCAGCAAGACGCCGTTTCGTGAATTAGTAGCCCCCGCAACCAGCTCAAGACCCAACGCGTTGCTGCCCCACTGCCCGTCCTCCCTCACGTCACGACTTGACCAGATTGCCAATGCTCTCTTGGGAACTGCACCATGCTTGATTGGGGCAGCCATGTAAGTCCTATCTTGTCAATTTCACAGACGCCAATGCATAAGACAGACATCATAATTGTTCTGACACAAACACCAGGATTGACGTACCCCGGCGTCTGCGGCGCGCCATCTTACTGAACGACCTCCCGCTGGTCAAGCGCATCATTCGTAACAACCCCAACTACATCCGCAACCCAGACTTTGATGATCGCTCAAACACATCGCTGCACCTCGCCGCAAAGCATGGCTTCACCACCATTGCCGAGTTCCTCGTCGATGCCGGCCATGAAGATGGCATGATCAGTCGCAACAATAACTGGGAGACGCCGCTAATGCTCGCCGCCATGGCCGGCAAAGAAGAATGCGGCGTCTACCTCGCCAAGCGATTCCCCGAATGCGTGGGCTGGAAGAACAAGGCGGGCTTGGATGCGCTGATGCTGGCGTGCAAGTCAGGGTCTGGCACCTTGCACTTGATTCCCACGCTGATTATGCACGGCACGAATATACTGTCTGCATGTGATAACCAGGGCAATACGGCGCTGCATCATGCTTCTGCAGCCGGCGAGCTGAAGGCACTGAGAATGTTGCTGCAGTACGGTGCAAATCCGGTTGCCAGCAATAGTTATAGCTGGACGCCAGTACACTACAGTGCGACGAGCGCAGCAGAAGCGTATTTCAAGACGCTGATTATCGAGTTTGAGAAGAAGAAGGCTGAGGGGAAGCGGCTGAATGCTGAAAGGGAACGTCAGCGCTCGGCTGGTGTGCGGCTGGTTACGGATCCGGAGGGGCTGAATGGTGCAAAAGAGGCAAATGCGAATTCCAGGCCGGATGGTGCTGGTCATCGTAGGAGCGGCAGTAGGCAGAGAGCAAGAGACGATGCGGCCATTGCGGGGCTGCCCGCTCCCGGTATGGAATGGAGTCCTGTGGAGAAGCGGAGGGCTATGACGCCGACTGAAGGCCGTGGCTGGGCTTTTTCTGCTGATGGTATCCGTCCGAGAGCTGATACTGGAGAGTCGATTTAGTGGCAGATGAGGCTTTGTATTGTATGTTTGGGTATGGGGAGTTTGGGTGTTTCTTGTACTACTATGACTGTTCAGACGGGGAGCCATGACGTGCTTCGCCTCAGGGTTTTGTTAGAATACGAATACCACAAATGTCCTGCTAGAACAGGAGTTGTGTGGAGTTGAAACAGTATTTCATGGAGTGTTTGTTTGGTACAATCTTTGTCGTGTGGGATGGATAGTATGTGTGTTTGAACAGACATCTGGATGCTACAGCAGGGCTTGGGTTCATGGATTGATCAGCTTTCCACCTTACAGCACTGTCAACTGCAGATTGTGAAGAGGAATTGCCGGCCTTTTGTTGGCTTAATCCAAACTGCATACATAAGAAAAGTATCAATAACGCCGTTTACCATGCTATATCTCATACAGCTCTCTGAGCCTTTCCCTCCCTTCCCTTATCCTTCTGCAACCAATTTCGTCCATTTAGTCATTCCCAACCCCCAATTCCAATCATCGACATGAAGAAATCGTCGAAAAGTCCAACCATGAAATACCAACAATAAGAAAAGTCATTATAAAGAACATTGCTCAAAACCCTCCAATGCCTTCATCCCCGCTATCCTCTTCTTCTCTTTGTTCCTTGCTCCCCCTCTCACTTGCATCCTCACGATCCTCCCCTTTACTTAGCACACCCCCCAACCCAACAGCCACCTGCCCATCTCCCTCCCCATCCTCATAATACTCCCACTCAAACCCAATGTCCTCCAACGCGTGCGGCGCCTCTCTATCCTCGACTTTGCATTTCACCTCTCTAAGTCCGACCGCTACTATCGACTCGTCCTCTAGTTGCTTTGAGGATTTCGAGTGGATATCTGAGGCGGAGTCTACGCGGCGGACGGAGGTTGAGGATGCGGTAGAGGAGGTGGTGGGCTTTTGAGTGGTTTCCAGGGCGGTGACGAGGTAGATTGGTTTGCCTTGGAGGGTTGTTTTGCGGAGGAAGGAGAGAGTTTGTGGGGAGTTGGTGAGGTGGGAGAGGAATGTGGTGGGGTTTGTGAGCGTTTTGAGAGCTGTTTTTTGGGCGGTTGGGACACTGTTGGTTTCGTCGTGGGCGATTGACGGTGTGTGAGATAGGGAGTTGTTGGAGAGAGGGTCGGTAATGAGTTGGCCCAGAGTGAGGGATGTTGGTGGAAGGGGAGCTGGGAGGCGGAGTAGAGATGCCATTGTTGTTGTTTTTGGATTTATCGCACGATGTGAATATGGGATTCGAGTGTGAGTCTCCAGGGTGGATTGAGAAGTTGAGTACAGTACCTTGAGGCGGCTTGAAAAAGATGGGTTATTTATCACTACTGCTTTGTCTTTATAAATATATTTCAATTCGACTTCAAGATTCAACGTCGATCCGTGCACTGCAAACTTGGATCATATTCTTCACTCAGCACAGACACTAGAGCACGAGAATCCCTACTTATGCATCCACTCGGCAGTCGATCAGCATGCACATGCTTGACGTTGCGTGACGACGAGCGGTCGCTGCCTCGCTTGTCGTCGGGCGGACGGCGAATGCTCGGCTGAACGCGAGAAGGAACCGGTAGCGATGACGATTTGTATGTCTAAACTGCCCCGCATTATGAAATCGATTACCCCATCGGTAACAAAGGACCACATGCGCTGTTATTTCGACGTGTCTGAGTGGTGGTCTGATGGCGATCGGCTGACTTGTTCCTGAGACGCATGACATCCGAGGCTAGCTTGTGTACCACAACGGAAAAGCTCGGAGCCGCAATTGGAGTCGCAATTGCATGTGCTGCAGATGGTATGTTGTATGACAGAATGAATGAAAAACGTGAGGAGAGAAACACTGCATGTACATATATGTGTACGAGTGTGGCAAGATTGATCGCGTGAGTGGTTTTATCTCGAAGCGAATTATCATGGGATTCGACGATAGAAAGAGGAGAAACGACAGTGTTGGCGGTGAATCCCCGCACTGTTCCCAAGAAATGCCAATGGGCGTATCGAGATATCGGCAGTTGGAACAATCTTAAATGCCTCGAGCATACAACAAGCTGTCATATCTAGTACTGTAGATGCTAGCTTTCGTCCAGAGATAGATCACTCAAGTTGTCGTTGCTAGGCTGGCGCTGGCGTATTCAGAATTCTCTGCAAGAATTATCCAGATGAGAAGTTTTCCATATGGTAGGGATGCTGTGCACATCTCGACTATTTTTGCAATAAAGTAGTGCTCTCGCAGGCGGAGAAGGTATCCCGCACTGTCTTATTGGTCGAATCTCACATGTAAGCAACATGGGCTGACTAAGGTGCAGCGTGGCGTTTGTGGCTGGTGGCTGGGCAGACGCAATCGGCGACAAAGACGCGCTTCACATGTGACGTTTCACGCTTCCATCGAATTGTGTCGCCATTGCAGTTTTCACACCAATTGCAGACACAGTAGCGACCGTCGCTTCGTCTGAAAAGAGATGGCAGGAGTCGAGATAGGCCTCTCCGCCAGGTCAAAGGCCTATAGTGTCCTTTGCCCTCGGCAGTGGGCGGATAGCTAACACTGCCACACAACGACATGAGCAAGGTGCCGCAGGCATGACGACTCGACTCGGCTCTCTCGCCATGATTGCAGCCCACGCAAACATCCACCACCAATAACAACATGGCAGAGCCAGCACCCAATGCAGCGAGCAGCCAGCCTCGCCGCCAAAATGCCCTCGCCGAGATCCAATTCGCCTCTATCATCGACGGCGACCTCACTCCTTCCGAGGATGAGACGCCAGAGGAGAGGGCCTTGGAACTCGAGACGGTGCAGTCGGCTATAGGCGTCAGCATTGGCAGACAGCAGACGCGTCTCACCTCTCCAAAGACACCAGCTGCGGAAAAGGCTGCGGCCCTCGACGCGACCGAAGATGGGGCCTTCTTCGACGGCTGGCAGGAGGCTGCCGAAGCGTCTCCAGAACGGAAAACACCGGCATCGCCTGCACGCACACCAGAGTCACCGACAGCGACATCCAAGCATACCGAGAAACCCGACATCAAGCCAGCACCTGCCCAGACGGCAAGGAATGCCGACCGTGGGCAACAGTCGGATCCGTCAACGCGCCTTCCTTCACCATGGCGCGCCGGCCCAAAGACATTCCAGAAGGAGAAGCAGAGTGATCATCGCACTATGCTGCGCCAGCACCTGCATAGTGGACGAAGGCGAGCGTCCTCGGGAAGTTCAATGGGCGAGGCTGTGCGCAAATACATAAACTTTAATATACCAGCCTCGCTTACCAAGTCTTACAAAGACATGCATTTTTCGCTACCGAGTCTGTCATCTTCATCAGTAGACACTGCCCCAAAGCAATCTAGTAAGAGGAGGCGGGATACGCTTGCCAACCCACCACGACCTCAGAACATACCACAACACGATGGTACTCGTCAGTCCGCACCCGACGACTCTAGAAACGAGCCGAGCAATTTTTCAAATGCTTCTCATCGGTCCAATACTGCTCCAGTACCACAGCGTGAGTTTAGCGATAGCAGCTCATCCACTCTTTCTCCAACAAGTCAAACACCAGTCGAACGGCCGGCGCCTAGGTTACGTCGGTCCAACTCCGAAGGGTCTCTGCTCTTGTATCGGACAAGATCTCTTGCGTCTTCCCTGGGCGACGACTCGCGCTTTGAAAGTGTACATGAACAGGTTAATAGCAGGCTCAAGGCCCTGAAAGACAGTTGGCAAGACTCGAACTTCAAGCTTCCGAGTCCCTCGCTCCACAATTTCAACCTGAGTTCAAGTACCGAATTGTTCAGGAACCGTAATTTCAGCAATGTGTCCAAGGCACGTGAAATTGAGGAAAGACCTGCATCTCGAGCGAGCATTCGTGGAAGTGCATCTAGATCGACGCCACGCAGTGATTCCTTAAAACCGAAGCGATCTTCACTCCGCCCTGGAGATGCGGAGAATGAAATGCATCCGTACTTCACTCAGGCGCTCCAAGAAATAGAGGGAGATCTGGTGATACTGGGAGGCTATCGTGGCTCTGTCTTGCGGTCAGCGGAACCTCCCCATCGGCAGTTGTGGGTGCCTATCAAGGTTGGACTGAATCTACGAAAAGTAGATCTCGAGGTCCCTCTTGATCCAGATGCTGATGAGAGAATGCATGAAACCATTATTCCCAGTGGTATGCTGACCCACATTGGCCCGGTTGATATTGCAAAACGCCTTTTCAAGCGATTGAGGGCGAGCGATAACGCTAAGGAGGGGAAGCTGAGAGTACACAACTACGGGTACGATTGGAGACTATCGCCGCATTTTCTCAGTAGGCAGATGATTAAGTTTCTTGAGACACTGCCTTGTAATCAGCCGGGAGTACCTCTAGAGAAGCGGGGCGCTACAATGATTGCACACTCACTAGGTGGTCTAATCACCCGCCATGTGATCAATCAGCGTCCTGACCTTGTTGCTGGAGTTATATACGCTGGAGTACCTCAGCGATGTGTCAATATCCTTGGCCCCTTCCGCAACGGGGACGACGTACTCTTATCCTCCCGTGTCCTGACCGCTCAAGTAAACTTCAGCATCCGCACATCCTACGCACTACTGCCCCTCGATGGAAAGTGTTTCATCAACAAGCACACCAAAGAGGAATATCCCGTTGACTTCTTTGACGTAAACACCTGGAAGGAATGCCGCCTATCCCCTTGCATAGCAGCGCCCCTGCCGCGCCCCGAGCCCCCCAAAGACAGCACCTTCAGCGTCAGCGGCCTCATGAACGCCGTCTCGAACGTCCTCCCCACCTTTCCTCCCCGCAAAAACAGCTCCGCCAAAGACGCTTCCGACGTAGCCCGCAACGCCGCAAACGCCGTCACAGAAGGCAGTGCCGAGCAAGCCGGCATGGGCCCACAAATGGGCCACAACCAGGCCACCGAAACTTCCAAGGAACCTAACCCCGCAACCCACGTTACGATCCCGTATAATAAGGCTGTTGAGTACCTAACTCGTACCCTTGCGGAAGTCAAGAAGTTCAAGCAAGAACTCGATCACCAACCTGAACACACGGCTGCAAACCGGTATCCCCCCATCGCCCTGATTTACGGGAAATCCACTCCCACGGTTTACGGCGCAAAGGTGGAAAGCAGAGAAGCTATCAAGCGCGCGGATGTGTATGACGAGCTTGCGTTTGCGAGTGGAGATGGCGTTGTGTTGGCTCGCGCGGCTATGGTACCTTCTGGGTACAGTGTTGTGAAAGGGGGCGTGGTGTCGAGTGACCGCGGCCACGTTACCTTGTTGGGTGATTTGGAGGCTGTGGGGAAATGTTTGCATGCTGTTATCCAGGCGAGAAAGAAGGGGGTGGGGTTGGGGGAGAAGGCGCGGTGAGGAGAAGGGGGTTGTGGTGGAGGAAGAAGAAAGGATATTTATCTGTCTATCAACTAGATTATTGAGTAATTGGATGTATGTGGTATTGAGAAATAGGCTGAGAGATGCTATGTAATATTGCTTAGGGTGGTGGGTGATGGTGTCCGACCGTGATGGCTATGTGTTGTTGGTGGTCTTAGAGATATAATGTCTGATATGTTTGTACACTCTGTTATATCCCTTGACTTTTTTCTAATTTGGGGTAACCCACATAATGTATCCGGAATATCTTTGAAAACATCCAGCGTGATCAAACCTTACCAGTTTCCATGTCACGGATGTGATGGCCTTCTCTACACGGCATTACTTCATACAATGTAGGTGTAAATCTTATTGTGCGGCTGACTTCTCGTTTTTTTTTTTTGGGAAGGGATAAGGCTGGGAGTTAGTTTGAATTGCTCGCTGGAAGGACGAACTGGGGATGATGATGTGTGTGCTTGTAAAGGTCTATATGTATGTATCGGAGTCCAGTATCTGACTTAATGTTCAGCAAAGTCTTTGAGATTGTCGAGAATGCACGAGCTGGCAAGATGGCGCTTCTTTGACGTCGTGTAGCAAGATATTTTCTGGGGAGGGGTTGGCAAAGTGGTGATGTGTGCAACTATGAACTGTAGCCAATGAAGCATGATTATGTGTAGGTTGGCTAAGTGTTTGGATGGTTGTTGGAGAAGAAAGAAGTTTAGTGTTTGTTTATCAGGGATGCTTGCAAAAGGCCCACTACTCTTTTTTTATTCGTGATGTCTTATGAAATTCATTTTGAAAGCCAAAGTCCGTTGGGAAAAGGGGAGATTGAACATGTGGCAAACTTATTGATTCAACTCCTAGCAGAACGGGTGGTTTACTCTGGGATGGAAGTGAAGACTTTATGTGCACTGAGGCATGCACAGATGTTCTGTAGGTAGCAACGATTGTGAATTATATGTTCGTGGTCATCGTTAAATTGATTAGATTTGCAGAGTTTTGGTGAAATGTTTTGTGGGAACACGTTTGCATAGAATCCTGGTGGGTGCCCAAACTGAATTGAGCACAAAAGGACACGGATTCATCCTGAAGACGCGCATAAGACCTAGGAGATCCTGAAAGCAGTATAATTCAACACGATATCGCTGAAACGTATTAAGTAGCAATCAGTATCCTACTGTCTCAGCATAAACAAGACGATCTCAAAAGGAACTCTTCCCTGTATTCCATGTTCAACAAAGAAACAGAAAGCTGAGCTCGTTGAAATGAACGGAGAGCGAGAAACCCGATACCGAGCAAGTTAACCAGAGATCACCCCACGGGATCCAGTCATGGAGTCTCGAACAGGCTGTTTGGTTCCTGTGGCGAGTCCGTTGACGTACCTGGGACTGTGCGCTTCGCTTTCCCCGTGCCGACTGAATCATTGCGCAAGAACGATCTGCGTCTAAGAGTTGCATGTGAACTTGAACGTCCACCCCGGGCCCATTGATATTGACGGGGCATGGGTGTTGAGTAAGAACACTGAGGTGGGCTTGACTTCGCTACTGATGGTTGTCCGTGCGATGAATTCGTCTGGATTTACTGGAGCTGGGTCTTGTCGCCCCTTTTCTGGTACTGAGGCTGGTGAGCGTGGCTGTTCCGCGGAGCATATATGTAGGCCCTCTCCAAGGGATTGGTCGATGCCGCCATGGTGTCATTAGTGCAGCGGTCTCCCCAGCTGGCACGGGCTGCCGTAGCAGATACGGGTGCCCGTGGGCATCAGCACAGGAAACGTTCAGGCCGGATTTAACGGTGCAAGTGAATTGGTGTTGTCAGGCGGAGGCGCTTACGCGGAAGATCACAATTGAGCCGGCGGCATCAATGTCGATGTTGAGGGATTGACGCCAGCTTACTATCTCGGTTAGCGCGCTTGGCGCTTGTTCGGTAACAGTACCCAGGTAACTGTACTAGGCTGTCTAACATCAGACGTTGCCAGAATCTTTGATCGCGTCGCCAATCGCTCAACATACTCGATCCAGAATACCGACTCCGATAGAGATCGATTTCGACTTATTGTAGCTTGCTGCAGCGAAGCGAAATTTCAAGTTTAGTCTCATCACCATGTTGGCTCCACAAGTCGTGCGTAGTTGGATGCAGGCATGGTCACGGCGCGCTAACCACAATGATTGGCTGGACAAGGGATGACCCGCAGCGGCAGGGCTGAGAGATTGTTCTGTGTGGAGTCCTACAAAGCTTCCATGGCTCTAAATGGTAACTGGACTCTACTACTAACAAGGTGAGAGTTTGTTGCATCCGCTTTTTCCAAGAAAGCTGATGACTCGCTTGCTCCGGTAGAGGCTCTTGGACATCCACCTCCCCCATTCCCTTCATCCGACAAACTATCATTGCTCGTTAAGCTGTGGGATTGATACGTGAAGCTGGTGTGTTCAACCCAAGGCAAGGCCCTGCATAGTATGCAAACACGCTAGGCCGTACGCTAGGTGTCCCCGAACCTCCTTTATTCAACACCTAAATACCAAGCATCTGGTTGCTCACTACTGTCATGGCGATGGTTTATAGAGTTGCCTCACACTCCAACCGTGCCAAGAGCATGAGGCCAAAAGCGGGTCAAGTCACTTCGCTACCATGGCAGAGGATACTGCAAAGCATGACAAGGTACTAGCCTGTATACTTGTCTCCTCCGCGGTCACGTAGCCCAATCATTTCAATAACCCTCCACTCCGTACAATGGTGCGACTTTCACTGTAAGATAGACTGATTTTCGTCCGGGAAAAGGTCCCAAGCATCTGGCATCGATAGTGTGTGGAGACTTAACGCGGATATACTGCCACTTGGAAGAATATGTTCGCTAGCATACTTACAGAGCCATGGCATATAGCCTAGTCATTCCCATTAGCGGCTCCGGATTTAATTTTTCCTAAAATCCATCAACACAGCTTGCTCAAAATCGGACCATTGGCAGTCGCTTACACACATACTCTCCTCCACTGTTCGGCTTTGCTGCCGCGGCATCGCGCCTTCTTCAGCTCGGCTCAAGCCGATGTTCTATCGAATATACCCGTGTCCAAAAACAAAACTTTCACGAGAATGGAAAATGGTGATGCTCTTTACTCAGAGTTATGATAATACTACTTAGTTGGCACCGTTTAAAATACGGTGCGTTAGTTGCATTCGGTAGCTGTTTGTTAACTACACATAAGCAGTGCGGTAATCTTGTACGTCTTGCATCCAGGCTAGACAAACACGAATAAGCCCCCACTCTCATGGATTTGCTTGTTCTTCATACATGGTGGAGCAGTCGTGCCTCATTGATCCCAAAAGCACTCATACCGAGTCCACGAGACGTTGATCGTTTCCGCATCTGGATTCATTCTGCTCCGACGATAGATTTTCCAGACTCCGCCACACTGTAGCCTGCGTCGTGCCTCATCTCCAATAATTTTTTGCGCAATTGTAACACGTTTAGCCGTTCCAGAATCACAGTGAGAGGCGCGCATCCATCCTACACAGATATCATCATGGCGGTCTATATCACCATCACCATCACCATCACAATTGCATGCCCATTGAAGCACATTAACTAAAGTTTCGACTAGACAGCCTTCAGAGGGATGAGCGTCTTGGCTGATTGGTTGAGCAATGATTGGTAGGCTAGAACAGGGAGGCTCCGCGGCAGTTATGTTCGTTGAACCGGTTCTTGAATTTACCGACTTTCTGGCGGAGTGATGGCATCTCTGAAAATGACGGTGACTGAAGCGCCCACGGCCGTATATGCCGCCTGCTTACACAAATAGAGCGTAATACTGGCTTTGTTATACTGCACTTGTCGTCTGATGGAGCTCAGCAACCAACATCAAACGGCCTGCAAGATTGCGTAAATAGTATGAGTGGCTGTAGTACAGGCCTTTGAAACGGGTTGACCGCAGCAGCATCAAAGACCTTGGGTTGAGCACGGTCGATAATGGATACCCTCCACTACGATGCTCCGACGATGGTAGGACCCCCTGTGTCGGCTGTCAGCAAGCGGCCGCCAGAAGACATCGTTCCCAATCCGATCGTCTGCTTGCATCATTTGCATTATCAGTGTACTATCAACGGCTAGTTGGATACAGATGTGCTGAGTGTGTCTTTCGCTTATGCCAGTCCTGTTACCCATAAAACATGGCCTTGGCACCAACTTGGCAGGTTGAACAACCGCCTCACAGGGCCGACGATGGAGCATACTCTGCGAAATAACAATGTACGTACCGACTCAAGAATCGAGACCCTGATGAGCCGATCGCCACAAGCCACGCTGGAAGTTCCCTTCAGCCACCTGCTAAGGTCATCAAATCATGCAGGTATATTCCCCGCGATTTTCACTCTGGGCGGTCGCTAGGCGTCAAGCCATGGAGAAGACAAGTGTAGCATTCATGCTATGGAAGGCCTTAGTGTGCAGGTAGGTGGCTAGTGGCAAGGGTATTCGCACGCCACTAGCACGCCCGCCACTTGACAAATTCAGGCTGGCCCACAGTTCGAGTCTTTGAACTACGCCGCAAAGTAGCGTGACACCCATGTCATTTTGGGCTATCCGCTGGCCACCAGCACCCAAGGCTGTGTGCGCTGCAAAGGTGGCATGCTGAGATTGTACGGCCCAGGTCTAGCAAGAACCATACTCCTGGGCGCGTGTCGTATTGACCGATCTCCAGCAATCTCTCGAATGAGGGGTTACTATGCTCTCCTCCGAGGAGCCTGAGGCGTGGTTGTGGTCTAGCTATTGCATCAGATCTATAACAGAGATGGTTCCGTCTGCCTGTGCAACAATCCAATTCAGATCTCAGATTCTCCAAGTCCCTCACACCAGTGTTGTGCTATCCTTGTCCACTGTTCTTTAATTTGTGCTACGACTAGAAAGCGTAACTGCACCGGTAGGATTGCATGTGGATCCTCCACCAAGACGTTGGCGCTAACTGTATATAAGACCTGCATCATCCGTCATGGAGCAACGCGTCCCAAATTATACTTCGAGCCCATATCAGTACATGGAGAACTACACTGAATCCTACGAGACACCAATCCGCAATACAAACGAACCGATAACTTGTCAACCTCACATTGGATCGTTCCATGAACGACCATCTTTCCACAACTTTGAGCGCGATGCATTAGTACATCGATCAATGGGTACTTCAATGGAATTCATGGATCTCTTGACACTTGATGCACCTTGTGGTAGTCCACAGTCAACAAGCTCTACCATAAGTCATCCTGAGAGCGTGCCTTCACCGCCTTACACCGGCCTCCCAACTTACAAAACCCTCGAACCAGCTTTCCACCACGTCCAAAACAATTCAATCAACCATGCGGGTATCTCAAATGACCTTGAGTCTCTCTGGTCAACTACCTATCCTGAGGTTACCTCCTGGGACTCACGAACTTATGTTCTGCCCTATCACGAAATCCCCAGCTACGAACAGCGTTCCTACCAACTGATGCCGACTATTTTGCCTGAACCAAAAGTCTCTGCACCCACAACCTACCTGCCATACCCCATGCCACAGCAGGATTCCCTCAATCCGGTTGTGAACTCTGGAGCTTTCGATCTCTCAGGCTTCAACAACAACGACGATGAAAGCGATGACCTGAGCGATTCCGATAGCGATGCGTCGTGGCAGGACGAACACTCTTCATCCAAGGGCTCCAAAAGGTGGTCTTCCAGAAGGGCTCAGCCCAGATCCAACGTCTACAGGCTTGAGGGATGGTCCACCAACAGGTGTACCTTCCACACAACAATCGATCGCAGGCATCAGTGCGGAGAATTGATTGGACCCAACAAAGACACACCTTGCCCCAAGAAATTCCAACGACCAGAGCATCTTCGTCGTCACATCAGAAGTGTTCATGGCGTTGGCCTCCTCAAAATTTACAGATGCAAGGTTCCTGACTGTTTTGCGCGCTTCCCAAGGAGTGACAACTTCCGCTCGCATTATCTCACACATTTGAGGATTGGAAAGAGAAAGGGCAACAACAGGAAGATGACATTCCAGGAACTCAAGGGAATCCTTGGTACCAAGGAAAAAGATCTCGTGAGATGGATCAAGAAGAACCACAAGCAAACCTAAGCTAAGTTGTGGATCGGTGTCGTCTGGTCTACGGCACTCGATTGTATGTCGATGTGACTCATTTCGGCATTGTCTTTCTGGTCTTTTGACGTTACTGGTGTTGGGGAGGCAAGTGATTTTCATGCTTCGGCATATTTTGTGTCATTTTATCGCGCTTCTCCTCCTGTTGTTTATAGATTTTCTTGGTGTGCAAGCCCCCTTAAACAACAACAACAACAACAACAACAACAATGAAAATTCAAGAATACCCACATCTCAAGTCCGAAGGATTGTAATTTTCGCACTTCTCATGCAAGGCATATCTCAGAGGACCCCAAGGGGCTCTGCGGTCCATGTCGTCCCTGTCTTCGGCTCCAGATTGCACTAAATTCGCCACTGGCATTTCCCGCATGAGCCGATGAACACGTGAGATGAGACAGTGCTCCCCTCGATCGACGTACGGAGACCCCTTGATCGAAATCGGTATGATCAAGATCGCCAACAATGACGCTTCTCACACATGCTCGTGGCTAACGTCTGCCAAAGCCAGGTCTAATTTGACTACACGCTAATGTACATGGCTGACCTCGATGGAACCTGGAAAGAAGGCATTGACACCGGTCAGAAGACAAAAGACAGCCAATCCTCTCTTTTGGTCGAAAAAACGGGGCCCACTAGTAGATGGATTGCCATCAGCCACAGGACTAGGATGTAGCGAGCTGCAGGTGTCTCTCTGAGGGATAACTTCCGGTTCGCTAGAGTTTGACCAGTTGGCGTTGGGGTTGCCATGCGGGTGGTGAGTGGTCACTGCGTGGGAGACAAGGTCCTACCTTGTAAGGGCTTGGATATTGTCTATACTCGAAGCGGTAACCGGAAAGGAATTCAAATGCATGTGCACTGGCCGTTTTTCAAGGATGTCAGTCTGACGACGTTGGGCTCCGTCTCAGATGCAAGCGTCAATGTCATACGACCCAAGATTCGAGCTGCGATCTGGTCCAAGTCTGCCCCACACCAGGTTAATGGGCCCATACTCACTGTTCTTTTGCTGTACTTCTGTACAGGAACCATGGAATTATTCTAGGCGATCAAGTATCTATTTGCATTTGTACTTGTATTTTACAAGTATCGATCCAGCAGAAAGTCCCACGGAGTCATCACGGGAATAACAAAAAAGAAATGACAGCGGTGGATATAAAAGGTGCTTACTATCTTGCGCCTCCGGAACTGTAGGACGTTGTTGTGGACCTCTGGAAAGTCGTCACGTTCTCCACGCGCGCCGCAGCGCTTGCATGAGCCAACCAACGGTGGCACAGTAAGCCATTACCTGGCACGGCATCCTTTCCAGGTTGGCATGTGGGGGGATTGGCCGCATTCCAAAGCAATACTTCAATTACAAGCAAAAGATGGATTCACGTGGATTGCTCCCATGTTATGCTTGTAAGAATGCTGTATTTCTAGGATATGCTCGCAATCTTCACAATACGGAATACGGTCTGCTTGCTACAGCCTTGTCAGCTTCGCGACGGCCTGGCCAGTGCCAACCACAGATCATGTGCCTGGTAACCGTAGTAGGCACTGAATGCGAGCGCGTAAATATGTGGGTATCTCATTGGGTCAGTGAGGCGAAAGTGATTAGGATGCCGTTCTAGCCTGCAATCCACTATACCTTCACCGGTAGACTACCCTCTCAGTTAAGCTGTACCAAGATTTCTTTGTTCGGACACCATACCTCGCACGAATTCTTCCAAGAAAAAACATCCTGTCTTTAGAATTGCAGGGGCCAAAAAGGCGTCGCCCATATACACGATGACAGCAAAGCAATCCCACAAATATCCAAGAAAAGACCAACAACACGTAGATCATCGTTATGCAGAGCAGCTTCGCCTCAAAAGTCCCAGCCTCTGAGCGGCCAGATGCAGCGTCAAAGACGCATGCAGCAATCGTCCAACTCCCTAACCCCAAAGCGATCTGATCACATTCTTGCGGCTGTACATCAACGTCCGATCCACTTCTCCGCATGTACAGTAGTCCCTCCATGGTTGATGTCAGCTTCACGTGGCAATTGGCCGACAAAGTACCGCCCAGGGCTTGGTTTTTTGTAAGACCAAATGCTCGAGTCGAAGCAGGTACCGGGCGTTGATCGGTGAGACGGCTCATAGTAGTAGGTAACCCTTCGAAGCCAAACCATCCACCCATTCTACATCTAGTAGTACGAATGCTCAAAGACATCACAATGCCAAATGATCATACGGATACCACACGCACACCCAGCCTAAACCTGGGGCCACGCACTAGACACGAATCATGCATGAATGCGCCGTGCATCCAAAAGTTGAACTGACCAAATCAACACCACCAAAACCACATACACCAACTCACCGCGACCACAACTCAGAGCCATCGAATCGAGATACTCACAGCGCACACCTCTAACCCCCACAC
This sequence comes from Bipolaris bicolor, assembly GCA_026262445.1. Lineage (NCBI taxonomy): Eukaryota > Fungi > Ascomycota > Dothideomycetes > Pleosporales > Pleosporaceae > Bipolaris > Bipolaris bicolor. Next base: position 176,314 of record JAODYD010000012.1, on the reverse strand, counting down.
CAACAACCCCAAACGCAGATCTTTCACCACGCCAAAACAAAAAAAAAACTCCCGTCCATCCACTAACCTCCTGATCTACCACCCCATCATCTCCTCTGACCACACTCACACCGCAGCACGCCCAACAGCCGCGTGCGAATCATTCTTCCGCGGGGACCAATACGCACGGCACATGTGTTATGCATACACTTTACCATACTGTGCTACACACGTTTTTATTCCCTACGACGCCGCAAGTGGGGGACCCACACACACTTGAGGCTTATCCTGCACGCCCTACAGATGTCGCACAAAGCCCTTGAACAAGCGCGGTGCATAAATGATGGTAGATTGTAAGAGAGAAGAAAAAACGGTCGGGAAGGAGGGATGGGGATTGGTTGGAGGTCACCGGTATGTGGGCAGCTAGCCGCATGTTGGTTGGGCTTTGCATTTGGAGGAGGGGGGGCTGAAGATGGGTGCTCGTGCGTGCGTACGTGCGTGTGGTAGCATGGAAGGCTTGGCGGAGGGCTTCTGTGTAAGGGATGGTGTGGTTTGGGGTTGGTGTGGGTGTGTAGACCGCCCTCTCTTTTTTTTTCACGTTTGCAGATTACGGGATGGGGATCTGGGGGGTGGTGAAATGAAGGAGAGAAGATGGTGATCCTGGGTTTTGGGGGTGTGATCAAGAAGGTATAGTACCAATACTCGTAAGTTTTTTTTTCTTCTCTTTCGCCTCGGGAGCTGAGAGGATTCATTGTTTGAGGCTGCGCCGTATGCGGGTCCCGGGGTAAATGCATGCCGGCATGTATGTACTTCGCCTCCACATACCAGTGTCGTTTTGTTGGCAATTTTACTACAGTATTTCGATGGTGGAGGCTGCCAACACCTGCTATTCTGGTTGCAACTGCAGGGTTTGCATGCAGTGATGTTTCGGGGCGACATCCGCGTTCTAGTGCACCCGCTGCTATGGCGTGAGCTGCGGCTCATGAAGGTCTCCCACGCGTGGTATGTCATTGATGTGCCGCCATCTGGCATGCAGGTGGCGGCTAACGAGTTGCTCGAGCGCCGACTTCGATTCGATTTACTTCCTCGGACGGTATTTGGAAACTTCGATTCTTACTCGGTTCCAATGTGTTGGATACGCAATATCTGTCAGTGATGAAAGGCACTTTAGGATCGAGGCTCGCGTACATGCAATAGATGAAGCATGACAGATGATGATAACATTGTGGTATGACGTACGAGTTAGGAGGCGGTGAGTAATGAAGAACATATCATGCATAGTGAGCAATCGGGCTGTGACTTGAGATGCTCCCAGGAAACGGGCAAATCTGCATTTGCAGTTTCGAAATCGTTGGTTAAAACAAATCTTGTAGGCCTGAATTTTTTTTGGACTTTAGAAGCTCAGTGCAAGGAGTATCGGAAAACCATACTACGACGTTAAGCACCTTTAACTGATACCTGTTCCTGTTGGCCAACGCTCCGTTCTTGAATGTGTTTTTTTTTACAGTGAACGAACATTTGATTAGTACATTCTCACCAAGTCGTTCAATGAGACTTGACGTAATTTAAATGTGACGTAGAAGGAGCTGACCTCACTCTTGAAGTGAACCGAAGAAAAACCAGTCACTAATGACGAAGGTGGAGACAAGGCTACGGTATCAAGAGACTTCAGTGTGCAGTCAGTAATCAAAAGTACTTGGTAACTTCGGCTACTCAAGCAGATATGAACATGCTAGAATTCATATCCAAATAGCCCAACTTCTACATCAAAGTCTCATGTGAACATTCTCATTTCAAACTGCTACTGTCACTACAATATTGAGTAACGAAAATGGCGTGGAAAATGCATACGTAAGTATAATAACCGGTCAATAACGATATAACATGTGTTGCCATATGCTTTTCTTATAGATAGCAGATAAAGCATGAAAGTCCCCTATATCCATCGAGCCTGACATAATGCAAAACTGAGAAACATGTTTTCTGTAGCCTGGTATGGTAAGGACATGCAAACTTCAGATGCCATCATCGCACAATAGAGCTGGCAACCGGGAAGCAAGTCGAGAACCAAAAATTAAAAGTACCAAATGGAGGCATGAGATGTTTGAGAGAGGCCAAGGTAGAATAACTGAAAAGGAGCTAGGTTTTACTCGAGAGGACATTCACACAAATGTTGATTGGCTTACTATCATGATTACCGAAAAGATAATAGTAGAGGAGAAGTTTGGAAAGACTGCTTGAACCCTCAAATGAAATTTTTTCGTATCATAAGAAAGATTAGGAGGACTCTGTTTGTGTATATTGGATCACTTTTTATGAAAGCTTGTGGTATTTCCACGTATTCACTAAGAGAAGCGCACTCGCATATCATGCGAGAGTTGAGGATACAGGCTTCTACCCGACTTTCAATGCGTTATTGTAGGATCGAGATACCAGCTGCTTGTTTTGAATAGCAGTTCGCATAGAATCAAGACGTAGATATGTTTTACTTTTCATACATACTATTTCCTGAGAACCTTGGTCAACTCTATTCTTGGGGATGAAACGTCAACTTACGATCGTCACAACATATTCTTGGGTCTCCAAAGTGGTGAAGTGGGTATAATTTGGCTCATGTGACTGAATGAACAATTGGAGTCTATTGGAAAAGCCTTCTGACATACGACGTGACTACCAACGGCCTCTGCCTCTACCCCGGTCACGCCAGTCATCCCCGCCTCCACGTCCTCTCCCTCCTCTTCCAAAGCCTGACTCTCGCTCTGGTGGTGCTTCGCCTCTTCTCCATTCACCTGATGGTACACCTCCCCCACTTAGCCTTCTATCGTCGAATCTACCGCCTCCCCCTCTTCCCCCTCTTCCATAGCCACCCCAATCGCCTCGACCACCAAAGCCATTTTCTCTACCCCGTCCACCATACGAGCCTGCCGGGGGTCCCCTTCCTGGTCCAGATAGCGGTGGTGGTGCGGCAGGTACGCCGCCATCGGGCAACGGTGGGAGAATCGCACATGCGATGTAATCACCAATAAGGAATTTGACATCTGCAAGGGTCCTATCTGGGTCACCATCCAGCTGCTTAAGAGCTTCCGCGACACTTCCTCCCTCACTCATTTCCATGTCAACGTCATCATTCCTTGACGGGGCGCCTACTATGACGGAGCCTATGTCTCGCGATATAAATCGTCCTGGTGCGCCCGGTCGGTTGGAGCCTTGTATGTCCGGGTATACGAGTCGGAATGCGATGCGCGATCCAGCATATGGTTGTGGTAACATTGATGGTACAGCGCTAAGGAGAAGCTGACAGAGTTCGCGCAGAGTGCAGCTTTGCCATGTGTAGATTTGGACATTTGTTGGAAGGCGTGGTAGTGTCGGATCGAACTCATCTAACCTTGGTTGTGTTAGTTATACGATAGTACTTTGTATCATACTAGCCACTTGCCTGTGGAATGATCCTTGCTTGAAGAAGAGGCGCAATAAGAAAGGTGTAGTTGTTTGCCGGTCAATCTTCGCTGGGGCAGCCATGTTGGAGGTCACAGCCTTGTCGCAAACTAATGATGGAAGCACCCGATGTGATCCAATAGTGTTCAATGAAGTTTTATAGCATATGCGACAAAACAGAATCACAATTCGTTATCTTGGCATGCGATGTTGGTGGAGTACAAGTGAGGGAACGCGACGCGGAGAGCTTCCACTAGCGCCGTTCCTCGGCAGAATCGCGCTGCCGATCAGTGAACTTCCATGTTGCATTCTACGTTCACTCTTTATTTGCATTCGAGATAACGCCAGACTACGAACAACCCAGTCGCCAAGATGGATTTCGCAAAACTCATGTCCGCGCATATCAAAAAAGGAAAGGAAACAGCCTCAACATCCGAATCAAGCGACAAGAAGTACCTCAAGCGCAGCGAAATCGAGGCCCAACGGCAAGCCGCATACCGGGCCGAGCAGGAGGCCGCAGAGAAGGCACGATTGGAGCGACTAGAGAAGAAACGTAAGGCTGAAGAAGGTGAGGCTGAGAAAGAGGCACAGCGGCGGGAGAAGCGGATGCGCATGGCGGAGGAAGCAAGACGGATTAGAGAAGAAGAGGAAGAGGCAGAAGAGCGGCGGAGAAGAAAGCGCTTAGGCTTGCCAGACCTACCACCAAAGAAGAAGGAAGGCGAAGGAGAGGATACACCTGTGCCCGAAGACGAAGACATTGAAGATGAAGAGTTGATCGCAAAACTGAGAGCCCTCGACGAGCCAGCCCGAGTCTTCGGCGAGACACACAAGCAACGCCTGAAGCGATACAAGAAGCGCGTCGGCGCAGACAACTTAGCAGCAATCATGACCGACGGTCCGATCCCGACAACTCTACAACTAGTACCAGAGAAGGACATGAAGGTCAGCTTGCACGTACCAAAGGACAAGGAGGGTCGAGAGTTCCTCTTCAGGCAACTCGCAAGTTACTTCACAATGGTACTGAAGGAATGGGACGTGACGCTTGCGCGCCGAGATGCAGAGGTCAAGGAGAGTTATCAAGGAAAGCAAGCTTACGCTGCCATGGTGCAAGCGCGGGAGAACATGCGTCCGCTGTTCAAGAAGCTGGAGAAGTTTGACCTCCCAGACAGCATCATCGAACCTGTTGTAGAGATTGTGCATGCAGCACAAGAAAGGCGATATGTGGATGCGAACGACGGATACCTACGACTCAGTATTGGCAAGGCAGCATGGCCGATTGGTGTTACGATGGTGGGTATTCACGAGAGAAGTGCACGAGAAAAGTTGCATGAGAGCGACAAGAATGCAGCGCACATCATGAGTGACGAAATTACACGGAAGTACCTGCAGAGTATCAAGAGGTGTCTCAGTTTTGCACAGACAAGATGGCCACCGACGGATCAGTTGCAGCTCATGGGTTAAAAATTTGCTTAGGTGCATGTAGATAACGAAATCACCAAATATTCCCTGTACTTCCGCATAATATGATTTTCAACATATGCCATGTGTACTCCGAATCTTCAAAATTTCAACCTCTAGGCGATGACGTACTTGGGGAAGACGTGAAGCGCTGCCTACTCGCGTGAGCACGTGCGGGGCAATTGGCAGAACTTGACATCGTCCAATCGTCGTGCATCTCCACTTTTACTATCAGCACTCTCTTCATATCTCTTCTTCACCTTCAATAAGAACTTGGCGACTGGAAAATTCAAGTCAATTTTCTCTTGAACTCCTGTTGTCGCCATGCACGAAATCGTCACTTTACAATTCGGTACGCAAAGCAATTATCTCGGAACGCACTTTTGGAATACTCAGGCAAGTAAAGAATTCCAGTGGCCCGTCACATATCAATTCATTCATATCTGTAAATGCCACACGTTCTTTTCTGCATGTATTGTGAATGTCTTGTGGAGAAACTTTGCTCTCATATACCCCACTATTACTTCACTCATGCACTTCGCACCATTCACGCACAGTCTCCTTAAACTTTTAAACGAGTACGATTTATCCAGTTTTCTGACCTGTTCACAGGAGTCGTACTTTACATACCCACCAGAGGATGAATCGCCCGTCAACCATGACATTCTCTTCAGGCCCGGTCTGGCTCCGGATGGCTCAGACACCTTTACTCCAAGAACCCTGATATACGATCTCAAGGGTGCTTTCGGGAGTATGCGGAAAATCAACGCATTATACGAAGCCGAAGACGACCGAAGCATTCTAGACCAACCCGGTATTTGGCCTTCCAAACCTATCGTTCAACGTGCGTCGGAGACCATCCCGCAATCAGCCTACCAAGAGCATCTTGACGCTGGTCTCGAGCCACCTCCACTCAGCACATCCTCAGTCAGGTACTGGTCCGACTACAGTCGCGTCTTCTATCACCCCAAGTCCATCGTCCAGTTGTCGGAGTTTGATGTCAACGACAAGCTCATGCCTTTTGAAAACTGGGATGTTGGTATGGAACTTTTCGAGAAACTCGAAAGAGAAGTAGATTTGGTTGATCGAGATCTTCGTCCATTTGTAGAAGAATGCGATGGTATTCAAGGGCTGCAGATTTTTACGGGTGTAGATGATGCTTGGGGTGGCTGGACTTCCGGATGGCTCGAAAGATTGAGAGACGAGTATGGAAAGATGAGCATCTGGACTTGGGGCCTTGGTGATCATGGTGCTAACAACAAAACCCCGAGGGTATGGTGGCTGATATGCGACATCTAAATATCACTGACGATATATAGGAACATCGCCTAAAGCAAATCGCCAACTCAGCTCGATCACTCCAAGTGCTTGGCGAACAGTCTTCGGTTTACGTACCAATCTCCAACACGCCTGCTAAAATCCCAGGTTATCTAAAATACGACTCAACATCCCCATGGCATGTAGCAGCCTTACAGGTTGTGGGAATAGAAAGCATGACGATTTCCTCTCGATTACGAACCACATTGGGCGGACGAGGTACACTTCAAGACTTAGAAGACACCATCAACAGTACTGGGAAACGACGTATAGCGAAGTTTGAGATGAGCATCGCGGACCCAAATGTACTCTCAGACAAGGCTGCTGATATAGCCGAATCTATGGCAAAGCTTGAAACAACGCGATCAAGGCAGACTAGCGAAGGTGACGATGAACTAACAGAGTTTGATATTGATGTTTTCACCCGCGATTACCGGACCGCAACTGGAAAAGCAAAGAAAGAGCATGTATTCGGAAGGGCAGAGGCTTCTCGTGGAGAGTGGTCGTTGCCAAATGATGGCGAGAATGATCCTCACGATAGGTTCAATAATGGACCAGCAGTGCAAATGTATGTTCAATGTTCTTCCGATGAACACTCCTCCTTTCTGTGGTCATTCAATCTGCTTATAAATCTGGAAACACGATGCTGAAATCTACATGTGCTTACAACGACTAGATATACTGCTCCTCTTCTTTTCCCCATACTCGACAGCTTCCCCAAGTCCATGTTCGAAGTAGGATCGGGACATACTGAGAAGCTTGCTGTTCACGCTGGGCTCACGACAAGTACTGCTGTCGCGGGACAGATACGAACACTCGAGCCGATCATAAAGCGCATGATCAACATAGAAGAAAGAGAGGCGCTCTCTAATGGCCTTCAAGTTCTTGCAGAGGAGTACGATGAAGGTTGGGATAGTGGTTCTGATAGCGACGACGACGAATAGTCGGGTAGCGTGCGTATGCTCTGAATGCCTTCTTTCCACAAATTTTATGCTATACACTTGTTTTTCTAAGGATAGTACTTGGTGCAGAAATGGAGTACGCAGTGACAATCGCGAGTCAGTACTAAGTATGCAGCATCCTTAGTTATGCTATGCTTAGCGTATGCACCAAGACCTTCACATCATCACCCATATCGCACCGAAATCAGTGTGCACATCCTTATCCTAGAAAAACAGATGTCGACCTGCAGCCAAGATCGTACGAGGCAAAAGAGAGATCGACTTCCTACCACCACTCACACACGACCCCATACTACCTATTAAACGTGTCGCGTCGTATACCATTACTGCATCGTATCCCTCATTTCACCTCAACAAAAAACAAACCCTGAACAATCAAATGAGCCAAGACAACAACCTACAACCCCATGGCAATCCGCCCCAGCACCTGCTGACCTGTGCCCGTGAAATTGTAGTAGACAGTAATCTTAACAAAAAAAAATGATCCCACTATTAACCAACACGACCTTTTTTCCCCCTTGTACCCACTCACAGTCGCTTGGTGACACCTTTTTTTTTTTATTTACCCCCTTTGACCGGACGAAACGAATATCCTGGGGTGTCCCTTTGACGAAGCATTCATAATTTAAAAACTGCAGGACCGTTTGTTCTCCGGGAAATCCGGGGTTTACAAAAAGGGAAGGGGATTATCAGTACAGTAATGCTTACTCTATCATTGCGATCGTCTTGGCAACAAGCCTATCAGAAAAAAGAGTTTATTGAACCAGGGCGTTTCCCATTCGCGAGCGCGAGCGCGCGCGTGTGTGTATGTGTGTGTGTTTATCTCGGTGGTTTGCTTTATGGGAGGGAGACGCGTGTTCGTCCCTTGTAATCCTTTGGTGGTCGCTCCCCCCCCCCTTTTTTTCTAAACCGGTCAGACTGGTCGCCCAGATCGTGGCTGTGGTGACATTCTGACTCCTGAGAAGAAGAAGGGCAAAAGGGTCGGGGGGTTGTCGTATTTGGTAATTAAATGTTAGTAAGTAGTACCGTTAGGAATGGGCTATTGTTTAAAGAGGGTACGAGGATCGACTACACGCTCTATTTCTCGCTGTTAGAAGTGAACGTATATGGAGATCAGCTCGCTATGCTATGCGTGATGTGCAACATGGAGGCCTCACTCGGCTGTCCATCGGGGACATATGTGACATCCCGGACCATACTTACCCCAATATAGCCGGAAGGGCGGCTTCTCCGCTAAACTCATTCCGTCGCAACATTTCCTTTTTTGGACTGATAAGCTTGACTGTCCGGGATGATGCTGCCAAGGCTAATTTCCAGGACCATGTTGAATCTCAACGGTCAATTGCGACACTGCGTTCGATGCTTACTGTCGTTCTTGCCTAATGCGGTAGGTTAGTCATACGTCATATCACGCCGCAACAAAAACCAACTCTATCATGAACCCCCCTCCGTTAACAAGGGCCGAAAAGTTCCATGGCCTACGCAACGTCTTCCCCACAATGATGTTTAGGATGCAGACAAAGTCCAGGATCTATACAAGATGTATGCGCAGATATTTTTTTTTCTTCCCTTCTTGCTACTATGTATACGTCCACTCCAACGTCTAGTGCTCATCAATCGTAACCTCCACAATCCATACACTCGACATCTACAAGCATCAAATTCTTGTCCTCTCAAAACTTGCAAACAAAGTAATACATCCACACACACACACACATACCGCCATGAACTCATCAAACACAATCCCCGCAGCAACAAGCGGATCCCGCTCTAAACTCCTCTCGGGGAATTTGACATCCTTCCTCAGCAAGCCTGCGCTTAAGCACCCCCAGCAAGCGCTTACGGTGCAGCTCTTCAATGCGGAGCAAAAGGCCAATGGCGATGCTGCGAAGGCTGCGCAGCCGAGATTGGTTTCTGGGCGGCGAGAGAAGGAATGTGGGGATGTGGGTAATTAGTAGTGGTGTCGGCGGTGCACTGGGCGAGTATTGAGAGTAGAGACGGGAGACATTGAGAGGAGAGATGAAGTACGATGAGCGAGGGCTACATGGATGGATTTTAGCGAAGACTATGCCGCTACGTACGACGTTTGAATCATCTGGCTGGAAAAAACGAAGTAGAACTGGCCTCTTCCTGTTATACAAATGACAGAGCTACGAGTACGGGTGCTTTGTGAGAGTTGGGGATAAGGGATGTGGAGGTTATGCGGGGTAAGAGTTGCAAGGAGTAGGCGGATAAGAGGAATTGGGGGTGAAGAAGTGTTAGATGTATCATATCGTTGAGGATAAGAAGTACATGGCAAGGGCATTGAAGAGTAGTGAACGATTTAACATAGTTAGGCATGATATTCATAAGTTTCTTAGACGACATCAACTCTTTTTCTCTTCTCAGACAAAACCCTATCCCCTCATCTTCCTTCTCGAGGATACTTCAGTGTGAATGTACTTAAACAAACACCAAGCATCCATCCCGGTTACTAATCCTCTCATCAAGATTAATCTCTCTATGCCTCCACTCACCACGACTCTCGAGCTCAGCCTCCAGCCTCTGCCCGCCACCAACCAACCTCACATTGCGTGCCGACGACGCAAAGCCACCGGAGTTACCGCCACCACCGCCTCCCGTCGGGATCCTCAAGTTCTGGCCGGGCCAGATTTGATCGGGGTTGGCAATGTTGTTGTGTCTAGCGAGCTCATCGAAGGTGCAGTGCGAGTAGCGCGAGGCAATAGCGCGGAGGGTATCGCCTTGCTGGACTGTGTAGGTGTTCTCGCTGCCGGAGCTGCGGTCGGTGGAGGAGCCGGACCAGCGGAAGGAACCGTCGTCGTTGGCGAGGTAGCGGTTCAGCGCGATGGACGAGGCTTGGACCGAGCCGTCGGTGCGGCGGCACTGGGCGTGCAGGACGTAGTCGCCGTGGGCGTCGAGACGGATGTCTTGGGACGAGGCGGAGAAGTTGCCGCCAAAGTCGCCGGCGGAGCGCTGTTGGTCGTGCGATTGATGATGTGCGAAGCCAGCGCCGGCGGCAGCGCCAGCGGCGGCACCTCCGCCGTATTTACGACGACGTTCTTCTTCTTCCTCCCAGCGGCGTCGCTCTTCTTCTTCCTTCTTCTTTTCTTTGTGCTCGTCCCATCGCTCTCCGACGGCGTCTTGCGTCTTGTGACCGGCAAAGGCACCGGCGAGGGCTCCTACAATGGCACCGGCAGTACCGTGACCAGATTTGCCGCCTAGGGCGTGGCCGCCGTAGCCTCCTGCTGCTGCACCAGCGAGACCGCCCATGATACCACGCTCACCCTCTGGGTCACCTTCTCCGCCATACTGGTTCTGGTAGCCTTGGTTGTGCGAGTTGCGGCCAGAGTTGGACGAGTGCGTGGCGGTGGAGGGGTACTGCTGGTACTGAGGAGGAGCATTGGAATCATATCCGCCCTGCTGTGGGGGATAGCCTTGAGGTGGTGGTCCTCCTTGTCCACCACCGTAGTACTGACTGGCTTCTCCTCCCTGGTAAGGAGGCTGTTGCCCGTATCCGCCTTGTCCACCATTGTACTCATTCTGTCCGTATCCTCCGCCTCCACCTTGGTTGTACCCGTATCCAGACATGATTTCTTATTTCTTTTTGCTTTGTTACTTCTCGTCTCCGATCTCGTACCCAAAGTCTTTCTTTCCCTTCAATCGAAAACCGGGTTACCGGAACGAAGAAAACGTGTGGTAGTATGCGGAACCGTTGAATCGGTTTCACAGGGAAAGCAAAAACTCAATCGTAGATGCGTCTGACCTTGTCTTCGTCAATGGGACAAAGGGGAAAAAAGAGTTTACAAAGTAGCAATGCAATCTGTCTCTTGTTTAACCGTAGTTATAGAATAGAAAGAAGGAAACAAAGCTCACACGTGTCACCTCGCCAGACGAGCTCTTTCTTATATTCCACCCCTCTTTCTTCTTACCCCACCCGCCCAAACCTTCCAAAGAAAGCACACCATGGCTACGTCGTCGCCGGAAGACGCATAAACGCGCCCCACAGTCACAGCCACACCGGGTCCGTCGTCGTCAGTCACCGCCACTCTTGGCCGGTCTAAACCGCAAAAGGTGGGGAGAGTCGCATCACTCGCAGCATCGCAGCCAGACAGCGTCCAGGAAGGCCACAGCGCCAAACGCCACGCCTGCGCCTCGTTGGTCCAATGGGCGCGGGCTGCAAGTGGAGCAGTCTAAATCGGGGGCGCAGCGCCACGAACGGCTGACCGCCACGTTTTGCGGCGTTCCGGCGCTCCGGCGCAATTTGTTAACGTGCTTTGCTTTGCCTTTGCCTTGTTTGCTAATACCCGTAACTTACACCTTAGACTAGCTAAGTGGGGGGTGTTTTCGATTTGCCAAACACCGGGCGGCTTGCATACTTTGCTAGGAAGATTCAGAGGTTCACCCGTTGTGACTAAATTCGCGAGCGGTGAAAGTAGAGACACCGGATCTCTTGTTGAGGCGGTGTTTTGTTGTGTGCATTAATGCCGGAATTTAGAGCGTGCGTGCGCTCCGGGGGTGTGTCATATGTGACTGGGGAATCCCTTTCAAGGGTTTTCCATGATGGTAATGTTTATAGTAACTTGTTCGTATTATTAAAAACAAGGGGAGGGAAATCAAGCCGAGGTTTTGCCATAGATTTGGGTGTATACTCCGATCCGATCCGATCCGTTGTTTTTGTTGTCACACTAGGTATATTGGTTTACATTATACATTACACTGTAGATGTTTTGCGGGAGAAAAAAAATACACTACGCACGACGCGCATTGTTGAATGCGATTGCAAGGGGGGGGGGCAGTTTGTTTTTTTGTGGGATGAGATTGTTTTGTTGGAATTAGATCCTGGTGTCTAGTCTAGATCCTTCTTCGCAACCCTGTATTTTGCATGCAAAAGAAAGGGCGCCATAAAGACTGACTAACTGAGAAAACGAAAAAGGAAGAAACGCCCAGATGATGCAAGTTTTGCGCTTGGAGATGAAACGATGATCAAAAGATTCAAGGAGAGACATGACAGCGTGAGTGGGTAGAAAACAGGATGAATGATTACGAATGAGGTGTATGTACAGAAAAGAAAGGAAGATAAAAGGACAAAAAGATAACCCAAGAGTTATGGAAGAAGGAAAAAGAGTTTATGTGTTTTGATATAGATACAGGCAGTCGACTGTGTCGATGTTGAGGGTGAGCGCGCGCATTGTTGTTTGGCTTGCCCATGGTCGTGCTAGCCTTGCGTATCAAGCTAGTGCGGCGCCAGTTTGGGTCGGCGGAGGGCCTAGGGGTGCGGGTGCAACCAAGCGATTGCCTGGATTGCGTTTGTAAGAGTAGGCCAGCGAAGTGATGTAATGAGCGGTTTCTCAAAAGACGACATGTGACATGATTAGACGGGCAATACAACGCTTCAATACGTAAAGGCTTCCTCTATGAAATCAACCGAACCCTCGGTAAGCAGTGGCCGCACTGCGTGTCGTACACCGTCGGCCATGCCGCCAGACGCGCACACGGTCACGGCCATGGCACCAACGCGGTGCTTGGCCTCCTCCTCCAGCAAGCTCCTCATGTTGGGCCTGCCGCTGTACATCTTGACAGTGTCGCTACTGCTCTCGACACGGCCCTTTGGTCTGGAGATGAAGAGCTTGATGCGGAGACACTGCTTGCGACCCTTCATGCGGAGGACTTCGTCCATCCATGGGCGCACCCACTCCAAGCAGTCGGGTGTGGGTACTGTCCAGATAAGGACAATCTTTTGGGTGGCAGTGGTGCCGTTGTTGAAGCCATTGACAAGGTGCTTGAGGTACATGACCTGGTGGGTGATGCCTACGCCTCCGGCAAACAGCACGCAAGTACCGTATGAGTCAAGGCTGTGGTGGCCGCCGTATGGGCCTTCAATGAAGCCCCATGTGGTGAATTGCTCGTTGGGGCTCTTGCTTGCCTTTTCGTACATTTGACGGGTGAGTCCGGTACGGGCACGGCAGATGAGACTGATTTGTTTTGACTTCCTGGGCTGGCCATTGATCATGGTGACGTCGCCTTCCAGAGTGGGAAGCGTCATCTCCTTGGATTCGTCGGTCAGGGTCGCAGCCCAGGCGACGGAAAATGGATGCGAGGACCAGAGGGAGAGGCGAGGCATCCACATGTGCACGTGACATCCGGGACGGGGAGTCCATTCGCGGACCATGTTGATGGTCAGACGGACAGCTTCGCCAGGCATGGCCTCGACGGTGATGGAGGAGCGTTGCTTGAGGCTGAAGCCGTAGTAGCAGATGGAGCACAGGCGGAGGAACCACTCAGCCGCCCAGAAGATGAAGATGAGGTACATCCATGGGACCTGGGGGAGAGTGTGCAGCTCCAAGTGCTTGTACAAGCCGAGGAGAGCAGCAATGACCATGACGCGGTGGATGTTGAGAAAGGTCTCGTAGAAGGCGTGACGGAATGGCGACCAGGCCTGGATGCCGATGAAGGTGAAGGCGACAGTTCCGACCATGCCCCATCCGTAAGAGCCCTCGGTGTGGAGAGCAGCTACGACGGCGTGCCATCCACCACCAGCCTTGGTGTTGTACAGCCAAGCGGCAGTGTGGACAATGGCCTCGGCAATGGTGATTCGGGCAGCCCAGCGGTGGAAAAGGTTGAAGTCGTCGTACGAGACCTGGAGAAGAGGAATAAGGGGGTTGTTGCGGAGGGCGAAGAGGACGGTGGGGATGAGGTTGAGGGCGGCGAGGGTTCCAGAGCGTCCGCGAAGGGCAGCAAGCGTCTCCTTGTAGTCGAGGACGTCGTAGGGGAGAGCAAGGCACCATGCAACGTTGAGGCCGACGTAGATGAAGAGCATGATGGTGTGCCATCGTCCAGGGAGGGTTCCGTTGTCAATGGCGCTGCTGATCTGGAACTGGGCGTTGTGCTTCTTCTTCCAGAGCGGGGCGACGAGGATATGGCGGTTGAGCCAGGGCCACCAGCTTGTTCGGTTGGTCTCCCAGTACTTTTGCCTTGGGTTTCCCATTGCGGTGATGTGTCGGCTGTGCTTCCAGATCATGTTGGAGATGCGGAGCATGAGGAGGATGCCAGAGATGCCTACGAGCATGTAGAGGAAGGTGTCGACCCACATGAAGTTGCCGACTTGGTCCACACCAGTGAGGCCATAGGAGTACTTGAGCTCCTCAAACTGGGCGGCATTCCAGTTGGAGAGGAGATGGCGCTTGGCAGCGGGTGCTGAGAAAGACATGTTGGCGGGTAGTAAGGGGGGGAATTGCGCGATGAGCGAGCGTTGAGGCGCACTACCAGGTGCTCGTGAGTGAGGGTCGGAGTTGTTGTGAATGTCGTCGCTGTGTAGCTAGGTGGTCCCACGGGCGCTTCGTAGTCGAGAGGTGAAGCGATAGGCGTTGGCGGAATGGGAGGAGGACAAGCGTGGTCACAGGAAATGCATTACAAAAGCTAGTGGGCGAGCAGCGGTCGTGTATGCACAATGGTGTCAGAAGGGCGGGAGTGGCCTGCACAGTATCGGGCGTGAATGAACGAGGGGGCGTGTTGTGTGTGTTGAAGAGATTGATAGTCGCAAGGGCGCGGTTGGGGTGAATGGGGCTTGGGATGGTGTGACGGGCGGCGGGGGTGGGTGAAGTTAAAGCAAGCAAGCAACAGTTGGCAGGGAGGTGTTTTTTGGTTCCCGTAGCGAGTGAGGAACAGTGGAAACGAATGTGGGCAGAGAGCCAGACAGCAGGGACGGCGAGCGTGAGGTCAGAGGGGGAGCGAGGGAAACAGTGGATATGAGGTTCGCGCGAGGGGGTGGCCTGGCCGGCAGCGACCAGGGGGCGGCGCCGGGGCCAGGCGGACGATTGGCTTTGGCTGGTCCGACCAGCTGCTAGCGGGTGAAACGGGGCGGCGGAGGCTGCGAATGCTGGCCACTTAGGCCCGCGTGCCTGGAAGCGCCATGAAACCAAGGCCCCTCAGCCCACCCTCGCCAGACTGCCCATCCACCCTATCCCGACCACCCATCGCCATCCCACATCGGCACCGCCGCCCAGCCAGCACACGCCCGCCCTCGCGTGCCGACTCCCGGCCGTGCTGCTGTGCTGCTGCTTCGAGTGCTGCTGCTCTACACGCTGTATCCATCCATGTCCGCCCCCGCCTGCGCGTGCCAATCAGGGCGCGGTGCCTGGCGATCCACACACTCGCAGACGCCGCGCCACAGACACTAACTGCCCACGGCCAACACGGCCATGAGAATGATTATGATTGCTACTGGCCATACCGATGATGATGATGACAATGACAATGACGGTGCCATGATGGGCCGCCGGGCACTGTGCGACGCGCGACGACTCCATCAAACACCATGGTTCCCGCTCTCACTCTCTCTCCCTCTCCCCAACTCTCTTTCTTCTCACACGCACTATCGCCCGCCACACCCGTCTGTCTCATCCCTCTTTCGCGCCCTCTCTGCAGGAACTGTGCAGACCCCGACGCCATGCCCGGCCGATGACATGTGCGGCTCTAGCCTCGAGGCCAACACCAAAACCGTCCCCCAAGCGAGTCAACTTCATCACACATCCTGGCGGAGATCGCACTCATCTGTTCAGGTAAAACGGCTTTGATGCACCCCTGGGTTCATTTTGACATGTTCCTCACGCTGCCGAGGCCGTCGTCGTCCATGTCGCGTAGAAAATCTCCACCATGGCGCGAACCGCCAGCGGGCGTGCTGACAGCTATTCACACGCCCAGTGCACTACCAAGGCCGAGAGCCGGCGCTGGGCACGACACAATGCATTTGCCCTGTGCAAGAGAGCTGCCAGACCACCAAACCGGCCAGCACGCCAGCAACCAAGCCAGCAGTCTGCGCCACGTACCTACACGGCCACGCCTACGTAGTAGCAGTGACTAGCATGCTAGCATACCCTCACCACTCAACACCCCTCGTCCCTACTTGCCACGAGGCCGCCGCTGTCGCCGCCCTACGCCTACTGCTCTACGGCGCTGCATTCTCTGCCTGCTAGTGTATACGCTCTTCATGCACACCACAGTCAACCAATGCGCGCGCTTGGTTCGCAGCGGCACGGTCGCCCCTGCCACAATTCCCCCCACCCGCACGTGCTTGTCACAACCCACTGCTGTCTCTGTCGGCTCACCCACGCCCCCTTCGCCGCCACACTGGCCGGCGGGTCGAGACGGACCAACGTCCTCTTTTCATGAATAGCCCTTCTCGACGGCTACGCATGGCCAACCTGGGGGAAATTATCCCTCGGTGCCCTCCTCCCCCCAGCCCTTGTTTACCCGGCAGTCGGGTCCGACCTATTTGCTTCTGCCACTCAACCTCGGAATACCAAGTCTTCTAGGCAATAAACCTACAAGATTACCTCTATCCTAGTCACAATCTAGCTCATCCTCACACCCACCCACACCCCAAACAAAACAAAGCAAAATCAAGTCCTGCTGACTGTCCGCTCCTCTGCCCGTCTGGCTGCATCCCGCCTGCGACGCTTGCCTCAACTGCATCGCTTGACCGTGGTGCTGCTTCGGCGTGAGCCAGTTTCAAAACACCAGCGCCGGAGTGTCGCTCTCCTTCTGCCGTGACTCGGCTCACTTCACGATAACGTTGAAACATTTGTTCATGCGCCGCCTGCTTGGACCCCACCCGCTGTCAAACAATAGCGTGTGCCCTGCCAGGCGGCATAACGCTTCTGGTAATCCTTCACAAGCCACGCTTCAGCTCGACGTTGGCCAAAATTCGACGCAGTGACTGGAAAAATCGGAATAGTCGTCGAATCCTTCACATTGCGGTTCCACCTATGTCATTTCCGCCAGACCTCGGGACCCGCTCACTTCTGGGTTCTTCAATGCATGGTTTTAGAGTGTGGCGCTTCCTCCGCCATGCGCTATCGGTTGGTGTAACACATTGACAGCGACACGCTTCCACGCCCAAGGGCACCCTCACTCCGAATCTAACACAACGCTTATTGTAGTGTACTTACGCTCTTGTGTACACGACGTAAGCATTGTCCGCATGCCGGCTTTAATATCTTACAATTACGGCAGAATCCTTGTCAGCTGCGACATCACCACCATCGTCATTGTCACCGCCCTCTCCCCCCCCCCCCACCCCACTCCATGGCGCATAAGACGAAGTTCCGATTCACAGTACATACGCCTGTACCAGCATTGATCCTCCGATGCGAGACCACGATCTGGACAATCACTCTGTCTGGGACCGAGCGTATGAGCTTGCCGAGAAAACTCCAAGCCACACAGCCCTCTCAGGTCCCCACGATCAAATGATACGTATCCGCAGTGACACCCGTTGGCGTCCCAGTCAGTCGCTGAACCGACCGACCCAAAATCTGGCCCGCTCTCGCCCTTCGCTAACTGATTTTTGCAAGGAAAAGAACCTAAAAAAGCCCACCGACTCTCCCCGGGCCTATTTTCCACATGAAACCACTAACTTCAGCTCCACCAATCTCCGTCCTTGGCATCCAACCGCCTGGAGGAACCTCCCCTACATGAAACACTGTTGCAATCTCTACACCGTATACAGACACCCATCAAGCTTTTTTGCCCTTCAGCTTGTCATGCTGTCGTGTGTAGATTGCCAAGCCAATTGTGAAAATCACAAGCAACTAACCAACAAAACAAGATTGACACCAATATACATCCCGTCTTGGTAAACCCCATATGTGCTGTCAATCTTTTTTTCTCCTTCTCCGCCTTTTCCTTCATTCTTTTTGCAAATCTCTCGTTCGCCTAATACTACTAGACCCTTGCCGCCGACCGTTGGGCGACCTTCTTCCGAAGATTCTAGATCTTATTGCCTAGGAAGAAATATTAATTCAAGACGGGTTCTCCCTCCCTTATCCCGTCCGCCTGGTTCGCGGCTGAAACGTGGGAACAGCACAATTGACTTGGCGCCTAAACTATCATGAGATGTGTAGATATTGGTTGCGGCAGAGACAACCTATCTCGTCCGGTCACGTTAGTGTCATGTGAGAAGGATGCAGTGGCAATGGGATAGCATGACTACATACGTCCGTATGTACGTACGCTTTCGAACCACACTCTACTAACTGAGAGCGTTGTCATGTTTCGTATCCACACAGGTGTTTGTGTGCCGTCCCGTGTCATCATTCCTTGGCTCGCTTTTTTTGCTATACGCCCAGCTACGTGCACACCACCTATTTCCCCCGCCCTTCACCGCTCTCTCTCGTTACTCAACACCTTGATTCATGGCACACTCCCAGCCCAATATCACAAGAATGCCCTCCAAGCCTTTTCTTCCTCCGTACATTATGAAACATCACCTATGAATAGCGAAATGTACATTTGAAATCTCCCGATTCAATCATTCACAAGAAGAACCCAAAACAAGACATCTTAACAACAGCTGATATGTATATGTTCTTCTAATTTGAAACTTGCGTTATACAACGGTCTCTATATACGAAATTAAAACAACAAATGTCGTCTACTGCGCATGGCCCGGCTGCGAAGAAGAAGCTCCACCAGCTGGTGTTCCAGCCGAAGCAGCAGCAGCGCCGCCCGCAAAATTGATCTGAGCAAGGGCATCGCGTCTCCAAGCGTCGTCATCTGCCCCCTCGCTGTCGGTGCTATCACGATTTGCTACTCGGAGACCACCGCCGCCGCCGCCTCCTCCGCCTGCACCTAGGGCTTGGCCTTGATTTCCGCCATATGACGCATTACTCGCGTACTCGTTGTGTTGTTGCTGCTCGTGAATATTGCCGTCTTCATGATATCCTCCTGCATATGACGGCGTGTCGCCATAGTACTCGCGGTTGTTCCACATATTGTTATTGTTGTTAGCTTGGTCGTGGTAGTCTACGGACCCGGATGAAGGACCCGGCCGCAGCACATCTGGCACGGGACCACTGAGTCCGCTGCCCCCGTCTTCAGATTCGTATTGTTGTTGATGCGGATGATATGCGTTTTGATAGTTCATGGGTTCGTAGGCGCCCATCTCGTTCATTTGGCCTTGGTTTTGCGTACGCGGGTCGGCAAGGAAAGAGTGCCGGTTGTCTGTTGGCGTGCGATCACTGGGATCATGCAGCTCTACGCCTTGGGGTGGACCTTGTGGTGGCGTGTTGGACATGCTAAATTGATGTTGTTGCTGGGGGTGCATGCCTTGCTGTTGGGCATACATACCAGGCTGCTGGTATTGCTGCTGCTGCTGCTGCTGCTGCGCAAGAGATAGATTGTTCATACTCGCCGTCATGCCCATGAGACTCGGGGCTCTTGTCGACCCGGCCTTGATACTTGCTGGGCCGCCCATTCGCCCAAGCATACTTCCACTCATGCTAGCCCGTGGACCAGGCTCTTCCGTGATCATCATCTGAGAATCCTGTCCATTAGGATCCCGTATGCTGTACTGGGCTATTGTACGCATCTTCCGCGTGACCCATCCTGCGAGAATCTTTCCGCGTTGCTTCTCGCCCAGACGAGACCGGTGGAAGTCGCCCTTTTGCACGAACGAGACAATGTCAATAACCAGCTGATGCTCGTTCAAAATTGCATTGACAATCACCGGCACCATGCTGGCGAGAAAGTTGCGTCGGAAGATTTCCACAACGACAACAACAAGCCCACCTGCTTGGAAAACAGCACTGTGAAGTGTTAGTGAATATCTACCAGGTAAAAACGAAATAAAGAAACGTACCAGCCTCCAGGGACAATGTTCCGGTGACAACGCTCGACAGACTGCTCAATGTCCATAGAGAAATGATTCAATCCGTTGACTTCAAACGTGTCACCTATGCTTCCAAGAACGAAAAGCACCTGCATATCGACAGGCGCACCGTTAGGCCCAATGGGCCGTGTCACGCTGTGCAAAAATCCCAAATCGCCTGTACGAACATATCGCACATTTGGATCTCCGTCAATTGTTCTACCGTTGAAGCGCTCTGCATCCAAGCGCTCTTTCGACATGTAGAAGCTATAAGCGTTCGCCTCGGACTGCACCCAGATCTCGCCGTACTCGCCATTCAAGCACAGCTGGTTTGTCTCTGGGTTGACAATGGATATTTGTGTACTCACTGGCACCATGCCCGAGTCTTGGACGAGCAAAGAGTTGGGCTCTGTGTCGGGGTCAACGGGCATGACGAGGCCACGTCGCAGAGCATGGACATCGAGATGCAGCTCGACTGGCTCAATGCACATGTATGATCGCGATGCAACCATTGGATTCAACACATGCGAATAGACAGTGTTGATTGCGGTTCGGTCTAAGTTGGCTGGCGCAAAGTGCACACGCACTCTTTCATCTGCATCCAGTTAGCAATCATGAAAGTCCTCTCATACGAACGTTCACTTACAAACGTCAACGCGTGGTCTTCCATCAGTCGCAATCATGAGATTCTTCAGCTCGTGCAGAGCCATGCTCTTGCCAGCCCCGCGTGCAATGGCGTGGTCCAACATTTGACTCGTTGCATATGCATCTTTGATCTTGTACCGCGAAAGTGTTTGGAACAGAATATTTGGGTTTTGTGCAAAGTCTACAGGCGAGACCAGGTATGTGGGCGCGGCAAGGAATATCCCCATGAGACAGGTGTGAAGGAAACCAAGTCCTATCGTGCTTCGGACACAACCAAGGACCGGCCGTGTACTTATCATTTGGCACGTCTCCTTTTGGACCTTGCACAGTGCCATGATTTGGCTGTGACCCAGCTGGACTGCGATACGACGTTGATCGGGCGTCCAGTACGTCCAGACCAACACTGGGAAGCCTGCCTGAATCCATGCCGGTCGAATTGTGAGCTTGAGGTCGCGGCAGCCACTAGATTGCTTTGGCGGTTTTGTTGTGCTGTATGTGTTTGGCACACTGATCTTGAGGATAGCGGCCGATTGTTTGATGTGCTGCGATACTTGCTTGATCTTCATCAGATGGTCAACGTCAGCGTTGACAAGAATGGCTTTGACCTTGAAGTCTGCAAGGATATGCAGCAAGGCCGGCGCATCCTCATTCAACCGGTTCTGATCAATTGGCGCCATTGGTATGCAAACAGCTCCAAGCACAAAACATGCATGAACGGCATAAACGAATTCTTCTGAATGCGTGTACATCAGAAGGAGATGGTCACCGGCCTGGACCTTGACCTTGTTCTTCAGGTACATTGCTACGCCCGCAACCTTTTGATCAAACTTCTTCCAGTTGACGCCTTTGCCCTCTTTTCCTCGACCGTCGACTGTGCAGTAGGCAAGTTCCTCGGCCTGCCGAGATACACGCCATTGCATTAGGTCGTGAATATTCGAGAATTGATTGAGCGGAGTTGATGTTCTATCGTCGATGACGACTTCGCGATGATCGACACCCGAGTATTGCTTGTCTTGGAGCATCAAGAATTGCTGACGTGCCATCGATGCCTCGAATGACCACATACCGCCAGCGGGGTCGTCACCGAGCGCAATGTTCTGCACTGATCGCTCAACGCCAAACTTTACGTGCACACAGGGCAGAGAGCCATTGTCAAACTCTCGTCTACAAAGCATATTGCCAATCTCTCGCCGTCCGTTCTTGATGACTCGTGGAAGTGTATTGGGTGCTGTAATCATCACACAGTATACTCGTAAATGATGTTCTTGGTAAAGAACCTCCATGCACCTCTCAGATAGTGAATCCAAAAAGGGTATATCCAATTGTTGTGGTGGTCCGCCTGGGTTCGTGGGCGCAGTCGATGCTGCCTGCGTCTCAATGAGAATGATTGGCAGGTATTCACCATTTACGTAAGAATCAAACGATGAGCTATGCCACGTTAGACAGGTATTGCGTTGCTGGCAGCTCACTTACCAGTCATAGATCTTTGGTACGGCTTTCATAATGCTTGTGACCAGGTGCTGCACGAAAAAGTATCGATGCTCGGCTTCAAGTTGACCATTTTCTACCCATTCAACACGCTGTCTTATGCGATCTTCGTACAGTCCGAGGACGAATATCTTTCCTTCTACAATAAAGCCGAGGAGTCCAGTACGCAGAAACTCGAGTTCAAGTAACTGTGGCGTGGGGCTACCCTCAACGAAACGGTATGGCCTGGCATGGAAAATGGTCTCTGTATGCTTCTGCAGTTGCCAGAAGCCACCAGATAGCGAAGGTGAATCTACCCAAATCTCGCCTATCGAGTATGGTGAACACAGAAGACTTGTCTCGGGGTCTACAATGGCTAGTGTCGCATCCGGTATAGGGTATCCAAAGGCACCGACTCGCATGGTACCAGGCTCGTTTGCACGCTTGCTTGCCTCTTCTCCAATAGCCAGAACAATGACTTCGTTCATCTTCAGAGCTTCCTTGTCCAGCAAGATTTCTGTAAGCTCTGTCGGGCCTTTCTTCTCCTTCTGCTTTTTGTTCTTTGTGGTGCCACCACCAATAAGACTGGAGTAGCCATTGGCCGCTGCATACTTATCCTCTGTGCCATCTTCGTCCTCATCTGACTCTTCTACTGCTATGCTTAATGGGCATCCCATGCGCTCCTCTCCGCCCAGCCAGTCGCGTACAGATATTATCATTCCACCATGTTCTGGCAAGCAGAGCATTGGCGCGATCAGTTCTCGCCCTCTGGGATTTCGCAGAGGCTTGAAATAACGGTCTCCAAGAATCTCGTGAAATTCACAGTCCACAGTAAGCGTGTCAATCAGACAGATCTTCACGGGGGCAAAGTGGGGTTCTGTGTTTTTCTTGAAGTTTCTTGTAGCCATTGGGTCTTGTTGGTAGTTGTATGCGGCGCGCTTCAGCCCTGGGTAATCCGCTAGCAGTATGTTGGACTTGTATTTGGTGATGAGATATGCATATAGACCTGGGGTTTCCATGGTCGCGGTCTCGAGCCATACGGTAGTGTGGCCGCCATAGACTGCAAACAAGACACTGAGAATGAGACCAGCGCTCTCGCGCGGGTCAAGGTATGTAAGGATCACTTCCGTGGGGTTCCTGGACGGTGCTGGAGCAACAAACTTTCCCTCGGCATCCCGTAGGCTAGTGCTGAACGTGTCTTGGCTCTGGGTTTTGGTAGGTATTGTGCTAATCATGGCACTGATGCAAGCCATTTGGTGCATAATAGTCCGGTGACTAAGCACCACACCGCGAAGGTCACCAGTAGGTGCGCGCGAGAACTCAATATAGGCAACCTCTGGTACTTGCAAAGCTGGAGTATCGTCATGTTTCTTAGGGTGGTAACTGCCAAACTCGTTCGTCTTCCACCACTCGACCCCACTCGGCCATTTCAAACGGTTCTGACTAATGTCACGATGAAAGGCCTTGAGATTGTTGTCTGTGGTCAGTGCGAGATGAGCTTGAGTTGTCGTTAGGAGAAGAATGAGTTTCTGGTAGTCGTCGACGCTATTGATGGGTACCGCTACAACGCCCGCAATGAAGCAGCCCATCAACGCCACGACAAAATCAATGATTTCCGTATCCCTGTACACTAATGCCACACGGTCGCCTCGATAAAGATTGCTCTTGTCCCGAATCACTTTGGCCACCTTTTCCGCGCGGCTAGCCACCTTTTCCCAGGTGATGGACGCCGTCTCTTTGCCTTTTGCGTCAAGGACCCAGAAGGCAGTCGTCCTTGGCTGTGTGCGACTGCGGTGGCGCAGGACAGCGCCAATGTTGTCAAACTTTGACATTTTGATATTGGGGTTGTGAGGATCGTAGACGTCAAAGGGCAGATCGCGTGGCTCTAGCGGCATCATGGTTTCGGCAGCGCCCAAGGGGAGATCGTTGGGATTCATCATGGGAGGTGGGATCGCGGCGGTAGGAGAAAAGGCATCTCCCGACGAGTAGCGGTTGGGTCCCCCATACGAGTCGCGATGGTCTTGCATCTGCTGGCCTGTAAAATCAGAAAAATAGCCCTGGTTCACCTCGAGCATAGTGCTCCTTCGACTGGCCTCTCCCGGAGAACCAAATTGACCATCAAAGCTTTGCTGGTTGTCTGGATTGAAGGCGTAGTTGCCCATCATGGTGGGCTCGCGCGAGTGGTTGTACTCAGGCGTTTGAGGCCGTGGAATGAACGTCTCACTCCCTTGCGACAACTGTGAGGAATTGCGCTGGAGCGAATTTGTGCGCAGGCCCAGCTGCTTTTCCTGAAAACGGCCGACCTGGCTGGGCGGGTAGGCCATGTACTGTGAGCCCCCGGAGGCAGCGGTGGAGGCGTTCGCATATGGCATAGGTGCGCCCAATTGGCCCTGTGCGGAAGCGTCATGGTATGAGTCTGGGCGGGGGAGCTGGATGTGCGGGGGTTGTGGTCGCGGTGATGGGCTCGGACCGGACGGAGTAGCAAAGGATGCGGTGCGGGAGCGAGAGCCCTCGCTGGCCGGCTGTGATGGGTTTTGCTGATTCAGGTCGGCCTGCAACTGGGCGGTGAAGTCGGGTCCTAGGTACTGCGACAGCAACACGGTGCGGCGTTTTTCATAGCTATGCGACTGATTAGCGCACGCAATGAGGCGGATGGCGGTGATTGTGCAGCGGTACGCACCCTTTTTGTGTAATGTCGCCCTCCTCAAGCTCGTGGTCCAGCTCCTGCAGCTTGGCCTGAAGCTCGGGGTTGGTGGCAGCCATGGTGTTGTGGGCGGCGGAGGTGTGGCACGAGGATGGAGGCAAGGCAGGTGAAGCGGGATGGGATGGTGGTGTATGTACAGATAGGCTATGCAGCGGCGGGCCGCAACATTCCACAGGCACAAGCACAGGCACAGGCACAGGGAAGATGCAGATACAAGGCGCCTAGAGGGAGGAGTGCGAACAATGCACCAGGCATGCAGAGGCGGGCGCGCGTCGAGGACGGACAGCAGGTGACAGATGAAACATTGACCATGTAGGTATGTAAGAGTGGGTAGTCTTCTGACACCAAGTCAGGTACGCATCTGCGCAGGGCCCGGCAAGCCCAGTATGACGTTTTTACCCCAGAGCCGGCCTGCTCCTCGCCTTGGCGCCCTCTGGGTTAGTCAGCGGCCATCAGTCGGCGGCCAGTCACGTGCTCGGCGCGACGAGTGCCCACATGGCCGACGGTCGCTGTGCCTCGGCTCATGCGCGTCTGCGCTGCCTTGACGTGCGCCGGAAATGACGACGCCCAAAGTCTCAAACAGCCGCTGGCTGCTGCTGCTCTACATCTGATCTTGCTACACTGACCTCCTTTTCACAGAACACTACATAATCCACAAACAGAAAAACTACCAGCCACCACCATGGCCACCATCATCCGCCCCCCGCCTGCCGACCACTCGCAGTCGGCCATTGAGAACGTCCTTGAACTGACGCAACTGGCCGACATTGATCCCAACATCTTCACAAACACTCGTCCCCTATGGCACCCCCCTGGTGCGCGCGGTATCTTTGGCGGTGCTGCCATTGCCCAGACACTCAGCGCCGCCCAGAAGACGGTTGACCCCGACTTCACTGTGCACTCGATGCACTGCTACTTCATCCTTGCCGGTAACTCAGAGATACCCGTCATATACCATGTAGAAAGGGTGCGCTCGGGAAAGTCATTCGCAACCAGGACAGTGCAGGCCCGGCAAAGGGGCAACGTCATCTTCACCACGACCATGAGTTTTGTTCGCCAGAACAGTGGAGGTGCCCAAAAGGTCGAGCACATCGCCCCCATGCCAGACGTCCCCGCGCCCAAGGAAGGTAGCGACGACCTGAGGACACCCAACGATGGCCAAAGTCCCTTCCAGACCCAACTGTTGCCCATTGAAAACGGTAAGTGATTTCGCATACCATCCTCTAGCCGGCCCTAGCTCATATCTAGCAGACGACTCCGATAAGCCCCATGCCAAAAGATGCCGACAATGGATCAAGGCTCGCGGTAAAATCTCTCCCGCTGGTGGTCACGAAGCCCATCTCTCCGCTATCGCATACATGTCCGATAGCTACTTCATTGGCACCGTCGCACGTGCGCACAAGCTCCTACGCTACTCAAACCAGCGCAAGAGCAGGGCCAGGTCGAGCATCGACGAGGACGTACTCAAGAAGCTGCTCGAGATGGATGACGCCGAGCTCCAGCGTCAAAGCTCTCTCAATGAATCAGACAAGCAGCGCATACGTGAACTGAAGAAAGCAGAGGACCTGGCAAAAAGCGAAGACGCAAAGCCTGAGATTGGAATGATGGTCAGCCTGGACCACACCATCTACTTCCACAATCCTCGCAGCTTCCGCGCAGACGAATGGATCTTCACCGAGATGGAGACCCCTTGGGCTGGTGATGGTCGTGGCCTCGTTTCCCAGAGAATGTATACCAAGGATGGCACGCTCATCGCCAGCTGCGTCCAAGAGGTAAGTGGCTTACTCCCGTCTATCATGGTGGACTGTGCTGACATGAATAGGGCGTTATACGATTGAAGCAGACCGAAAGTAAGCTATAGCCATGACCGTGTGTAGATTGCTCGTATGTCCGTGTACTCTGATTTGATTGACTTTTATGCCGCCGCCTTTCACTTGACCTCGTCGGAGCAGACTCCGCCGTTTGTATTGTTTTAGTAGCTATAGATTTGGAGGTCTGGAACACCGATACCTCAGGTATACATTTTTAAATGCAAAGTTTCTCATTACAAATAGCAACTGGCACTTGTGTAGTAGATGACTTGGCACAGCAAGTGCATGCAGATGATGCACGCTACATGCAGCCCTAGAAGCCTGCACCTGTGCCGTTCGTCCTTCCCACGGTACAGGCCAGGGTCCAGCTAGCGCAATGCCGGTCTTGGGCTAGCATGTCCCTCACCCTCGGATTATCCGAAGCTACCGTCGGCAGCGTACCTCCAACATCCAAGTCGCTGCTAGTTCCTTTGCAGACATCCAACTTGACCGGCATTGCCAGCCATCTACCATGTTGCTGTCATCTGCGCCGCACCTCAACCAAAACTCCTAACACTCAGCCCACCAAGAGACGACCCAAGACATGAACGTCAAGCAAGCGGCATGTCTGAACTGCCGCAAAAGCAAAATCAAATGCAGGCGTGAAGAAGGCGCTTCTGTATGTGAAAGATGCTCGAGCGTAGGCGTCGAGTGCATTATACCCGAGTTCCATATGTACGTCACGTCCCCATACAAATCCATCGCGAAACATGCGCTGACTTGATGTACCGGTAATTAGTGGTAGGCAAAAGGGCGTGAAAAAGTGAGTATTGTTTTCTGGTGTGACTAGCTAAGCTTACAGGTTGCAGCAAACGATCCGGTTTGGAGAAGGCAATCTACCAGGTAGAAGAAGCAATCAAGAAGAGGAAATCAGACGTAGTTGCCAATCAAAGCACGCTACAGCACTTGCAACAGCTTTTGAACGAAGCACAAGGGGACGATGGCCCTAGTCAAGATACAAAATCACCGCCAGTACTAGCAGAATCCTCCTACGTGCCGGCAAAAGAAGTTGCCTGTACTTCAAGCGATGATCAGCTTGCCGTTGAAGATGTAGAGAATCCGCTTCAGCTGCTAGCCCGCGCGTCAGACTTGAGAATTGCCACCACGCCACAGTCGTACAATACAAGTGTCGCCAGCCCAGAAGGCAGGTTTACTGGTAGCGAGCAAAGTGCATTCCTCGATGTTCATCACTTCTTTCTACCAATGAAGGCGCATTTGGACCAAGGATCAGGGTTAGATCCAATTGACGTAGGATTGGTTACCAAAGATGAAGCAGAGATGCTCCTCCAATAGTACGTACTGCCAGAAGAATGCCATCAAGTAGCTGACAAGACGCAGTTTCCACAAAAGACTAGCCCACACGCGCTGGGGCCTAGACCCAGTGGTGCATACCCTACCTTTTGTCCGAAACCGCTCAGCCTTTCTATTTACGACATTGCTGGCTGTGACCGCCATCTTCTTACCAGAAACGTCTGCTTTGGCCAAAAGACTACTTCTCCACCGCAGATTTCTAGCTGAACAGGTCATTGTACGAAAATACAGATCTGTTGAAATCGTCTTGGCATTCATGGTAAGCATACCGTGGATGCCCCCAGGGTCGCATGCAAGCGACGACGACACAAGTCTCTATCTAGCTACGGCATTGTCCATTTCTTTGGATCTCATGCTAGATAAAGTCATCACTCCGTCTACATCCTTTGGTCCGGAGCTCACGAGGCAAATGCCCAAAGCAGAGTGCCTTGACGCAAGAAAAGCACTAGCCATGGATGGTTTCGAGGACGTTGATCCGACTTCCGAATGGGGTCAGCGACTGCTTCGTCGGAGAGAAAGGGTATGGGTTGCGCTTTTTGTGCTAGAGCGTGGTGTGTGCCTCGCTCGTGGCCGCAGCTATTGTGTACCAAAGACCTGCTTGATTCAATACAGCGATAAATGGCATAACCACCAACACTCAGATGCCCAGGACGGTCCGCTGGTATCCATGGCAGTATTGCGTCGCGATCTGGACAACCTTTTTGCCGAAGTCCGCACGCGATGCGACAACTATGGCTCGGCCGAAGTAGGCTCCCAGGTTGCGCAGGAAATCGACAAGTCTATTGAGGGCTTCTTCGACAATTGGTCTCGGGCATGGCCTTCAGTTATAAGTGACCCAGAGAGCAAGAGCCTACCCCCTTATGTTGAGATACTTGTCACGCACACACGACTCTCGACCTACTCAATGCTTCTGAACCATCCGAGCGCGCCACCAGCAGTCAAGCGCTCGTTTCGCAAATCTGCGTTGTCCTCAGCGCTCAATGTCATGCGCGCAGCAATCCAAGGCGAGGCACGTCTCAAGTCCATGCCCAACAACACCGTCACGATGATTTGCTTTGCAGCCAGCATAGCGCTCGCTCTAAGCGCACCTGTGCCTGAGGGGAGTGGCAACAAGAAGAGCCTTGCCCCGAGCGTGCGGCACCTGATCGAGGATACGGCAACCGTCCTGGAGCGCATTGGCAGTACACCTATCCACCGGAACGGCGCATCAGTCGTGTATGGTAGATTTTTGCGCGTTTTGGTTAAGCAGGCGCCTGACATTGAGATGCCACCGCCCGTACCTCTGCAGGAGCCTGCACCAACCTCAATGGCTATACCGGATCTCCTTTCGCCCCCAAACATGATGCACAATGAGATGCCGAACCCTAGCAACCAGGCCTTGGGGCACGATCCAGTAGGCGGTTACTGGCCGGAAAGGTTGGATTTCTCTGCAATGTCCTATAATGAGGTCAATGAGACTGTTACGAACTCGGATCTATTCTCTACAGCATTGCTCGATCTGCCGTGGAACGACTCCAACCCGCTATGGACAGACTGGATGAATCTTCCTGACTTCAACTTTCCCTGATGGCACGGCAGAGATGCGTATCGACTCTCCGCATTACGGGACGGCTGGTCTTGCTCGTGTGACTAGCAAGTGACCAAGCGTGTGGACGCAGAGAGTGGATGGACCTCGGACTTCGCCAGGAGCACGGCAGCGCCTAAACCTCATCCGACCGAGGCGGCAGACAAAGCCCCGCTCCAAGCTCCAAGGTCGCTTGCCGTTCGGCACTTGAACTGGCACCGACGGATCCAAAGATGCATGACGTTAGAGTTGCAGTGCCATTGTCGCACGCGCTCCAGGACCCATGTTCGGAGCTCGACTGTGAAATGGTCGCCCGCTTGGATGAGTCGGCATTTGTTGAAACTCCTTCTCAAATGATTTAACTAGTCTGTTCACGCTGTTAATACGTCTGTAATTTACTTCACAATGGATACCCTGCCTGCTTCCTGCCGGCTGCTCACAGCTCTTCCCTCGCGGCTATGCGCCCGGCGATCTATTCCTCCACAATTGCGAGCTGCGCGAACTCTGCCGCCACGATGGCGGCTTACAGGTCAATTGCGCTGCATAAGTGAGCGTGCGCCGACAATTGACCGCTCGAAATCGAAGCTCTTCAAAGATGCAGACGAAGCAGTTGCAGATGTACAGCCTGGGTCCACCGTTCTGAGCGCAGGATTCGGGTTGTGTGGTGTCGCAGACACTCTGATCGCAGCGATGAAGAAGCGTGGGCCGGAGTCATTACATTCGTTGACAGCCGTCTCAAACAATGCTGGCATTGAAGATGTAGGAGGATTGGCACATCTTACAAAGAACGGACAAGTCAAGAAGCTCATTATAAGCTTTCTCGGTAACAACAAGGCGCTTGAGAAGCAGTATCTGAGCGGTGGCATTGAGATTGAGCTTTGTCCACAAGGTACGCTTGCAGAGAGGATACGAGCTGGCGGTGCAGGCATCCCAGCCTTTTACACACCTACGGCGGTAAATACACTGCTGCAAGATGGCCAAATTCCAGCCAAGTTTGACAAGGAGGGTAAGGCTATAGGCTACGGACAGAAGCGTGAGGTTAGAGAATTTAATGGCAAGAAGTTTCTCATGGAGACTGCATTGACAGGCGATGTCGCCATTATCCGCGCACACAAGGCCGATGAAGCTGGTAACTGTGTTTTCAGGTAGGAGTTGAGGGATCTCAATGCCTTGAACCTGACTAACCACATGAGCAGATACACTACCAAAGCTTTTGGGCCGATCATGGCCAAAGCTGCACGCCTTACAATCGTCGAAGCCGAGGAGATTGTCCCTATAGGCACCTTTGACGCCAACGACGTCGATCTCCCTGGCATCTTCGTCGACCGTATCGTCCCAGCCACCGCCCCCAAGAACATTGAAATCAAGAAGCTCCGAAAACCTGCTGCCTCGAAAGACGCCTCATCAAAGAATGAAGCTACCGAACGACGCGATCGTATCGCTCGTCGCGCAGCAAAGGAGCTCAAGCAGGGATACTACGTCAACCTAGGCGTGGGCATTCCCACAGCCGCAGCATCATTCGTGCCCGATGGCGTCAAGGTGTGGCTGCAGTCCGAAAATGGAATTTTAGGCATGGGCCCATACCCTACAGAAGAAGAGGTAGATGCAGACATTGTCAACGCTGGCAAAGAAACTGTCACTCTCCTCCCCGGTGCCTCAACCTTTGACAGCGCTGAGTCCTTTGGTATGATCCGCGGTGGCCACGTCGACGTGTCTATCCTTGGGGCTCTACAAGTCAGTGCTTCTGGTGACCTGGCCAACTATATGGTGCCGGGTAAAGTTTTCAAGGGCATGGGCGGCGCCATGGATCTCGTCAGCAATCCCGACGCTACAAAAGTCGTCGTCGCGACTGAACACGTTGCCAAGGATGGATCCAGCAAGATTGTCCAGGAGTGCAAATTGCCGCTTACGGGAGCAAAGTGCGTGAGCACCATCATTACCGATCTGTGTGTCTTTGAAGTTAATAGGAAGAGGGGGACCTTGACGCTGACGGAGACGGCGCCGGGGGTTAGTGTTGAGGATGTAAAGGCGAAGACGGATGCGAAGTTTGAAGTCGCGAGTGATCTCAAGACGATGGAGTAGCAGTAGTGTCCGTCTCTGTTGCTTTATGTTGCAGTAGTAGCTCTTTGTACATAGTGCGGTGTAGCGGGTACATCTCCGTCCCCACCTTTTTTCTTTATCTAGCAGGTGCAGGTGCTTAAACGACGGGTCTAGAAGCGCGCAACGCATGCATATCCAGCGCGTATGTCACTTATCAATCCCCCCCCAAAAAAATCAAACTATCGCCAAAAAAAGACACGCTGCACCATTGCATAGGCTTCACCGTACCTACCTGTTCAGCTTCGATAAAGCTACCAGCCTCTTAAATTCCGGTTCAACACACGTAGCGCCCAAACCTA